>JAOTAX010000006.1:30660444-30673453 GCA_025629825.1 Erythroxylum guanchezii
GTGCTATCGCCTCCATTTTGCATGCTTTCAGCTGTCTTCATTTGCTTTTAGTGGCGTTGATTTCGTTGTCTCTAACAACTGCCCTTTTGTTTGTATTTTTCAATTGTGATATGTCGTCTTTGTTCGCTATGCTGAAAAACCTCCAGCCTCTTATTGTAGCTGAAGTGATCAATTAATGCTTGCTTAATTTCTTCACAAACTTACGCACACACCATTGTTCACGCAACCACCCAACACCAGCTGCTTTCTTTGATTTTCGCCTTGGATTGTTGTAGTTCTTTACAATTAAAATTAAGCGCATTTCCTACAAATTAAACATGAACAATTATAAATGCGAATTCAAGTAAACTAAACAATTTAGCAGGAAAAATATGTATAAAACCCAATAATTAATCCATAAATTAAGGAAAATGCCATTAATTCTAATGATAAAAACGCCTTCAACAATGAGCAATACGCTTTTAAGGGAATGTTCCAATCAATTTTTTGGGAGAATGTGTATAGGCTATAAGATACTTTATAAATAAAAATCTTTCCTTAATTTTAAATGGAAAAACCCCATATGAAGTTTTATATAGGCAACCACTTTTAGAGTATTTGGTTCATTGTGTTATGCACTTAATCAACAAAGAAAAGGGGAATTTGCAAGGAAAATTCATTGTTACTTTTCTTTTTGGCTACCCATTATACGATCTCAAATGAGCACTTTATTTCAAGAGATATAGATTTTTATGAAAATTAGTTCCCATTTGAAAAACAAATGCTTAGTTTTAGTGAAATTTTTGAGAAAGGTATTTTCGATGAAAGAGTTGCTGATAATAATTTTGAGAGAGATGAGATAGATATGAGATTAACATCAAGTGTTGAGAATGAAGAACATGGGAGTTAAGAAGAGAGGGGGTGCATATGATGCTAGAGAAAGACAACCGAAGCAGGTAGCTCAAGATTAATAAGGCAATGATGCTAAAGGGGTCCCAAACATGAGGGATGGGAAGTTGTAAGACATTAGCAACATGAAAAGTAGCAAAGGGACGAGTAATGAGCCTCAATTAAGTCCTGGACATTGAATAAAACAACTACTACTTTGTTTATGTGACTATATTACTAATATAATATGAAAATTGAGATTTTCCACTAATTCATCTACCCTAACGCATACCTCAAGTACCCCTTATCTAATCACACATTGTGTAAATTATGACAAATTTTCTTTGCTACACTAAAATTTTCTTGCAACTATTACTGTAGATTATGAACCTGTGCCCTCAGGTAAGCTATGAAAGATAAAAGGTGGAGAAAGGCAATATAGAATGAAATTGAAGCACTTGAAAATAATGGGACATGGATGGATGGTTGAAAAATTAGCACTTGGGAAGAAAACACTCAGATGTAAGTGGATATATAAATTAAAATACAATTTTAACGATTCTGAGGAGAGATTTAAATAACGATTGGTGATTTTTAGCAATCATTAAGTAGAAGATATTGATTACACTGAAACGTTTGCTCCCGTTGCTAAAAATGGTTATGATGTAGACATTTTTAGTTGTAGTTGCAGCAAAGTAATGAGAGTTGTACCAAATGGATGTCCATAATGCCTTCTTGCATGGAGATCCTTGAGAACAAGTATATAAGAAAATGCCTCCAGATTCTGAAGTGCAACATTCGGTTATGGTCTGTAGACTACAAAAGTCACTTTATAGGTTGAAGCAAGCCGCAAGCTGTTGTTTTTGTGAGTTGTCAATAGCTTTGCAAGACTATGGTTTTAGACAATCTTACTATGATTATTCATTATTTTCACTGAAGAAAAATGGTGTTCATATTAATGTTTTAGTGTATGTTGATGATTTGATAATCTCTAAAAATATGATATGGCCATTCAAAGATTAAAAGCAATTATTTTCACATGAAAGATTTTGGGACTTTGAAATGTTTTTTAGGTGTTGAAGTTACTAGAAGTCCTCAATAAATTTTTTTATACTAGTGTAAATATGCCTTAGATGTCATCTCCAAGTTTGGATTACTAGAAGCAAAGCTTGCAAATTTCCTTATGGATAAATACCATAAGTTAGCACTAGCTGGCGGATGCCTTTGTTATGATCTAAAATTATATTGTCAATTGATAGGTGGTCTAATGTATTTATGTTTCACTAGATCGAAGTTGTCATACTTTGTGCATATACTATCACAATTTATGCATTGTCTAGAAGAAGAGCACTGGGAAATTACACTCAAGGTAGTTAGATTTTTTAAGGGTAATCCAATACAAGGTATTTTATTACGTAGCAACTATGAATTGTAGTTATACAGATGGTGTGATTGAGTTTGGGCTAGTTGTCCTCTAACACAAAGATCTCTCATAGGGTGGTTTGCGCTCTTAGACAATTCTCTAATATCTTAAAAACTAAGAAACAACACACATTCCAAGTCATCTACAGAAGCAGAATATAGATCCACGAGCACAACAACTTATGAATTGAAGTAGGTATGATGCACAGTACTCCTATAAGGATATATTGTGATAGTCAGACAGTGTTGCACATAGCAAATAGTCATACATTTCATAAATAGACAAAACACATCAAAGTGGATTGTCATTTTATCCGAAATGAGATAATGAATGACACCATTTGTTTATTCCATATTCCTTTTAATGCACAGCTAGCTGATATTTTTATGAAGGCCTTGGGTAACCATCAGTCTAACTATATTCACTACAAGTTGGGCATTTGGAATCTCCATGCAACAACTTGAGGGGGGATATTGAGTTCAATACATATCCGTATCTTATAAATATGTAAATATCATAATTATATCTTTCATTGATAAGTATGAAATATTTTAAGAGATTTTGATAAGTATGAGATATTTTAGGAAAGACCTTAAGAAGTAGCAAAACTAGGAGACTTAATTGTTTAAACATGTATAAATAGAGTATTCAAGGTGGTTGAGGAAATTTTCCTCCATTTCAATGTTTTACCATAGTAAAATGATATAATCATCAAATGACTAGATGATTAGAACCAATTACAAAATTGAAACAAACTAATAAGAGTATTATTTATTATGAAGCACTCAAGAGAGAGAGAGAGATCGTTGGTAATTAAAAGGGAGGGCTACAATGAATTTTTTTTCTTTATTTAATTTTGGCTTACATTATATAAACCCAATTTCATTTGATTATATTTTGAACGTGAAGTTTTGGTTTTTAGGAAAATAATTTAATAGGTATTTTGGTGTAAGAGTTTTTCTTTTAACATGTTTGGGTTGTCATTTGTTGAACTTATGTTAAGATTTAAACTTAAGCAATCTTCATAGATGTAGTTATTACTATTCTTTGTTCATTCATTTATAATTAATATTTAGTACTAACTTTTCATCCAAGCCATTATGTTCCATGTTGCAAATGTTTATGTGCTAAAAACTTAAAAATCGTCCATCATATATAAATGCATGAGGTGATTTAAATGATTAAAGTAGGATCTTGAAGAATCTTAAAACATTAAGATCTATTTTTAAGTTGTGCATATATTCAATGATTAAATATATGAAAATTTTAAATTTTAAGAGTTTAAATTTTAAATTTTGATTTGATTTAATTGTTTAATTTTAAATTATTAAATTATTAAATAATTTGAAATAACGTATAGTCTAATATGCCTTAAATAATAATAAATATATATGGAAGAGAGAAGGTTACAATAATAATAAATTAAACTTGCAATAATAATAAATTAAGTTTTCCTTGTATCTAAAATGGTCTAAATAACTAGCAAAGTGGCCTATTAGGTTATAAAGTCAAGATTTCTCCAAACTTAGAATATCTATTTTGCAGTTATTGTCGTGCAAATGGAAGATATATAGGAAGGAGATAAATGAACTAAAAATATAAGATTTACATAGTTTGGTTAATATATGACTTATAAGGAGATACATTTATTTTATTATTATGAGAATACGATATAAGGAGAATAGTATAATCATAATTTTAACCATATAAAGTCCTATTAAAATATTTATAGTAATGTTCTATATAAAAGGTTTAAGGATGATAAAATTTTATTTCTATAGATGTCTAAGGACATTAAAACTTTATTTTTGTACTTCCTTGATTTTTATGTCATAAGTTTGACACTTATCTCACACTTGACATTGGTGCCAATTTACTTTTGATTCCTCAATCTCTTTAACTAATATGAGTTTAATGTGAATCTTATGTCCTTATTCAACACTAGTCCCATGTCCATGTTTTGTTCTAGTTAGTATCTAGAATTTCAATCTTCAAAAAAATTCAAGAAATATTTTATAATGATCTACTTTAACTTGAATTCTCTATCGTCTAACTAAGAATTACTCCTATCATATATGACTCTAAGAGCTTCAAGTTACACGAAGATTGTAAGTTATGTTTAAACTTTTTTGCAAAAACAGTTTTGTCAATATATTAGTTGCATCCTTTAAAGTATGAACCTTTTTTTAATAAAATTTGACGAGATGCAATCAATTTTTTTATCTTATGAAACATCACATTTTCCAATATAGTATCCATTTGTCTATCTTTCTCTTGACTTTCATAGTCCCCTAAAATATAGCTATGTTTATATCATTAATGGTAAGAGCATATGCGACTAAGTCTTCCTAACTATATCTCGTTATCTACTTGTTGATCCATCTCACTCTATCCTTAACAATGCCATATTGATGCTTTTTTTAACAGTATTCTATCTTCTGAACTAAAAATTTCAACTCTGTTAGCATCTATTATAGTTTTTCTAGTTTCATTTATACCAGCTTTGAACTAATATTATTCACTATTATTTATGACATGTCCTTTCTATATTGATCATGAAACATCCTTTCTACCTTCTCATATTTTGTAACTCTTCAATAAGCTCTCCTTATGAGTTTTCATCATCTCGTGCTTACTGAGATAACCCAGTTGCATGTGTCATATCACTATATTATCATCATTTTACTTTGATAATTGAAAGATAACCACCAATCTTGTTAATGTCTTTCACATTAAGACATATATGCAATGTTATAAATACCGTTTTAGACTTGACACCAGATTTAGTTCTAAGATGATGTAGTATTAATACCAATTAGTAATGACTACTGTGTTGGATCCCGCTTGAGTCCAGAATTTAACTCTTCAGAATACCATAATACTAAGCGCGGTTCCTTGTAATCTCTTTAACCAACATCGATTCATCATCTTGCTTTGATACCACAACTGTTGGATCCCGCTTGTTTCCGAAATCCAACTCTTGCTAAATCATGAACCGTGATCTTCTTCATTACTCCTTATTTCCAGATTTCCAACACTCTTCAGAATCACAATAATCACAATTGAATTCTTCAAAATGGTAGCTCTTAGTCTCTAGTTTATTTAGAAACAAGAACCACCTCATTCGGAGCTCTATAGCTCAAGATACGCTTGAAAATCTAAAGTATATTCATAACCAAGTCATGCTCTTCCAACCGATCCCTCAATTTATTTCAATCAAACTTTTTCAATTCAACACCAATGGATACAAATTTTTGCGGAAAGGTAGAACAAAGTGTTAGGAATCCCATGCTTCAAGAATCGCCTCAATCGGAGGTCTGACGAAGAAGTTATGGCCAAACTAATCCAACATGTTCATGTCCTTACTCATACTGAACACGCCTTAGCACAATTGTCATAACTCTCACTACGGATGTTGGATTGACTTCGTTTTTAGACGGCTTGAAAGAAGACTTCTAGATCTACAACTTTTATGAAGACTCTAAAATGAAACTTCTATCGTTTGGAGGGTCAAAAACACGGGTCGTGTAACCTTCGGGTGTAATAGTGCTCCTGCGCTGGAAACACACGGCCTGTGTGATTTTACACGGGCAGGCTGTGTAACCTTCAGGTGAAATAAAATTTCCACTCTCCAAGACCCCTCCAATGGATCCTAAACCCATTCTATCATCCCTTTTACTCATAATCTTGCCAAACTCAACTCTTTCTAGTGTGATATCACTTCATATACTCTAGTTATTCGGTATACATATCCTATGCAACATTACCAACTCAAACAATCATATCTCTCAACTCCGATATCCAAAAATTTCATACTTTATATCCTTGGAAAGCTATAAAGACGAACTACAATTTCATGAAGGAAACTTTGTCTAATTCTACCAAAATTCATCCAGTTTCTCCATGGAAGTCAAACTACACATTTTTACCCTTATGAAAACTTGAGATTTATCCTAACTTCATTTCCTCTATTACAACATCATTCATATCCATTCAACTACCAATTGGAATTCATCAAACTCTCAACCTCAATTCATTTGACTCTTCATATTCAACAACATCTCATGATTCATAACATTCCTATCTTTGTTTTCCATAGTATCTCACTTATATATATATACAACAACAATTCATGCTCAAGATTCATCATCTCAAGTTAATGACTTCAAACATACCTAATTTCAACTTAACATCATCCATGCACAAATCATATTTCATTAATATCATAAGATAAATGTTTACAAAGCTTTAATGGCATCTCAAGCCACATTACATCATCAATATCAAACATCTGAAATACAAAAGATACAAAACCCCATAATTCTCGACATATGTCTACAGTCTTACTTTTACATCAATCTAACTTAAAATACAAAATATGCATAATCAAACGAATGTCTTGACTTTCTTTCACCTGATCTCTTTCTTATCACCTGGAGATGGGAATGAAAGGGGGTGAGCTTAAAGCTGGTAGGTAACAAGTTTATAACCGAGAAACAAGCAAAAACCATTAAAATATATATTTCCATTGTAAAACTCACATTAAAATCCATGTAACTCATATTTCCCAAATTCACAACTTATCAAGCAATTCATAAACATCATAAATCATGAATTCATCAACCTTGTCACAAATCATAAACACATAAGCACATTAGAAATGGTTTGGGTGGATCCAATAACAGAACGTACTACACATTTTCATATAGCGGTCTTGTGTAGCCGTGAACTTAGGGGAGTCCTTGAAGAAGCTCTATGCCACTAGCGGGCAGGCGGGAGAAGCCTTTTGTCAAAGTGCACTTGACTTAACTTAGGGAACTACCACAAACCCACATAACATGTAATTCATGAACTTGAAAACACATTGCCCAAACGGCAACATTTTGGAAACTTGTTTTTCATGAACATGCAATTTTTCGAAAACTCTTTCATCTAGCAGTTCACAATTCATCATCGAAATTTCATACACCAAACATGTAGCAATTTCTCATATCAATCACAAGCAATAAAAGCAACATTTAATTGAAATCATTTTATTCTTTTGGTTCAAAAGCAAACATTAGTTGCTCATTACTCAATTATAAACATGGAACTCACCTTAATTTCCTTGCTTGAAAACCTTACTCAAAAAGCCTCTAATCTTGCTCCTCTTGCCTCTCTTGATTTTCTTTAACATTTACAAAATTTCGAAATCAATAGGCATTCCAATTAAGATCTTATAAAGCTTAAACCCATACATTTCTTAAGCTTCATGAACCAAAAAACTTTCGAAAAATCCAACAAATCAAACATACTCTTACCTTGATTCTTCACCAAATGAAGAGGTTGTTGGCTCTAATGAAAGCTCTCATCCTCCTCGTCCTTTTTCCCTTCTTGAACAACTTGAAAATCACTCTTCAAGACTAAGAAAAATCAAAACCTAGCATGGCTTTCTTTCTTTTCTCCTTTTCTCCACCGAACTCTCTCCTTCTCTCTTCTCTTTGTTTCTTCTCTCCCAATTTTCGTTCCTACCTCTTCCTTAAAAGCCAAACAACCCTTCTTATTACAATTTTGCCATTAATGAGTGTGCAAAGACCCTTATACCCTTCCTTATATGTCTTGTAACTTAAATGCTTAAGTGATCTTCCCAAAAAGCCCTCATACATATACACTCTTACTGCTTAATACAACTAAACCATATTTTAAAAATCCTACCAACATCAACACAATAATTAACTCCAAATAAAATAATTAATCTAGCAAAACCTCAAAATTATTTAAATCATGCTCAACTCCTTCCAAAAATCAAGACCCTTTTTCTAATCATGTAATTGAAGGAATTTGACAACACTTCCTTCTAGATAAATGTTCCTTATTGTCTTAATTTTCTAATAATACCAAAATCATTCAATTTGGTTCAGTAATTTGAAAGTTATACACCAAACATTTCGAACTGTTCTTACACTAAAACAATATTCTGTACTCAACTTCCATCAAGAAATTGAAATTCTTATATGCCAAATTAAAACTCAATTTCATCAGAACATTTGTATCTTTATATCCCTAGTTTACTCCAAATCAAAAATCATCTCATTTGGATAACTAGAGGAAAAGTTATGGCTAAAACACCAAAGCATACTCAATGAACATGTTTCAATTACATTTTCCAGCTTTTAACTACCAACCATTCATATATAACCCATTTTGTATCTAAACTATCTTTTCTATTTCATTTCAATTTCAAGAATTCTCCTTTTCTCTACACATGAATAATCGCCAACAATTTCTCATTTAATAGAAAAATTCGGGGTCCAACATATTGTCTTAGATATTTTTTTTAATTTTCAAAAATATTTCTTGATTTTTATAAAATTGTCAAATAGTTCTTTAATATATTGTGTTATATAATTTATAACTTTACTTTAACCTTGTCTCAAAAAATCATAATAATATAAAATTGATATAGCAGTTATCTCTTTGTTCCTATTAATACTACCTTTGACATATTTTCATATAAACATTGACTACAATTAATATAAGAAAAAAATTGTTTAATTCTTATACAAATATAAAACTAAAAATAATGTAAATTACTTAAAATATTATAATTGATTACAACAAAATATCATACAATAAAAATAATATAGATCCATAAGTATAGCAACAAGAGTTTGTGCCTAGGAACACAACAAAATAGAAGTAATTTCTAAAGCAAAAATACAAATTTTAACGTATAAATTAAATATATATGAAATTAAAAGAAAAGAGAAAAATGAAAAATGAAACTTAATTCCATGGCATATACACTCAAATTGCATCGACCTCACTTTTCATTTAATACAAAGTCATTATCATTAAGGGGAGTTCCATCATCACCAACATTCAAGCTCAATCTACCAAATGAAATGTCAATATTTTCTCATCCAATGTTGTCTTTCAAGTTACTCTTATTATAAAACTTAGTTTCTCAAAAACTCAATATGCTAAAAATCGATATGATCAAGGTAAACTAGAGATAAAGAACTCTTTGTTCTATTAAAATCCTAGAAAATAAACAAATTAAATTATTATTATAAATTATATTCAACTTAATAATAACAATAACTTGCCTTTCTCATAACTTCAAGTTATATTAAACAAATACCAAATCATTAATCTTTTATGTTCCAATCTATTTACTTTTTGGAATAAATAAATTTAAATGTGATTCAATTCTTTTTACACCTAGTTTACTCACACATTGACTAATAAATTGAATTACAAATTTTTTGTAATTCTAGAACATCACTTTCAAATTGATCCTACGATGCAACTATAAGACAATAAAAGTATTCTTATAAATAAATAAAGTGATGTTTAATTTTAAATAAGTAATAAAAGTAAAATATATATATATATATACCTAGATTAAATTTATCTCTCTGATGTATTATAATGGTCATCTCAAAATCATTGCATTGCATTTCTTATTATGCCTCCATTTGTAAGGTAATAAGGCCACACATCATCTGATGTGAAACAATTATTATAATAGTTAACATCATACTTCTATTAACTTTAATTTTCTTTGTGAAACTTGGTCTAAGATAGACATTCCAATTCAGAAATATTTATCAACAAACAACAGAGAGTAAAGTTATCTTTTTATCATTCATTAATAACTGCAAGATAAGATATGTATAAAGAAGGCCTATTTGACACATTAACTTTAATTATTTCCTTCGCTTTCTCTATAATATAAAAGTAACCAATTGTTTCCCTCTCATCACTATCGGGTAAATAAATTATTCTTACTAAAGGCTCTTAAAGTCAGACGATAAATTGATATTGGGATCGAAATTCATAATCTTGAAGTATAATCATAGAAACCTCCATTCAAACATTTGATTTGGCATGTTAAAATGCAATTTACTTATTACTTGTAAATAATTGTCTTAGCTTCTTCTTCATTTGAACCAGACACTAAAGTGATTATCAATTAGTTACAAATGTCATAACATAGGATGAAACAAATTCATACTATTTATGAAATCTTTTCTCATAAAATTTAGAATTCATGCGTGATTATAAATGATCCTAGTCACTTTTCTCACTTTCTGCATATTTTCATCAATGATAGGAAAGTATCTAGCATCTCATATATTTTTTACCATCAGGTCAATGAATGTGTAACACAAAGAGTCTAATGGGAAAAAAATTATACATGCTTTGTAACCTCTTTATAGCTACCTTATAAACAACATCATTATCAGTGATAAATAACTTCATTTACAACTTTATCATTTATTTATAACAGAGTACCAACATTCCTTACACGACCAAATGTATCAATTGACTTTTAAAAAAATCGTCTCCTATTAGAATAAACCAAAAAAATTCATAATTGACTTATATTTTCTATTTTCTAACTATCACATATGATTGAACACCTATAAACTGTCTAAGTCATTCTTCTTTCACTTAAATGACTTTTGTTTCACTAAGAGAGCATCTCAAAATATTACCTTTATAGTCATCAATTTATGAAACTTTATATCTTGGACCATAAGAGGCAATAGCATCCACTATAAGCTAGTAATAATAAGACTGAGTGGAGCATTGAGTGATACACTTGCATCATACTACTATCTAGCTATTTCCATATCCATGTTATGAGCTACTTGTTTAAATTGCAATGCACTATGAATTGAAGTTGAGCTCCAAGAGTTATTTGTAGAGACATATACAATTATCTTCTTCTTTTCTTCAAGTTAATTGTATCAATCCCTTCTTGTTAAGTAGGAATACTAGCTTCAGAATTGTTAGCATCATCTTAACCACTGAAAAATAAATTTCTACTTCTAATTTCATAATTTACTTTTTTCCTTCTTTCTTATTATAATAATTTTCAACTAAAGTTTCCATCTATCATTTTACATCACAACCAACTTTCATACAAAGCTCCACATCAACTTTCATCCTAATTAAATGTTACTTTAATCTAGTGATTCCTCTACCTTTCAAATGTTTATTACAAAATAAACAAATAGTATGGTTCTTTATACTAAAAATCAATCTTATATTAGCCTAAGCTGGATCATCAAATCCTTTTGAAGAGGTTAAATTATCAAGAGTATTTAAACTTCTTTCCATTTATCTATAAACATAAATAAAGACATGTAATGAAAAAAAATTATATCAAAATAAAGTTTTTACATATGAAAGAAATGAAAAACTAATTTGAACTACAAAATATAGAAATATATATAATGACGATGTCTAA
Source organism: Erythroxylum guanchezii (assembly GCA_025629825.1). Taxonomy (NCBI): domain Eukaryota; kingdom Viridiplantae; phylum Streptophyta; class Magnoliopsida; order Malpighiales; family Erythroxylaceae; genus Erythroxylum; species Erythroxylum guanchezii. The sequence goes on from JAOTAX010000006.1 coordinate 30,671,976, forward strand.
TAAATTAGTAAATCAATTATAGTCATTGGAACTTATAATGAGTTTGGGGTGTTCACATGTAACAATGTTACTAGGCTATAAAAATTTAAAAGTCTGTTATTAGAAGATTGACCATATATAAATACTTAAAAAATAAAATTCATAAATTCAATACATTAGGAATGTTATTATCATATTCATATTATTTTATGACTATTACATGCATAGATATATTCTTTATTTATATAGAGGATCAAATTTAGACATGTTAAAAAGTTAAGTGGATATTGTAGAGAAAATAGAAAAAAATTATGTAAAGGTACATTAAAACATATAATAGTTTCTTGTATCTTACATCTTTCCTTTGGCAATGATATTACATAATTAACTTTATTATAAAAAGATAAAAATAAAAAGATTCTTAATCATTTACATTATGTCAAGTATACCCTCATAATACTAAAAGCCAAATCTTGAAATTCTCATCTACATGCACATAATTGGCAATATAAATCATCAAGCATTATTTAGGATAAAAATCATTACCAGACATACGATGCAGTGACATATCGTCACTTTAAGGATGGAACATTGAAAGCATGTCATACAATTCAAGTTTTGTTTTGTCAGTATAAAGCTTCAAGTTCAAGTAAAAATTCAAGAAAACTAAAGAATGTTAAGGAAAGGAGTTAGTGGTGGTAATGAGGAGAGGAGTTAATAGTGATGACCTGGCAACTGGCAAGTGACTAGCTAAAGAGTTGGAGGTAAAGAGACAATAGAAAGATGAATTTGTAAGTAAGGATAATGGAGAGGAGAGCTAGAGGCGAGGAGAGAATTTGGAGGGAGGAATGAGGAGATGACAGAGAGGAGAGCTACAATCTGATAATTTAAACCATTGTTACCTGGTATTTTGACTATTAGTCGATATTAGCCGAAAGGGTCATATCGGTTGATATCTTAGTCTAATAACAGATAGAATGATACTATTTTCTAGTTAATACTAACCAAAATGGTACAATATTCTTTTCCATACATATATATATAATGTTGTAATTTTTCTTCTATCATAGCTAACACATACCTTGCCACCTTAAGTTATCCATTATAATTAGAAAACCTATGACCTTGACTATTAAGAGTACTCATGAAAATAGATATTTTTTAACTTAAGAACGTACCAGATATTTAATATTCTAACAGTTTTATTATGCATTTTGTTCTGCATTGAAGTCTTTGACTACTCACCCTCCATCATCATCCAACTTGACAATACCATGCCATTCTTTAGAAGAACATAACATGTTCTTATTGAGAGTTATATGATAAGATGCACCACTCACCAATTTACAACAACAACAATAACAATCCAATAAAAGTCCCACTGATAATAGAATCTGAGGAGGTCTAAAAGTATACATCCTTACCTCTAATTAGTAGAGAGACTGTTTCCGATATACTCATATATATATATATTATATGTTAAAATAATAAAGTAATAA
>JAOTAX010000006.1:30677937-30709699 GCA_025629825.1 Erythroxylum guanchezii
AACTTAAATCCTATCACTTCCAATGCCAATAACACATCTATAAGCATCCAATTTATGCAAGAAATCAGCCACAAGTTGATTCCCACTCTCACTTACATACTTAGGCACAAAAATGGCAGCATCATACTCAATCATTTTCTTTTAAGTCTTAGTCATCTAACATGCTAGAAGCACTTCAACATATGCAATACACACACTAATCATATTCAACCTCGTTAACTCTTACACAAGCATATCCTTATTTAACAAATCAAGCCATGCTTTATGAAAGTAATGCACAAAACCTCCAAATTCATGCATAATAAGTCCCATTTAATGCATCCAACTACAATGAACAATTAAAGCTTAACATAAAAACAAACTTACCTAACTAAGCTTCCACTTTTCAAGACTCTTAACTTCTCCAACTACCTTACTTCTTCTCCATCCCATGCATGGTTATCATCAAGGTAAGAAGGTAGAAGGTTTAAGTGTGTAAACATACAAGGAAGAACACTTAAGGGAGGAGAAGTGGGAAGCAACTAAGTGAAACAAGTGAAGAAAATCGATGAGAAGGAAGGAGAAGGAGATATTCGGATGAGACAAAGAAAATAACAACAATTCAACTTTCACTCTTCAAACATAGAAGAGTCGAGAATGAAGCCACATATGCCAAGCATTAATTGCTTTGACCCTTGTCACTTAAGAAGAAGACAAAATAATGTAATAACCTTTGATAAAAATAATCCAAATAGAATTAGATCTTCAATCCATTTTTAAAAGTCCACTTTCAGTCCCAACAAAACATAGTCAATAGTTCAGTTCCAATTAACAGTAGAAAATCAACCGGTTCGCCACTTGACGATTTTTTTCCGGTCCGGGAATTTTCTCCGAAAAATTTCAGAAAAATTCCTATAATTCCCGTAAAATGTAAAACACACAGTGGATCACTCCAAATAATTTTTCAAGCACAATTTCCACATTTTTCACAATAAAAGTCCATTTAGGCCCAATACCGGGAAATAATCATGAATGCATGTACAGATATTTTTCATGTGCACAAATTCACTGTTTGCAAATACCAGTATGCATGAACAACTCTAATTAATCCCAATCACTCCCATTCTTTGCTAAATTACTATTTTACCCTTCCTGTCGGGGGTGGGATGTTACAAGAATAATCCTTTTATGAATTGTTATTACATCCAACACATCACATATATAATATTTAACATTTCAATATCATCATCATCCTTTCACCAAAGGTTGATTTGGTTATTCTTCAACATAACAAGTTTCATACGATTTCTAATTAAAAGGATACATATATTCTCATATATAACTTTATGATTCTTATTATGTTGATTTAACCAATATGATATAAAAGATGCATCTCGGTTATCTAACTTTGTATTGTTGTCACTTATGTTAAGCATAAGTCTACCTTGATGCAATACATACAAACTATTTATATAAATTTGGATCAATTACTTTTACTCAATATTCTATTTTTATCATGCTTTGAACATTGTATTAATGTTGAATCCACATTCAGTATCACTGCAAGAAAATGGGTGTTTACCGACGGAATAATGCAACTTTCCGTCGGTAACATACATTTGCGAGGGCATAAGAACGACGGACATTACCGTCATTAAATAAGCCATCGGTAAATTTTCCGATGATCCTTATTCTCTGTCAGTAAATATACGGACGGAATGGTCTTCCGTTGGTATATTTATCGATGGTACATAACATTTTCGTCGGTATCTACACCGACGGAGTATCACTTTTCACCGGTGAGTATGGAAACATATACCGACGGAATAACGATTCTGTCGGTGAGTGTGGAAACATATACTGACGGAATAGGTAAACTGTCATCAAACCTTTCCTTCTGTTCCAACGGAAGTTTTATTTCTGTCGGCAAAACAATTATTATATACCAACGGTTAAGTTATTCCATCGGTAAGTGTAACTTCAGTTATCAACGGAATTGTAATTCCGTGGGTAACTATTGTCATTCATCAAAACTCAACCTACATTGCTCTTTAGCAGTACTACCGTACGCTTGCTTACGTACCCTTTTCCGTTAAATGCCATGTTGTATGCGAAATGTTTTAAAATCTGGACGACGTAAAATTTGATTTTAATGTCAACAGCGATAAATAATTGGTTTATATATTTAATTTGTTTAAACAAAAAATTTATTGATCATTTAGCGGAAAAAGATTTCTTAGTTGAATAGAAATACATTAAAATGTACAGAAATTGAATCCAAAGGGGTACAACAATCCTATTGTCCTGGGGAGCGCGGATGGTTATCTGAGTCTGTACGGTGCCCCGACAACCACTCAATGTCATTTTGGAGCTTATTTATTACCTCCATCAAGTTTGACATTGTTGTCTCAAGTTGAACAATACGATGTGTTGTCTGTCGTCCATTTGATGTTGCTATATTGGACATAATTGACTGCGAATAACATGTGTTCCCAAATGTTCCTGGTCCAAAGATCCTTCCATGACTGTTCCTACCACCAACCGCATCAAAATATGCCTACCTCTCATTAACAGCTTGTTCTTCCTGAATCTGTCGCCGAATTGTTTGTTGTATTTGGTCCTATTAGAAGACAATGCTTATATTATAAATAGTGACTGAAAAATATTAAGAATGAATATTAAACCATGAACTTCACATATATTTATTTCTCTACATCGACTGTTGACGAATGTCACACCGTTATGCTTCTTAGTGTGAGTATGCACAAACAACTGTTGGGGTGTAGGCCTTATGCCCATTGACTTTTTCAACATAACAATAAAATGTTCTAAGTTAAACTACAATTTATATCAATTTCGGCAGAGTTTCAGTCACTGTTTATGATATTGCCCCCTGTTGAACAAAGAAAATCACTAACCACAACCATATATGGCACTAGACATTTATACCTTAACCATTATCCATCATCACAACATTCACAAATCAGTTTCAAATGGAAAACAGCAAAGTACAAAATTAGAATATAAGTGTAATAGTTAGATACTTACTAGTCTCTCTGCATGCTCGTAGTGGATAATTGATCCTCCCATATGAACGGCAAGACTTTGTCTCCTTGGTAATGGCCCACGTCTGTTGGTTGAGTTACGCCTAGATATGGAGATTACCTCAGGTGATGCCCGGTACTCCTACCAACGACTCCATATACTCTCAGAAATATAAGGCGGTCGTACACCAGCCTTGTGTATCGCATTTATAAAGTCGTGATAACGTGTACGGGCCCGCTTCTCCCAAAAATGATGTATGACCCCGTTGATACCAGAATCCAGTAAAACTTTTTCTGAAATTAAAAAGTAAACATTCGATAATATATTGTCTACTATTATTTATGTAATTAAAGTATACAAATAAATAAAAAAGGAAACTATTTGCATATTGTACCTCAAACTCCTGAAAGTAAAATGCCATTGTGGCTTGAGTAATCTTGTTCCATACATAACCGTCAGGATCAATCCTCTCTTTAAATGTAGATGTCATACGTTTGGAACACAGCCCAGACGAAATCAACCTAATACAAGAACAAATACTTATTAGTTTGTATTATCCATAAACATATATAGTGTTACATGCGATGTCACTTACATATCATTTTGTATTATGATATATTTTCTTCCATCAGGTGCTTCAGATCCAGGCTGGCGGTCATCTCCTTCATCCACTGTTGGCATAGTAGATGAAGGGCTAATGGTGGGTGGTGAAACATCAGGAGCAACAGTTGATGACCGATCAGCAACAGCATCTGGAGGCCCTGGAGGTGGAGGTGGTGACTCCATTGCAGCTCGAGACTCTGATGGTCCACCCTCAGAGTAAGTACCATCGAACATCCCTCTGAACCTGGGCCGCATAACATCTCGTTGTCTCTTTAGTCCCATATTTCAGTCCTAATATTAACTGTCTCACAATTTTGTTGAAATATAAACATTTTAACTAGTACAATGATTTCCATAATAGTTATAATAGGATATTGCGATTTGTTGAATACCATATTGAATCACAAACTTTGAATTCAATTATGAGAATGAGCGTTACAGTCATAGAACAACAGTAGTTAGTTTGACATGTTAGCAAACAGTATTGCTCAAATAAAGCACAATGATATGATTATGTTTTTGGATTTCATGTGACATGAGAGTCGGTGAAGGTAAATGAGTCCCCGATGGGTGGATTCTCGATAAGGGTCCTGGCATGTACGAACGCACCAATAGAAACAGTGAAAGTTCTTCCGTCACGTGTAAAGTTACTAACACCTTTTTGCAACAGCCTTTCTGCTTTTGCTAAACTTGTAGATGAAACGGTAGGAATCGGTTTACCTACAACATAATTACAAACTCACTTACACATTGTCAGATTATGAAGCAGCAAAAGGAACCTATCATGAAACGTCATTCGTACGTGAATTTTCAGACAAGTTGTGGGGAATTGACAACTTTCCCAAAACATTGACTTTCCCTAATCCCAAATTGACCGTTGTGTCATTGCTCCCACCTCCCAAATCGACCGTTGTGTCATTACTCCCGCCTCCGAAATCGACCATTGTGTCATTGCTCCTGCCTCCCAAATCGACTGTTGTGTCATTGCTCCCGCCTCCTTCATGGACCATTGTGTCATTGCTCTCGCCTCCTTCATCATACATGTCATCTTGGAGATGCACGCAAGCTTGAAACATGTGGTTTATACCATCGAATGTTAATAAAGTTAATATCTTCATAAAAGGAAATTAGATTTACATTATAAGGAAATTGACGTTGAATATTGATGATACTATACACCTTGGAGCAGAAGATCGGCCATGGAAGGCAAACGCTCATTAGTTAAAGTACTTGACATTTGTCCTGCATTATGTAATCCTTCGGCAGGGACAATTTTGCCACATTCCTCCCAACGGAATGAATTACTACCATCCGGAACCATACACCATGTCGACATTCCTTGATTAAGAAGTTGAATTAAATATTTGACACAATATATTGAAAAGTTTAAAATGATCTTCGTTGTCGAATAAAATATTCACATACAAACACAAATTAATCGCTATCATAACTTAATTGTAAATTACAATCATTTTTATTTTGTAAATTACAATCATTTTCATTTTCTGAAGAATAAGAATCAAATTTCGGCTCCTCTTCCGATCCCCTCCTCCTGGCTAGATGAAATGTCAACATATTCGTTCGATGGATTGTTCAAAGGTTCATTATCGTCATATGTGATAGATGCATTTATAAAATAAGCTTCATCCTGGAACGATTCACTTTCATTTCTCTTTTCTCCTTTTCCATGTGATTCAAAACACCTCTAGGTTTAACTTTGCAAACCGCGAACCAATCTGACTTATCTCATCGTAAGCTGGGAAAAGGGACATAACACACCTGTTTGGCTTGCATAGCCAACACAAAAGGTTCAAATTGTCGCAATCTTTTTCAGCTGTTTATTTCAGCAAGATTGTATCGGCTATGGACTTTTGTTCCAACATTTAGAGTCGGGTCAAACCAATCACATTTAAATATCACAGTTCACTTGATTGACAATGCAGGGTACTCAACTTCAAGTATCTCAACAATTTTACCGTAGTAATCCATAACTTCGCCTTGTATGGAAACTCCATTATTTATTGTTGCCATGCCATGACCATAATATTCTGTATGAAATTTATATCCATTACAGAAACACACCAGATACGATTTAACAACTGGCAAAGGTCCTTTAGCAATAACAGAAATGAACTGGTTGTCTATTGGATTTTCTAAGGCCTACATAAAAATCAATTATCATATCAATAAGTATAATGTTATTTGAACAGTAATTGTTATAATTCATACCCAAGAATCTGTGTAACTGGAAACTTACATATCTCTCGAACCATCCTGCAAAGTGTCTTCCAACCTCATTATTAACTTCATCCTGTGTGCTATCAGGCATGATGTCACGTAACAATGCCTCGTATAATCTAAGAACAGTATTATGTATTTTAGTTATGAACAAGACAATATTTGAACCATTGTATATAATAATGTTCAACTTACTGCACGAAAGGTTAAACCTCTTGACAATTCAATAAAATGTAAGCATGGGCAGCCTCAATTTCTTGCTTTGTTAACATTCTTCTCGTTGCACGTCCATATGCTTGCCTAGGATATGTGAAAATGGATAAGTTACCTTCAGCATCGCTCGTTTGTCCCCCATCATCATTATGAGGAATTTTTCTTTCTCTAGTGTGAACATATGGCTCAAAATAATGTCCATAAAATGTACTAGCTTCCTCTACCAAATACGCATTACATATGGAACCTTCAACTCTAACCTTGTTTTTGACATTTTTCTTTAAGTGATGCAAATACCTATATTAACACAAATATGGTTATTACAATTTAATTGTTAAAACATGTCGTAATTACGTCAATTACAATAATTTGAATTTGAATGACCTCTCAAACGGATACATCCATCGATATTGAACTGGACCAATTAGTTGTGCCTCATGTGCTAAATGCACGGGTAAATGCTCCATACAATCAAAGAAGCTTAGAGGAAAAATTCCTTCTAACTTGCACAAAATTACTAGAATCTCCCTTTCAAGAATTTCCATTTTAGTTAACTTAATTTCAGATGCAATTAAACTTTTGAAGAACAAACTTATTTTTGTTATCACCTCCCAAACCTTAGTCAGTAACAACTCCCAAAATGCCATTGGAATTACCCTTTGCATAAACAAGTGACAATCATGACTTTTTAAACCAACTAATTTTACTTCCTCATATCAACACACCTTGCCAAGTTTGAAATATAGCCATCGGGAAACTTTAGTCCTTTCAACCATTCACACAATATTTCCCTTTGTTTTTTGTCCAAAGTGTAACATGCTTTCGAATATTTTCCGGTGCGATGATCCCGATGTAACCCATTCCTTCTACAAAACAGTTGCAAATTAGCTTGTGATTTTGCATTGTCTTTTGTCCTCCCTTAAATGTTCATGATGGTATTGAACAAATTGTCAAACAAGTTTTTTTCAATATGCATCACATCTAGAATATGACGTATCAAATTCGTTTTCCAATATGGCAAATCCCAGAGTGTGCTTTGTTTTCTCCAACCAAAGTTTTTCCTGACGGTTGTGTTAACTTCATCAGCTTCAAATTCTGTTATTTTCAGCAAGCTTAATTCATCAACTTCCTGCAACATCGCTTCACCAGCTTTGTAAGGGGGAGGAGGTGTTTTTACCATCTTATTCTTAATGAACTTTTGTTTATTGCGTCTAAATGGATGATCTGCAGGGAAAAATTTTCTGTGATTATCAAACCAACACACTTTGCCCCCGTTCGGAAGATAAAAGGCATCAGGATCATTGCCACAATAAGGACAAGCCAGTTTTCCTACTGTGGCCCATCCAGATAACATGGACTATGCCAAAAAATCACTAATAGTCCACATCAATGCCACTCTCAACACAAAATTCTGTTTCTTAGACACATCATATGTATGAACACCATATGCCCAAAGATGTTGCAATTCTAATATCAATGGTTATAAGTAAACATCGATTTTATGCTTCGGATTTGAAGGTCCTGGCACAATCATTGTCAAGAACATATATGCATCCTTCATACACATCTATGGAGGCAAATTATACGGAGTTATTATGATTGGCCAAGATGAATATTGTTGACTGGATTGACCAGAAGGTTGGAAACCATTCGTCGACAATCCCAACCTTACATTTTGAGTTTCTACTGCGAACTCAAGATGGGTGTCATTGAAATGTTTCCATGCTAGTGCATTTGAAGGATGACTCATTATTCCATCTTTTTGCTCGTGTTCATGATACCATCTCATGTGCGATGCAGTTACATCAGAAGCATTGAGTCTTTGAAGTCTTAGAGTTAGCGGAAAATTATACATCCGTTTCTAGGGTACTAATTTCTGTTTCATTGAACACTTTTTAGGCTTGAACCTTGGTTGAACACAAAATTTGCAATCTTCTAATTCCACATCATCCCCCCAATACAACATGCACCTCAATTTGCAACAATCAATCTTCTCCACAGGCAAAACAAGACTCCAAATAAGTTTTTCATATCGTAAAAACTATCAACCATTGTATGATCAAGAGGTAATGATTCATTATACCACTCAAGAATTTTATCAAAACTTTGGTCCAATATATGACCTTCAGACTTGATCTTCAATATTCACGCAATTGAAGACAATTGGGTCATTGTCTCACAATTTGGCCATAACTCTTGGTCTACTGACTGAAGTAAGTCAAAAAAACTGTTTTGCCTGTAGGTTAGGATCTTCTTCACGATATTCCATATTGTGCTCAAAGGTATTATGACTTGCATCATATACCATTTGCATGTACTGATTTTCAGTCTCATCCAAATAATTTGTTCGATATCCAGTCCCCCTTCAAACTCATTGAAGTTGACAAATGATTCTGCTTGATTACGCCTTGAGGTGTTACAAATGTCGGGTTCCCCATGTCGTGTCCACTCAAAATAATTGGGTACAAACCCCTTTCTCAGCAGATGCCCATTGACTTCATCACTCGGAAGGAAACATTTGTGTTTGCACTTTCTACATGGACATCTGATCTTCAGCCCATCCATATATGCAGGTTGAGAACATGCATAATCAATTAAAGCTTCAACTCTGGCAACAAATTCAGGATTAATGTAACCATCAGGAGTTAATCATCTATACATCCAAGATCTGTCAATATAACTCATATCTGTAAAACTGTTAATTTTATACAGTGAATCATGAGTTAGTATCATTCATGTTCGACAAACAGTACTAGACATCTACAATAAGACCTTTAACTCGGCACAATAAGTTTTGGTTGTGACTCCTAAGCTCATCGTATTTTGCACCGATAAGACTCACAGTAGCAATCAAAACGGATTTTGGGTTACAGTTTATGGGTTCAAATCTAAATAATGAACCTATACTAAAAATCTCACATATATGTTTATAGTCAAACATATATGTGAGAAGATATTTTCAATAATTAAAAGTCCTATATTAAATATTTAATACTACAAAATATAATAAGTATTCATCAATATATGAATACACATTGTAATTAATTGTTGACACATATAGCTAGTTTTCAAAATAATGCATGTTAAAATTTGCACATGAGAAGTAAAGAGAAGCTAATAACGACAGATTAAGAATCAATGCAATAACATATTGACAATTTAAGGTCATTGGAAATTCACACAATATAAGACACACTCATCCTATATGAATTCAATGATAACCCGAAGTTCATTCGACAAACACATTCCCAAATTAAACGTAATTCAAAAGAAATTATCACTAACACTAATTCACTTACCTTAACCGAAATGCAGACGGATCTTCCTGAAGTACGTGAATAGGATGATAATGACGGAGCAACAATGGAAAATATAGATTGCAACAAATGTCATTAAAATGTGTGAAAATGCATTCTTGACATTGTGACACCATAAACGAACATGAATGTCATTTTAATACCTGCTAAAGCTTCTCTTTAATCTCGCACCAAATGAATATACTGGAATGTGTGCAAGTTCCTAGAACCAATAACAAATTCGTTAATAGGTTAGCAAGCGGGAAATATAACAAATAATTTGCTGTGAAATATTATAATCAATCAAGGTCATTAACTGTATTGTATTAATTCAATCATCATTTAATACTAAGGAGCTCTTGTTTTAATTTAAAAACGGTGATGTCACATTTTACGTTGGCCCTATTTAAATTTTGGCAAAATTTTCCCTATAAAATGGGCATCTCCTTTTGGAAGAAGGGTTAATCCTGCAACAAGCAATATACTTCTATATCTATCAGTAATCACAACTCATATTGGGTCTACATACTACGTCTATTCTCAATTTAGTCCACATTTACATCGCAAAATCTATAATTATGCAATTCACAGTTCAAGTATACTTATTTGTAACCCATCACACTCTCATTTATAGTCAATACATCAAGATATTCTCAATGCCAAGTGTAATAGAATGTGTGATCATCATCATTGTTGTTTGATAAAACTTACAATATGTTTCTTATAAGAGTCAATAAAATCAAACACTATGCATTTTGTCAAACACATGGTATGCATAAATTTATAATATTTTATAAATTTTAGATCATATTCATTATTAGATAATTATTAGTACTTTTATATTTTTATTATAAAAAGTAATTGATATTGATTTAATTTCTTATAAATTTTTAAGAAAAGTGTTAGAGGAGAAGTTGATAAAGAAGAAATAAAAATACAATATACTTTTGTTTTAACAATTTAAAATAGTAATAGATTTTACAATAGCCAAATCAACATCTATGTGTCAAAAATTACACAATTGACATGTCATGTATCAAAAATTAAGGATGTGATCATAACAAAGATCTAGTGGTTTAATGGTGCAATTTATGTTATTTGTAAATGTTATGCTGCAAACTAGTATCATAAATAATGGTACTAGTTATTTTAAACCTTATGCAAAATATTGGGAATGAATCACATTTTTTACCTTAAATTTTAAATTGTTGCTTGGTTAAACCTTAAATGTTTTAATCTTACCTTCTCGTTAATGCCTTTTATTTTTTATAAGAATTGTTGCTTGGTCACCTTTGCATCATCATTGAAGACAATTTTTATGAATTATACATTCTATATATATCAACATATTTATTAACAATTGTTATTTGTATGATGCCTAACAAACCATTAATATAGCTATTCATTTAGCTATGTACGATGTATTACCTTTTCCCTTTATAGCTTAGGAAAATCTATCACCATTTTTTCAACGATACTAAGGCTGAAGTGTTTGCATTTTGTTATTGCAGTAATCAACATTGTTTCATGTTCAGGAATAAAAAAGAAACCGAAAAAAAAAGGAAATTCCAATGACAAAATTCAAACTTTCGTATACCCCTAAATTTCTATAATACGGATTGATTCACTATTATAGAAACTCAATCCCATACACAAACATGTACACAATCATCATTTTCTAAATGAAACAAACCATAAATCAACCACAACAATCAACAACGACGTTATCAATTTTAGTTTATATTTGAAGGGGAGAAACATCGACATACCTTCACCGACAAGGCAGCTCGACCACTGGAGAAGACAGCAGCAACGGTCGGAGAAGATGCGCCACTTGGACGGACAAGATGCCGGTGAACGCGAGGAAGAACAACGGAGGATCTGAGGAAGACGAAGGAAGGTTGGGTCGGGTGGGTTTTGGGGGTAGGGGGGAGGGTTGGCTAGAGGGTTTTCATAAGAACCAAACGACATCGTTTGGTTCTTATTAAAACACGCCCAGCAATTACGAAACGACGTCGTTTGGTTATTGTTTTCTTATCATTTTACTTACCCGAAACGATGTTGTTTTGTTTTAAACCAAACGAAGTCGTCTCATTCTTGATCTCGTTATTAACAACCTTCAGCAACCACCAAACGACATCGTTTGCTTATTATCAAACGATGTCGTTTCTGAAATCTCTCACCAATAACGAAACGACGTCGTTTCGTGAAAGTTCATCACCACCAAACGAAGTACGATGAAGTTTTGATTCCCACAATATCGACGGATTAAGGATGGATATTGACACTGTTAGTAATTGATTTTCTTCGAATTTTTTAGACGGATATTGACACCGTCGGAGAAATTCGAAGTTTCCACGCTATATTTTTTGACAGTTTGTTAATATTCTGTCGGTAATTACCGATGATTAATTTTATCGTCCTTAAATTCCATCGCCAATTTCTGGTGCAAACGTTTCCCTCCATTTTTTCCAACGGATATTATAACCGTCACGAAACTACATTTTCCCCATTGACTTTAGCAACAGATCATCCATTTCCGTCGCAAATGAGCAACGGTTTTGTTTCCGTCGCTAATTTTCGGTCGCTAATTCTTAGTTTTCTTATAGTGTATCAAATACTCGTAAATATGAACTATAAATATATATTATCTCGATCATATCACATATAGGCAAGAAAAGTAATGTAATTATTTTTCTTCTAACGTCAACTATTATCATTCTATAGTAAATGTCTTTAATTGTAATCCATGTTTATACTTTTAATAGGCTTAATTAAATGAAACAATTTCATTGAGTTACTGTATCTTTAAGCTATACTTCGTGCAACCTCTTAATTATATTTTGCTATTATGGTGTTAGACATATATCTTAAGCAATGCCATTGAAGTTTATGAGATATTAGTCAATCTAAAACATTATTATATTTTGTTATCTTTATGACATTAAAATATCCCTAAAACTTTGTATATGGGACTAATTACAGTGAACGAGCAACTGCTTTGATGATTTTAAGAAGCTATATGGAAGTCTTCCGACTCAGAACAAACACAGACAACAAAATGTGCCTCTTCTTGCCCTGAATACGCAGAAACTAATCGAACAATCATTGCCAATATCCATATCATTAACTGCATGCATTATTAAACTCAACCAAATTAAGTTACGGTTGCTGTATTAAAGATAGAAGGAGAAAGAGAAAGACATAACCTCTCTTATCCAGTAAGGTTTACCCTGCGAAGCCTTTGTGCGACTCTGTGAGCAGGAAAGTAAAAACAGAAGTAATCCAATTCATGCACGAGCTTTCAACAGGATTAGTGGGCATTCTATTTGTGAATAACTCAACTATTTCCGCGGTAAAAGTGGGCGGGTTAAAACTTTTTTGACATCGTAGACAGAGTAGAGTTGAAATTTTTGTAAGTTCAGAGCTTTTTCACATACAAAAATGAATAACTTCTTTTAGAAGTGTATAATTATGAATTATTTGGTAAACTAAGTTCCATTCCATTCCTTTTTCACTGCCAACCAAATACATTTGCAAGGCTTCGTTATTCATTACTCCAACTGGACATTATACATGGTTCATTGTCAGGGAAATTATAAAAATATGGGAGGAGAGTTCCTTTACATGCAGAGCGGTACTTTCCATTGAAGATAAGATTGTCGTTTCATTGACTAGTAGTAGTTCTTTGCTTACACCAATTCCCCCCACATTCTTAAAATTTGGATTCATGCATTGCTACTCTCTCTGTGTAAAAGAAAGGAGAAGAAGAAGATTGTTTGTGTTGAAAAGGAAAAGGAAAAGGAAATATATAGATATGATATGTTAGTCACTCGCTGTAGTATTCGACTTCAGGCTTTAGTGTCACCATTAATTAACGAATAAAGGAAGCGTGTCAATTCAAATGCATTTACCAGAAAAGGCCATTTTGTGTCAAACTGCACCCAAAGCCAATCTGAAGTTAGAAATAGATCCCTGCCTCCATACATCACTGCTGTTTTATCCTCAAATTATATAGTTGACGTAATAAATGAAAATTGAGTTTTGAATTAGAAAGGGTTCAATCAGCATAAATCCGCATATTACAACAGATTGCTTTTCTTCAATCTGTCCAATCTAGTACGGGAAAACACACGAACTAACATAGGTTGGATTGGATAGGAATAGGATAGGAAAGGTGCGCCCAAAAACAATTCGTTAATAACGTTTCATTAAGGAAAAACAGATGGAGTTACTAATCCATTCCTGGGGTTAAAGTCAAGAGCCCTAAATTCCAACCTACCGTACCACACACACACACACTCTCTCTCTCTCTCTCTTCTATTCTATTCTTCCCCAGGCCTCTTCTTCCTACAGCAATAACAGAAGTCATAGATAGATTAGATAAGGGTCCTAAATATATTATTGTTAAGTTATATGTGAAAAATCAAATGATGGTTTGGACCTCTCTGGTCCTCCCATCCCTTACTCTGTTTTTTTTTAACTCCAAAGCTGCTTCTTTTTTTTTTCTTTTTTTTTCCCCTCCCTTGATTTCTTCTTCCCCCCAAAATGCTAACCCTATGATCCTCTACATGTAATCCCACGTTAACAACCCTAAAGCCCTCTCCGATCTCCCCAGCCATGCCCCAAGAAGATCCCTCCTCTTCTCCGAT
The DNA here is from genome assembly GCA_025629825.1 of Erythroxylum guanchezii. Taxonomy (NCBI): domain Eukaryota; kingdom Viridiplantae; phylum Streptophyta; class Magnoliopsida; order Malpighiales; family Erythroxylaceae; genus Erythroxylum; species Erythroxylum guanchezii. Next base: position 30,691,964 of record JAOTAX010000006.1, read on the forward strand.
CCCTCACAACGATACCCTCCCTGATGACAACGACGCTCCCCCTACCCAAAACGACGAAGCTCCCACTCCCGCTCCGGCGCCTACTCCGCCTACCAATAGAAGCAATCGACCGTCCCGCGCGTGCACAATAAGAGCTGCGGCGAGGCTCTACGCGGCGCAACAACAGGCCGCGATCGAACGGAAGCAGAAACCGAAGAAGGAGCCAAGACAACAGCAAAACGACGAGCCGTCGCCGAAGAATGAGCAATGCGGGGGCAGTAGCAAGATCGTTACCCCACTGGTTGGGCCGCCGGAGCCGGCGCAGTTGCCGAGGTGGAACCTTCGCTCCATCTGGGAACTAGCTTCAATACTCAATTTCTTGCATGTGAGCGTTTGCTTAAATGCTGTAAACTTTGAGTCTGGTGTTTTAGGGTGTTTTAGGGCTGAACATTGTAACTGTTGGGGTGTTTTACTGTTGTAGGTTTTTAGGCCTTTGTTGAATATACAGGCAGAGTTCTCGGCCGAGGAGTTTGAGACAGCTTTAATTACACCTAATGACACTTTGGGGGATATACACATGCCTTTACTGAAGGTTGGTGCTTTTCTTTTATTCTCGTTTAACTTAGCGTATATGATTTCCAGTCAGTTTAGTTCTCATTGTTTTAATCTCAGTACTTATGGGAAGCTTAGTGTAAGTTAATGGGAAGCGGATTTTGTTACTTGTTTAGAGCAATGTGTGTGCAAAGTTTTAGCTTTTTGATGCAAATGAAGTGAATTGGTTGATGGTTAGTTGAAACGTGGAGTATGGAATTGCCGAGTGGAGATTTAGCAGATGATACGTGAATAACTATGTTTTCGATGCAGATTTTTGCTGTCATTTTAGTTTTGGTGGAGTTGATTGTTATATTGCTGTAGGTATTATGAAATACTACTGTTTCCTGGGAAGCTTTGTAAGTTCTGAAAGATGTTTAGCATGCGAGGAATCTACTCAAACTCTTTGTTCCATTGTTAGGAGGGGCTTAGTTTATACATCAATTTATACATTGATTCAGGTGATTTTACTTTTGTAGTATAAGCCCTTGTGGTTGAGTATAAGCCGTTGTGGTTGATGTGGTAGCTCAATATGAAACTGGATTAGAATGTGAGTTGTTATCTTTTGCCACTCTGATGTATTCAGTGCTGGTTATCAACCTTTTTGTAGCTTCTGATGTGTTTAATTTGACTTTGAGTTAAGGACCGTTGGATGTGAAGTGGTCATGGAATTGTGCCTTCTAGGATGAAGAAAATAACATGTTGATATGTGTAGCCTAGACATTAAAGGAGTAAAGGCTGAAGTTTGTCAAATTGAAACAAAACTTTATTCAGCAATTTTACCGATGTTGAGTAAAACATGTGATTGTTGCACATAATGGTTAGGACTTAAGCTAGATTTGATAAATCATCCTAAATGTTTTGAAACAAATGCATATGGCAGGCACATGCTTTATCATTTTGAAGAGTTCTTTTGACGTCTTTGGATATCACTGCAGGAATTTCATATTAATCAAATCATATTACTGGTTGATGTGACATTTTTTATTGACCTAGCGTTTTTCTGTTTTGGAGGGATAAACAGTATCCATACTATTGCAGGGTTTGTATAATCCTTATGTGGCTCTGAGGCATGGTTTCCATTACTTCCTTCAACAGTATTTGCTATTCTCCTATTATTTAGTAATGTGAATTTAGAAAACCTGTCAATTTGTATGATTTTGAGTGCTATAGTGAGATGGTTACTGTAAAGGTTAAAAAGAGATTTGTTTTGGAGAGTGATTCTTAAAGTTGCATTTCAAAAATGCACTTTGACCTCTTTATTGTTCGCCTTTTGTTTTTGACTTGACTAATTGAGAAAACCATATTGCAATTTTGGTTTGCAACCTATGCTTGAGCCTTCCAAGAACTGTTTAGTGTCTTGATTTAGGGTGATAAACATCTTAAATAAATCTGAGAGAGTACATAGCTATGACTTTGTGCTAATAGCTATTGAAAAAAAAAGACCATGCTTGAATTAACAGATAGATGTAGTACTCTTTTGTAAGTGAAACTTTCTGAAACTGACACTGTCGTTTTAGTGTATTAGAAATGATTAAATTAGTATGAAGAAGGATAGGGAGGCAAATAATGCATTGTCTGTGTGGACATATTCTGAATTGTTTTGGTGGATCACTGTTGCAATGACTTGATATTAACTCAACAAGATCAATATTTAATCAATTACCATTCAGTGGACATGCTGTGTTTTTAAATTACTGGTAAAGGAAATTATTGGTATGCCTCTCTTCAATGAATTCTGTAGATCTTATCTTGAGTAATGTCATGCTAATTAATGGTGTGGATTTCCGAAAGGTATTTCAACAACAATTTTATACTGTTAAATCCTTTTGAGACTTGTTAAGTAACAGAAGTTTGACTTGATCAGTTGGTTGTGTTGTTGGATTGTAGCCATCTCATCCTGCAATACCACCATCATTCTTTTCCCCAAGGCATACAAAAAACAAAAGAAATAATGTCAATTTAGTACTTATGTGGGCTTGACAATCTTGATCAATTTTACACTGGAAATATATAAAACACCAGAATAAGTTCTCTTTATAATTTTGCAATTGCTATTTTTCATTGTTTGTCTGTCCATCTTTGCTGCAGGCTATCCCACCTATTACAAGAATGGCCCTTACACGGGATACCTGGATCACTGTTTTGTGCCGAAAATTAAGAGACTGGTGGCATTGGGTAACTCAACTTATTGTACTCAATTTCATTGTTTTTCACTTTTTTATTACAGATCCTAAACAAGTTAAGCCTTATCTGGTTACATTTTGTACTTGTGCCCATGCTAAGACAGGTTTTGTTACTTGGTTGCAGGTTGCAGATGGAGAACTTCCATTAATCGCATCTCATGGGTGAACATGCTAACACCTTTTTGATAATCCCAAATGTGATTGTTTTTGTGTTTCTAACCTCTGTTTGACCTTTATGTCTTAGACTGGAAATAGAAGCATATAAGACCCTTGATCCTTCCGTTCGTGTGGTGATCTTGAAAGCCTTATGTGACATTCGAGTTGAGGTATCACTGTGGTAGATGAAGATTAGATGTTGTGTTTGTTGATTTGAAATAATTGCTTAGTCGATTGTAATGTTGTTTTTTCCACCTAATTGATCTTAAACTTTACATTTCCCATGCAATGCTATGGTGCTGAATGAATTAATTAATCTAACAAAAAAGATGGGAAATGTCAATTGGTTAATGGCTCAAGTGGTAATTGTTGGGAAAGTAACTGAAATATTTAACAAAGATTTCAGCTCATCCTGTACTTTTTCTCATGTTAAATATTCTTGACTTTCACCACAGCATCAAACTGTTATTTTGGTACTTTCTTTTGTCTTAAACACTTAAGGTTCAGTCATATGGTAATTCTTTGTGTAACTTGTTTTAAGATTGCTTTTGGAATTAACGTTTTGGTGCAGAACATAGTTTCTTGATATTCATTGTGACAATTACTTTGTTTACACCTAAAAATAAAATGATATACTGTCTTTTGCATTTTTGATTCATAGTCACTAAGCGTATTATTTCTTTTTCATTTCACATATAGACCTTTGAAAATATCACTTGATTTTGTCATTTCTTTATTGAACATAAAGTGTTAGCAACAACTGATTGTGTTGTCGTTATCTCATGACAAAAGTTTGCCCTTTCAAGGAGTTAGCAACAAATACCTGGAAGAAGCTCTCTTGTTATGTGTCATGACAGAAGTTTGGCTTTTCTAGGAGTTAGCAACAAGTACTTGGAAGCAACTCTCTTGTTATGTGTATTTATAGCAACATGTTTGTTTTTGATTGAGTAATCTTGTTTTGGTTTATCATTGTTGATCATTTGGTCTGCTGGTGGTCATCCTTTGGACTAAGCTTGCTTTGTGAGGTAAAAGAAATTGGGTCTCTTAGCACGTGTTCTCTCAACACCTTTGTTTCATTGGGCAACAAGCTTAGTTTATGTTTCAAGTTTTAGTAATGCCGCCTGCCTTGTCTGCACTACTTGAAGTGTATCACATTTTTCATCTAAATGTATGCAAATAAATCGATATTTATAACAGATATCTTGTGTCATTGTACTCTCCTTGAGGTCTGGATAAACTCAAAAAATGCATATCTAATCACACAAAAGTAGCTATCTTAAGCATCTGTTTCTTTTTAATCCTTGTTTTTCAAACTTGATGAAATGCAATTACTTTTTTGGTAGGTTTTTTTTTTTTTGGGTTACTGTTAATTGTACTAATTTCAATTTGAATGATGTTTTGCAGCAAGAAGATGTCAAGAATTATATTGATAACTCCCTTAAACATGGCGTGCAACTCCCAGTGTTCCGTAAAGAACGTATTGGGGGTGATTCTCAAGGAATTAATTACTGGTAATGTAAATCTTCCTTTATAAAGCTTTATGCTATTCTGTTATCTTGGAAATAGTCATTAAAGAATAGCTGTTTCCGACTACAACAGTTCCTGTTTGATGAAAGTCCCATTTTTATGTTATAACGTTTGTTATCTTTTTTTTTTTTTTTTTGCTGGAGTAGGTATGAAGATGATCCATTGATTGGTTATCGGCTATACCGTGAGATACGAAAAGTTGAGGTGAAGAAAGTAAAGACAAAGGGTTCCCAGGTCCTCCCTAGTACAACATACCTTTGGGAAACAGTGGCAACAAATTTTGAAGAATTTCAAGATGTTTCTGTAAGTTGCTTAATAAGCCAGTCTGTTTTGTGCAGTCTGTTTTGTACATGTTTACTTGGTTATTCATAGTTTTGCATGCTTTTCTTTAATCCATTTTTTTACAAATCCAACATTATGATGTGTTATCCATGCAAGGATTTACCTATGAGATTCCAGTGAGTGTAGCCTTGGATCTTTGTTGTTTTAGTCTTTGAGATTTCTATTCCCCTTTTAATTAGACCAAACATTCTTGTGTGTGTGTGTGTTTCTGTGCAGAGAAATTATTGGACCAGGACATGTTGCATTTTAATATGAAATATTCTTGTGTTCTTTAGAGAGCAATTGTAAAATTTTGATGTGTCTACATATCAAAACATGGTTCCGTTTTAGCAGTAATCTTAGAGGCTGCCTGAAAATAATTCTCTGTTATCTATTAGTCCTTTAATATTCTTATCTGGAAGTCCAAGAAAAGATGCCAGTACAACACTGGATAGCCCAAACAAACAAACAAGAGAGATTTCTATCTCAAGCATTCTACTAACAGCAATTGAAAATTCCATCTACTCTACACTATTGTTGGAATAATATCTATTAAGAATCCATCTACTCAGAACTTTAAGACTGGAAAATTGCAACTTGTTCTTTCTTCCATGGGAATCTTTCACAATTTGCCTTCTCCATGCAGGAGAAGCTTTTGACGAGTAAAAACAGAACAGAGGCATCGTTAGGGAAGAAGTTGAAGAATGACATGCTCCCTGAGATTGAGAAGGTTCATAAGGTACCCAGAGTTACTTGTATGAGAGTACATTTACTTATCAATATCAGTAATTAGGAGCAAACAGGGTCTGTCTTTCTTGAATCAAGTTGTTTTTCCTATTTGTATCTAATTTCCTGTCTTTTTGCATTTCTTGAATTGATTATATAGTTGTCTGTTTTTTCTATTTTTGCTCAGAGGAAAGAGAAATTGTTGAAGAAACAACACAGGCAGGCTCTGCTTCTTGATAACTTCCTGAACATGGATGGGCTAGGAGCAGGTCGCTCGCTTCGTGACAGAAAACCTGTCACTTACACTTTTGGTAAGATTACTGAAGAACACAGAAAAAAGAACAGTTTGTTGCTTTTTGCTTTTGGCTTGGATTTCTCTGTATTGTCGATTCCCTCATAAGTAGCTATGATGTTATGGTTGATAGTCCCAGTGGACTCCCATTGTTTGTAAGATATCTTTGGTAAAACCCAAAAAAAAAAAAATCACCAGTTGGGCGACCTTAATCATGACAAGGTGGTGATTAATGACCAATACATACTTTCAAATGTTAGCAATGTCAGTATTGAGTATTCTCTGTCACAATGTATTTTGAACTTTTATTCATATATCTAATTATTTTGCAGATGATTATGACCGGTCAATCAACGAGGCTATCAAAATAACAAAGTACGAAGTTCATGACACATTCTTCAGATTCTCTTTGTAGCCTATTATTGAAAGGAACTTGTACATACATGCATACAACTGTGCAATCTATAGTGATTTGTTTCTGGACTTTTGTTCTAGGCGAAAGCAACCATCACCGGAGCCTATTCAAAGAAGAGATGGTTTAGCCATACCTGACGCTTCTACAAATGGTGGATGGAGTGGTCCTTCACATACTTCCCCACAGGGTAATTTCAGTACAGTTTCTCCCAATTCTCCTGGTTATGATGACATTGGTGAAGACCATAGCCTTGAGCCCCTGGACAGGAGGTGAGAGTACTACTACTACTACTACACAGCTCATTGTATTGCAATTTGCATCAAGCATGCTCCTTTGCATAATTATGTAACATGTTACAGTAACAGGCGAAGACAGAGGCCACAACGATACTCAGCAAAAGATTTTGTTGAAGCAGTTTCAGATAACGAGGCTGATTTTGATAGTGATGATGATATAGTTGGAGAGGCTGTATATGATGATGAATATTTGAGGAAACGTAAACAAAGAAGGAAGCTGTCTAGTAGCTCTGAAGGGGATGACGAGTACCAGTGGGATGAAGAAAATGGGGAAGATGAGGATGAGGAAGAAGAAGAAGAGGATTCCTTAAGCATCAGTGAGGAGAGTGATCAGCCACAAAAGTTCAATAAATTATCAGGCCGTACTAGGAGAGAAACAAAATTACGATCTGTTGATGAGATCCAATCAGGTCTAAGACGCAGTAAAAGGGCCACTAGGAACCGAATAAATTACCGGCAGTATGACCTTTCGGAATCAGAAGCAGAGTCAATGAAACCTGAAAAGTCAATTGTGTCAGACGAGCACTCCGATGCAAGTGAGAATGTAGAGTATTCAACTGGAAGTAAAGATTCTGATGGCATTGGTAATGAACAAGATATGAAAGTCGATCCACCTGCTGTTGGCTATAATGAGGCAACTGATAGAGAACAAAATCAGCCAGATGAAAAGTCCAATAGCCCAGACCAAGATGAAGGTGAAGGTGTGAGAAAAAGACGATTCCTTGACCTTAATGAAGTTGCCCCAGGTTCTGGTTTTGATGACGGTTCAAACACAACAATAAAAGATGAAGACAGGGATGATTTTTGAGCTGATCTCTCTACTGGAAAGCACTGTTTCTAGTTTTCCTTTGGAGAAAATGTATGATATTAAAAAGGTTATAAATTTTGCAATATGTGCATGGAGGAAATTATGATCTAGTTCTTCCATGGTGTAAGTTAAGCAACCTTGATGCGATTCATCTGGGATTTGCGGCAGGGAGCAACCCGGTGCTGAGAGTTCTGTAGATTAGGTAGTCATTTTTTAGCATGTCTACATTTATAGAAACCTAAAGTGGGTGAATGAGAATTCCATGGAAGTTCTTTATCATATCCAATTAGTGTACGACAACCTTTTTAACCGATTGTAACCGAAAAAATTTGGTTTCTATATGTGCAAGTCTGTAGTTTAATCTTTTCAGTACTGCACATTTTTGCGGTTGACTTTTAAAAAAATTGATCATTAACTTTAGATTTATGATAATGGATCAACTCCCCTAAAAACCTGCCTTTATAATTTTTTATGCAATACATTCTAATGCATTATCATCAGCAAATTGAGAATGTAAACTTCAACTTCATTTCAGTTCTGTTGTTAATATTATAAAAGCATTGAATGGTTTTCATATTCTAGCTTATCGGGTGGCATCAAACAGGTATCGAGTGATTTTCGTCCTCTAGCTTTGGGTAGCACCAAACGAAGTGTGTAGGTTGGGTTTCCTAAGTGAAAATAGCCGCTCTGATTCTGGACACAAAAAAACAAGGAAAGGGTAAGTTTCTATGTTTCACATAGTCGGTGGAATTCAAATGTTCCACTGTGGCTTTTTAGTGTTCCCATTCTCTTGCTGCAGGCATGCATCTTTTCTGTCGGTGGCCTGAGCTGTCTCTCTACCAACTCCTTCCTTCGCTGCATGTTTTCCGGCACGGCAGTTTCTTTCTGGGACAGTAGCCTCAGTTGCCTCATGGTCAAATCCTTCCTTCTCTGCTTGTTTCCTGGATAGTTCTTCATCAGCTTTCTCTTTCTCTGCTGCCACGTCCTTCTCCTTAGCAATTGCTGTTTCTTTTGTTACCTCAAGTGCTTGAATCAAAGTTGAGAGACATTTTTCTGCATCATCCAATGGAGACTTGGGCATAAGGTTCTCTGCGACATCTGCAGGTGTGATCTTGGCCTCCCTGATTAGCCCTTGAATTGTATCAAACATAGCATGTTCTTCGAGTCCCAAGTAATTCTTGGCCAACACTTTGAATGCCTCAAAACTGCAGTAAGACAGTTCAATATGCTTGTCCATCCTTCCCCTCCTAATCAGGGCAGGATCAAGCTTCTCCACATAATTGGTAGTGAACACTATAATCCTCTCCCCTCCACAGGCAGACCATAAACCGTCAATAAAATTCAACAAGCCCGAAAGCGTCACCTTGCTGCTTGTGTCCTCTTTCGGTTCGTTACGAGCAGCTTCTTTCTCCAACTTGTCATCCTCAGAAGATATCTTTCTTTGGCCTGTAAGATCAAGCGAGCAGTCTATATCCTCGATAACAATGATAGATTTCCCAGTTGTTTCGATCAAAAGCCTCCTCAAATCAGTGTTGTCCTTCACTGCAGTGAGCTCAAGATCATAGACATCATAGTTCAACAAGTTGGCCATTGCAGCAATCATAGTAGACTTGCCAGTTCCAGGAGGGCCATAAAGAAGATAGCCCCTCTTCCAAGTCTTGCCAATCCTGGCATAAAAATCCTTGCTTTTGCTGAAAGTTACAAGATCTTCAACAATTTCCTTCCTTTTCTCGGGCTCCAAGGCCATGGAATCAAAAGTGGCAGGATGTTCAAAAGATACGTGGCTCCACATAGTCTGCCTGTAACTTGACCACTTCTGTCCGGGACTATTGGTGTAAAGCTTTCTTTGTCTACTCCTGACGTTAATCTCCTTCCCTTCCCTAATTACATGCTTCAAGTAAATCTCTGTAATGATCTCTCTGTGACGTTTATGAAAAGTGAGCCTGTAATATCTCTTATCCGGCTGAGGATACAGAGACTGCCCGGTGGTCGCAACTTTGCTCGAAACCCACCAAATTTTAACGCCTTCAAACTCGTCTGTCACTCTCTCGTACTCGTCCATGCTAAAAACCAGGTTGCTGCTATCTTTTCCCATCTCTGCTTTGAGCCTTTTAGCAAACTTTGATGAGTTGACACTTAGGTATGCCTCCACAGCAGCGAAAGCTTCACTTCGTTTGAGTCGATCTCCTGTGTACTCATGGATTGATATTTTGATGTACGGATAGAAAAGGCTCATGATTCTCTGTGTATACCTCGCAAAGTGCCTGCGAACCTCGTATGGACAATAGTGTTGGAAAACAGCCCAGAAAAACATAATACTGGCAATGGTCGACCCCATTGTCGCCCAAATCTCCGTCGTTTGAGGCATTAGCATCATTTTTACTTTCTTTTCTGGCTCTGTGACTACGAGTGATTGTTGCCGTTGTTCTGTTGCACCCTTTTCTTGTCTTGGGCTTATAATATGTAGGAAAATGTTGTTGGTCTTGTGATTCTTTCTCTTCTAATCATGGTCAAACGTAAGGTCTTCGTGAGTTTTGCATTTCCTTTCATATAAAGTGAGTGAAGAGGCCTGAAGAGTATGAGCAAGTGTCAGAGTTTAGGTACACAATTAGAAATACAATCGTGGTTGCCAACACTGACCTTCAATGCTATTCACATATCCATTTCTCTTCATAGAATAAAGCAAATTTTATCAGTGACACTATTAGGTTTAAGCCTCCACCAGGATATTCCATAAGTTAAGGTTCCATCTAATCGGATCCAAAGCATATGCTAAATCAAAAGAGTGGTGAGTAATCAACCATTGATGAGAATGGCACACATGTCATACACATACTAAATTAGAAGCCAATTAAACGACATATAAAAGGGTCTATACATTGGAACCAGCAGATGTGTTTATATTAAATAATGTTATTAGCATTCTCATGCAAAGAGATAAAGAAAACTTTGGATGGAGAGACTTTGTTCTTATGGGATTTCTATTTTGTTCCTATCCATTGACCACACATACGGTCCTTCTTCTCATGTTGTTTTCTTTCCCTTTTCTTTCTTTCTTTCTCTTGTTTCTTTCCGTTAGAAGGGTATGAAACTTTCCTTATGCATTGACCCTACGCACAAAGTAATAAAAATTAAGGGTACAAAAATATATGTAGTTTAAAGAATCACAGCATCTCAAGTGTCTAGCTTTTAAGTGTCAAACATCATTAGGCACAATAGTTCTTATGCAACGAGCTGGAGAATGATACTGACATATTGGTTTGATGATCTTAATCAATTTTGATGTGATTTGTATGTTTAGCAGTAATCATACTTTTAAGTTTTTGTTTTTCTGAAAGTATAATCATACTTAAGCTGCTAATAGTGTGAATACCGAGACATAGAATGAGGTGGTCTTATGGAAAGAGATAAATATCACACAACTTTTGGAAATGATTTGAAAGATCCTAGAGAGAGTCGGCAAACAAGTGTGATCTGACTTGTTCATTTCCCTCAGTTAGGAAACTGACAAAAGTGTCCAGTCATGTTAGTCACGCTCTTGATTATCTCAATCTTGCCTCGTCTTTTGCTTGCTAATTTGCTCTTTCATAACAACAAAGGCCAGTAGACATTGAATTGCATGAAATTGAAATTGGAACGAAGAAGAAGAAAGGCAGAAGTCCAAATATGACGTCCGTACACTTTTTCTTTGAGCCATTTATTGTCAATCACATCTACAAGCTGATACGCGTCTAGTCCTGTCCATGTATTAGTCAATCAAACACTTCATGCATACTTTTGAAACTTAAAGCAATTGTCAAATTCTAATATGCTGGTCATTCTACAAAAATTCATATAAAATTTCCTAGAAAGTGCAAATGAGCTCCACTTCAATACTGGGCCCCTTTCTTCCTGGAGTATCCTTTTCAGGTTCTCAAGTTGAATAGGACTAGACGCCAGACGAACAGATTAAAACACCCTACCTAGTGCTCATAATGCTCAGCTTTCTTGATTAGGGTCAATGCCCTATGAATCCACACCCACGAAGCACAACAAAAGGTCATCAATCCAATATAAGAGACGGCCATAACTAATATACCAGCAATTTTATTGTTAACTTATAATGAGCTTTCCCGGGATTACCAGAGGGATTTCTCAATTGTAGCCAATCACAACCGAACGAAATGCTTTGCTTTTCGGACTATAAAATGCTTTCAGAGCTTAAGCCAAGTAGCAGCTCAGTTAATGCGCAGGTGTCCACCACCAAACTATCCCACATGGATACTAAAAAAGGAATTTAAAAAAAAGCATGAACCACTATGAATAAATTATGATAGTCATTGCAGCTGCTGATTATGATTAGGACAATGAAATGAAAGGAAACCCTTTTACACCAGAAAAAGTACATATAAAAACTTACTAGATAGTTCAAGGTCCGTATAAAGAACAGCATCACTCCATCACGAATGATGCTATCTTAAGTGTAACGAGCCTCTCCTGATATCGTTATGGATTCAGATTCTCAGTATCTTTCTCACTGGCAAATCAGTTTAGAATTACCTGAGAGCTGTGACAAATGTAGGTGGAGATCCTTATTGGAGTTCTTGGTTGTACCTTTTTCGACTTGAGTTACAATTGAAATATCTGAAACTAGGAGTTACCAGTATTTTCCCATAGAAAGATAACTGTAATGCTTATACGCTTTCTCACCTTTCAGTAGTTTCTTATCTTCTGTTAATTGCGTTATTATGCATACAAATGCTGCTGCTACTAATACTGGGCTGCTCCTAAACGGCTGCGAGAAAATTAATTATACATTTGAAATGAGATGCCAAAACTTCATTTATTTTCTATTCTCCACCGGAGATAATTGGGAACGCTATCTAACATAAAGAAATACCAAAAATTGGAGTAGACCAGAAAACTATTAGAATTTTTAGCGTGGGTAGAATGTAGAGTCTATTAATAAGAATTAGGCTTAGATCAATCATTGCCAAAATGACTAGAACTAGTCATTTGGTTAGTTGACCCTTACCACTTATAAACCCTTTAATATTTTCATGTTTAGTTAATATGAGATATTCTAACACTCTCCCCTCAAATGCAACTGAGATTGGACGTCCAGTTGTTACTTGAAATAAACTCAGTGATAACCGGACCAGGCTGCTGGGACTGAACATTCAGACGAACAACCAAGAAATTAATAATTCGGTCCAAACCTGGTCTGATATCATATTATAATTTTTTTATATGGGTAGAGTATAGAGCTCATTAACAAGAATTGGGCTTGAGTCAACCATTGTCAAAATGACTAGTTAATTGACCCTTAACACTTATAAACCTTTTAATATTTTCTTGTTTAGTCAATATGAGATACTCTAATAAAAACAGAATAACTACATTTAATTCCATTCACAATATATACATGTAATGCACACCAAGCTATCACTTGCCCCTCAATTTATATTTAGCAGATACAAAAAGACTACAGGACTTACCTTATCTCAAGCTCTTTAGATTTCTGAACAACATTTGGGGTTGGGTTATGTTGGCAGGCTCGTGTTGTGGGCAAACTATTTCTAAAAGACCCTTCTTCTCGTTGTTGCCCACTAAATTGTTAAACGTGAAAACGAACTAGAAAAAGGAAAATTAAACACACAGTATAAATTCTAATGCAAATGAATAAATAAATAAATAAATAACGTAAAACAAAATAATTGGAAAATTAACTAATAACCTAATTAATCACAAAATTGAAATTAAAAATATTGTAATTAACAAATAAAACTAATCTAATTATTTAATTACAAAATTAACCTTAAAATTGAAATTAACAATCATAATCTAACAATTACGAAAAAGTAGTAAAATTAAGCATTTAATTTATTAAAAAATCAAAATTAAAATGAAATTAAACAAGAACACAACTTCAATTAACCATAAAAACAACTAATTAGTCCTAATTTAATGCAAAATCCTCACAATTTTACAATTAGTGAGCAAAATCGCATAAATTTGCAATTCCAAGTGAAATTTCATCCAAATCACATGTAATTCATCAAATTGAATCAATAAATTATATCCATAAAGATAAAATTCAACTATTAAACCATAATTAACCACAAAATCAAGCAAATCTTCGCAAAATCCTAATCCTAGCATTTTTGGGGTTGAAAATCCCTAAAGATTGCAAAATACCCTACTATTCATGCATAAACAAGTGAAATAGATAAGATAATTACTTACATGTCATAAATTTGCATGAAAAATGTTGAAAATAGGGTTGGAGATTGAGGGGGACGATAGTGAGGGAGTAAAGATAGAAGAGAGAATGAAGACAATGAAAGAAGTAGGGTAATATAAAGGGTTGTAGCAGACTTACACGGTCTACTACATGACCATTTCACTAACGTGTAAGTCACAGACTCTTCAGAAGCCAAGAGACTGGCCTGTAACCCATCGCGAACTTATACGATCTGTTAAATAGGCGTGTATCTAACCATGTAAGTTTATATAGGTGTGTCCAATAAGCATGTAACTATCTGCAAACGTGTGTAATATGAAAAATAGTTGAACAAACTTAAAATTTTTTGCACTTAAGTTACGAAAATTTAACATGCATACCCTAACACAACGATTATGCACAATCTTTTCAAGATGCTAAATTTCCTAACCTAGAACACATCAAAACTTAATAAATCTTATATTGACATCAAAATAAAAACAAAATGAAATAGAAAATAAAAATAAAACCTAGCCTAATTCTTGGGTTGCCTCCTAAGTAGTGCCCGTTTAACATCGTTGGCTTAATGTATCTTTCATGCTCAAAGCAGTTTATAAAGATATATTTTTGTAGTCTTATTGTGTGTTCCACATCCTCCAAGTAAGCTACTTGTTATTGCTTATGACCACAATTTTCCTTCGGTTTACTACCTTGAACTTGTAAAGCTCTAGTGATCCTTTAAAGGTAAAGTCCTTCAAAATATCCAAAAATGAAGCATTACAAGACAAACTAGATTTAATTACTTCATTAAGTTCAAGTGCAAGATTAATGACATTACATTTTTAAAACAACCTCTTCATCCCCACCCCTTAATGTTAACTTGTTATCGTCAACATCTATTATTAACTTAGAAGTTGCCAAAAAGGGTCGATTAAGGACTAGATGTACTTCTTCATCTTCCTCCATGTTAAGAATCACAAAATCAAATGGGAAGATAAAATTATCAACCTTAACAAGAATATCCTCTACAATGCCTCTAAGATGTTTTATTGATCTATCTGTCAACTGCATATTTATCCTAATAAGTTTTAGTTCACCCAATTCCAATTTCTTAAATAATGAATAAGGCATCATGTTAATATCGGCCCTTAGGTCGGCTAAAGCCTTATCTATTTTTAAATTATCAATTTGACAGGGACCAGTAACAATCCCTGAATTTATGACCTTCTCTGATAGCTTGTTTTTCAAAATGTTTGAGCATCTTCTACTTAGCGTAACAATTGCCAACTCCTCCAACTTTCTGTTGCTCGATAGCATCTCCTTTAAAAATTTCAAGTGTTGTGGCATTTGCACAAGAACTTCAACAAGAGGTAACTTAATTTGGACTTGCTTAAATAGTTGAAGGAACTTACCAAACTATGCATCCATTTGATCTTTCTTCACTTTGGTAGGATAAAAGATGGCAGGTTGAAATTTCATGACTTTTCCAGGTGACCTTCAACGTCAACTTTTACTTGACTCTTACTAGTCTCCTTCTTCTTCTGAAAGCTTTTTTCCGCTCCTAAGGGTGATCGCCATTACCCGTTCTTTAGGATTTGTCTTCGTGTTACTAGGCAAACTATCTTGTGGTCATTCAGATACTAATTTTATGGTTTGATTGATCTGAACCTCCAAATTATTGAAAGAAGCCTCTATTCATTAATGTCTTGCATCAAAATCTTGAGCTATTTTTATCATCATCTCTTCCAAAGTAGGCTTCTTAGCTTACGGTGCTTGTTGTTGAAATCTTGGTAGAGGTTATTACTTGCTTGCCCATGTTTTCCCCAGGAGAAATTAAGGTGATTCCTCCATCCCGAATTGTATGTATTACTATATGGATTTTTTTAGAGTCTAGGAGCATTCCTCATATAATCCACATGCTTGGGCTGTAATGCTTAACAATTTTGACCTAAATGTTTTTGCTCGCACACCTCGCAATGGATAACTTGGCATTGTGGATTCATCATCAATCTATCGATTTTTTTGCTCAACACTTCCCCTAGTTTGTCAACTACGTTGCTGCGTTTACTTCATTTACCCCCGCTAGCTTGTTAGGTCTTATTTTCTAGGAGCACTACTGATAATTGTTCATCACTATATCTTCAATAAGGTCGTGGGCTACTTCTGGTGTCTTATTATTTTAAATACTCTCAATCGTTGCATCTATTGATTACCTTGTATTCTGATTTAGCTCATTATAAAAAGTCTGAATCTACGTACAAAGTGGTAGACCATGATGTGAGCATTTTCTTAACATCTCCTTGAACCTCTCCTATGTGTTAAATAGTATTTTAGAATCAACTTGGGAGTAGGAGGAGATATCGTTCCTTAACTTTGCAGTCTTCACTAGTGGGAAGTACTTCAATGAAAATTTCTCTGCCACTTGATCCCATGTAGTAAGCGATGATCATCGCATCATCATTAGCCCCATTTATCTTGAAGGTATCATAAATCTCCAAAAATTGAAGATATGTGCATTCAGATCTTCATCTTGTAGTTCATCAAATTGAACAGACTGTTGCACCATTTGAATAACACTCGTGATTTCAAAATTATTGGCGTTCACAATCAGTCTGATAATGCTAGGCTCTATTATATTAAGTTTGGTCTAGCGTAATTGAACATCATCTTTGATTGGTTTTGCCATAATAAGTAATTCCTTAATATCAATATGACCTCCCAAGTCCTCTATTTGTTGATCTAGCTCAAACTCTTTAAGTTGTGTTGTGTGCAGGTTTCTATGAGTTGTTCTCTCGATTTTTGGATCTTCATCTACTAAGCTCGCTGGATTATTCAGGGTCATAAATTGACCAAAGAATCAAGATCCATGAGAAACAAGAAAAATAATGAGTCAATCAAATAAAATAAATTAGAAACGAAAATAAAACAGAATAAAGTAAAAATGGCTAGATTAATAAAAGCTAGACTTTCTTAATATTACTAATCCTCGGCAACGACACCAAAAACTTGATTGATTGTGATATATGCATATAAAGATTTATCAATTTTACTACAAGTGCACAGTATAGTTGTTGCTAGCACTAGCAAAAATGAGTCGATCATATGAGAATTGTAAGTACTAGTATTAACATTTTTACTATTATCTAACCGTCAAATCAGGTTATAGATTTAATTAAAAATTAAAGTAAAAAATAAACTAAGATTGACACAATAATGAACTTGGATAAGGAAAATATTAAGAAATGTCAATATCAAAAAATAATATCTAGCTAATGAATCTCCCTAAGAATTCTTAAATACTAAGCCTTTTTTATGCAATTAAATTATTGATTATTAGATCGTAAAAATTCCTATCTTATGATAATATTTTTCTCAAGGCTGTTAATAACTAATCCTTAGTTAATTAAATGAAATATCTTTCTATTTAAATCCCCTAAGATTGCATTATCAATTTGTGAATTTCACTATTAGGTTTGTCCATAATCCAGAAAATTTATGTCAACTTATCGTTATGTTTACATGCAACTCCTTCTAATTATGGTAAATCTATTAACATAAGAGGATTTATCAATCTCAATCGTATAAAATCAAATTATGGACTAATATTCTGGATATATTAGTTCAAGAAAATAATGTATAATTGAATCTCAACAATCCAAGCAATAAAATTGTATTAAATAAAAGATCAAATCATATTGTCATCATAACTTAGGGTTTGATTGACTTTTTCTAATAGTCAATGTTCAATTAATCACAAGTTCACGGTGTAGCTATAGCTAGTATTGATAAGTACGAGTTAATCCCATGAAGACAATGAATACTAATAATTATCGTTATCCTACTATCTAGCCTATGAAATGATTTTGATTGTTAATAAAAGAAAATAAAACTAAAGCAAGTAAAATAACATAGGCAACGATATTGAACAGAGAATTAAGAACTCACTTAGAAAATTACCGATCTAAAAAAATAGTATCTAGGTTTTGAATCCCCCTAAACCGTGTATGGTAATAGTTGACATTGAATCTACTAACAACTAATCCTAAGATTTTCAACCGAAATTGTTGGATCTTGAATTTTTCTAATTTCTTGCAAATTTCTTAAATAGTTATTTATGTTTGTTTATTGGTGTAATATTTTTTTATTTTAGAATTGGGTCCTTAGTTAGAACTTTGAGGGAAGGATTAGAAATTGAAAATTTGAAGGAAATGTTAGAGATTAAGTTAGCTTGAGTAGT
>JAOTAX010000006.1:30709799-30729452 GCA_025629825.1 Erythroxylum guanchezii
TGAAACAACTTCATAACCATTCAAATACCAATTCAAAAGCATCAAACTTCCAAATCTCAACTCAAAACTCATATCATATACAACTCACATCATCCATCAAAATTCTCAAATTCATACTTCCCATTCAACATCATCTCTCATAATGCTCATAACCTTCACTTCAACAACCGAATTCATCACACACAAACTTCCCCAACACCAACTTGCTAATTTAACACAATCAACAATTAGCAATCTCAACAATTACAATATACACAATCAACAAATTCAAACCTTGACAATCACACAATCATACAAAAAGGAAACTTTTCAAGATCTCATTTCATTTCCAAATCAAAAGGAAGTTCATACAACGCTTTCATTCATAGCTTTAATTACATATCGACACTTCATCAATGCTTTAACACAAGTACAAAATACATTTGATCCTAAATGTTCAATATGCTACAAAAGCTATCCAAAAGCCTAACTACTAACGTAATACAAAAGCTAACTCTCTCTCAATTGATCCAAATGCCTTGCAAGGATTTACCGGTCTTCTTTATCTGCACCTGAGGAGTGGGAAAAAATATTGGGTTGAGCTTCACAGCTCAGTGGCTAAAATATTTATAGCCATTGGCGTTGAGCCACACAATCAACCATACACATGTATATACAACCAGCATATAGACATATACATCACGATGAGAATCCACATTTACATTTCATATCACATTGCATAATTGACAACATCATCACATATTGGATGTAATTCAATTCAAAGCAAGCACATCAAATGCAAATGCACAACCAATTGGCTTGAGGGTTCCGTGAAACAAAACGACGAAACCGAAGTTTACACCGTGAACGAAACGAGTCCATTTTCGGATCTTGTGGGCCACATGCGGGCAGCCTGGAGAAGGCTTTTATCGACGTGCACGTGACTACGAAACGATTCCTCTCTTACCCAAACACAATCAATTTCATGCTCAGTTCAATCATATCAAAAGTCTCATTTTCTCATGCTTTTTCTTATACCAAAATGCCATGATTCAATTCAATGCCATAACAATTATATCAAAATGTCAAGCATTTGTCAATGCACAACATGTCATAAACATAATTCAATTGTTTTATCACAATGGTATACATCATAACGAAATTTCAACATCACCACAATTTAAACAAACCATTTAGCACATAATACACATAAAAAGCATTTACTCATTACACAATAACTATAAATAATTTACCCACCTTGTACTCTTAGAAATCCAAGATCAATTGCCTCCTTTCTCTTGCTCTTGAATAGGCTCTTGATTTCCTAAACACAAACAAAATTCCATGAATTTCAATTCAATTGAAAAATCCCCCAATTTTCCATAATCACCACAAAAGGACTTCAACCCTAATCAAGCTCTAATCTAACCTATCCATAGCTCATATAGGTTAGTAAACACAACACCTAGCTTAGGAACCCAAAAACCCTACGGATTCCACCATCTTCTTCTTCCTCACAATACCCCTTTCTCTCCCTAGAATTTCTCATCCACAAAACCCCAACCTATTTCTTTACCAAAGCATGAAGAAGATAAAGAACATACCTTGAAAACCTTAATTTCTTTTTTTGTTCCACGATTTTCCTCCCTCCTTCTTAGCTTTTTCGATTTTCTTCTTCTTCTTCACGATTTCTCTCTCCCCCCCCCCCTCTAAGCTTTCACGACACTCTCCTCTTCTTCTTCTAATTTTTGCCTTTTGTTTACTCTTTGTCTTCCAATTATAGTCCCACTTACTAGGACTTTCCAACTATGCCCTTAGTTGGTCTTTTATGGCTCTAACCACAACTTAAGCTAACTTAGTTCACTTCTAACTTAATCCTAACCCTTCATTCAAATTTTCAATTCTTTTCCTCTAATTCTAATTAAGGACCAATTCTAAAATAAAAAAATTATACTAATAAACAAACATAATTAACCAATAAAGAAATTTAGAAAATTCAGAAAATTCAAAATCCAACATTGTTGCTGTTCCGTCTGAGATTGTAGGATCTGACGAATCAATAGATCAGTCGCTTCCTCTATTTGTCCTTGGGTGAGGGGGACTTGTTGTGGTGCAGGAGGGTTTATGTTTAGGTTGTGTTGAATGTGAGGGTGCGCATTATTTCTGGCGTTATCCTCTCGGGCTATACTCTGCTCTTCTTGATCTCGGTTTTGGGGTTGTGGTTGATCATGCGGGTGTGAAGATTGAGTTTGGTTATTTGGGTTTAATAGAGGTAGCTCATCTGTGCTAGGGTTTTGAGTGATGAGTGAAGGATGGATTTGGGGATCATGATGCGTCGGCGGAAGGGCGGCGGGTAGTCACAAACCCATTCGTTGTACTACAAGTGCCGCGACAACGGCTACATTAGGATTTGTCGCTGCCGCTTGACTTATCTGAGTGCTTCTGGACGTGGTGCCCTGACACCCGGCCCCACGGTGGGCGCCAACTGGTTCAATCTAATTTTGTTGAGGTTGGGCGCCGTTGTATGGATCCATGAGTTTGGTTAACCTTAGCTAGGAGATACTTGCAAAACAATGGAAGGCACACCGGAGGTTGATTGCTGGTAGGCCCCTCCAATGCTTAAGTCAGTCATTTGGTGGTAGGGTTTTAGGCTGTGAATAGAGAATGTTAGGGTTCTAGAGTCGTACCTGCGTTGTGAGGAGATAGTCAACTTATATAGTGAATATTTGTCGGATTTAGGTCATCATTCAAGAATGGGCCGACCAGCCCACAAATTGTTATATGCCTGGGCCTAGGTCTAGCACGACCGACCCAACCAATTTTGTTAGTTGTTTTGGAAATAAACTTTGTTTTTTGTCTTCCTTTGGCTGTCGTCCTTTTGAAGAGTGGAGATGAATCTAGGTGTTGCTGTGCAATCTTTTCCTTTTGTATTCGTCTGCAAATTTTTCTTTTGGTGTTGCATGAAAATGGAAATTGATGTGAGTGGCGTTGAGGAGAGAGTAGAGATAAAACTGGGTGGGTAATGAGGAGAGGGAGAGAGATCATTAGGATTATTTTAAAAACAAAAGGTCCTTCAAAATTTTAAGTTTACGGTACTTAGCAGTATTCGGCCGATATTTTAAATACCGGTTAGTATCAATCAGTACTGATGATTGGTACCTATGAAGCAAGTTTTGTACCATTTTTCGGCCGATATTTTAAATACCGGTTAGTATCAATCAGTACTGATGATTGGTACCTATGAAGCAAGTTTTGTACCATTTTTCGTTCGGCATGGTATAAAATTCAAACCTTTGATCAAACATGCTGTTAAAAGTATAGTCACATTAGTACCATTAATTAAAAGTCTAATGACATATTTTTGTAAAAATTTAAGTAAAGTCCACTTTAGCTAGATTTTTCCTGGCGTCAGAGGCAGAGCAAAGCTGCCAGCGCAAGCGGGTAGGGTGGACTGGATTTCGTATGGTCTAGCGGCCTTGGCTTAATACTATCATACCATGCCTCTCCTCGTTTGTTGGCGAGCCTACTTTTGTCTGTAACTGAACTGACTGAGCCCCTTAGAGAATACTGCATTGCAGTACTCATCCTCTGTGGGGGCACTTTTACCTTCCATAGAAGGCCAAGTAGGAACAACCGCATGTGATGCTACACGTATATATATACATGTAACCTCTCACACAAATTCTTATACGTACATGTGTCTGTACGATGACCACTTGAGGATGAGATCCAACATTGTCACATTTATGATTTTCACATGCAAAAGCTTTCTTTCTTTCTCTATAGACTCGGACTTGGTTGGTAGGGCATTAGATGCACCTCGACGGGAGTTCATTTTCCCAAGTAAATGAGTTTTTAGTAGTTGGGAAATTTATATGGGAGACCTTCTCATTTAATTGCCTGATGCTGACCCGTCTACTCTTTTAGCTACCTTTCTGTTTCTTCAAGAAACAATACATTCTCCTATCTGCATTTTCTTAAAACCCTAGTTATTTTTTAGGCTCTGATTCAAGCCGTATTTGTAAAACAAACCCCAAGGTTTCTTTGTCTTCCTTTCCATTTCAGAAAAGAAAAAGGAAAAGAACCGACCATTTTTCTCACTTTAACTTACTATTGACTATACATATCCAAGATTGGATATGTAAGCTATGGAACCATATACGGAAAGCTTAATCCTTTGGACTAACTGCAAGTGTCTGATTATCTTTTGTTCCAAAGCATTCATTGCTTCTACCACAAGTGTTAAACTACTTGTTGCTTGATTTTCGAAAGAAACAGTGTGCCAAACTTCAAGTCAGGCTAATATTCAATGCCTTCAGATCTTCACGTAGGTATCCTTCCATTTTCTTTCTAGAATGTACACTGTACAACAAACCGAAGTATACTTTTTATGAGTACATTTGTCTTTGAAAACTTAAAAACAAAAGTTGACCTTCCAGTTTAAAGAATTGTCAAAAGTAATTAAATCGTTTGCAGCCGTGTCTGAATCTGACCCAACAGAGAGCTGAAGATGAAAAAGTCGCTGCCCAAGAAGGGCCGTAATTAGGACTGACCTGGTCCGTCCTGCCAATTGACAGATCAATTTTTGTTTTTACTGTTCCTTCAGCCATTTTGGAATTGGGTGGGCCTAGAAATGACTGTGACTCATTTTATTGATGCTTGTGAATTGCACCGAATAAGCCTTTCTCTTTCTTTCTTTTTTTAACATTTTCGTTTATTATTCGATTGATGCATAAAAGATATGCTTGTAACTTTTGATCACACGACCATTTTCTTTCTATGCCAGCGCTGAGAGGCCTTTTCTTTGATTCTGATATTTTTAAGCGTATTAATGCAATGGGAGAAAGAAAGGACAAGTGGAACTGAAACCAGTGCCTAATGCCCGCCTTGTTATTCACCGCCATGATTACAAGGCGACGAGTAAACAACCCAGGAAAATGAAATGAGACTGAAACATAGAATACGTATAAACCAACCCCAAGACGAGATTTGTCTTATCTTGGCTTCTTAAAACATAGCCCCCCACAGGAAACTTTTAGTTGGAAAGATACGAAACTAAATTTACAAAACCACGATAATGGCTCCTTCCTTCTCATCTTCTCCTTCTTCATCTAAATCTTCGTCCTCTTCTCCTCTACCACACCAATCCCTTCAGTTCACTCCTGTAAGTTCAGTTTCTGTTTGTTTCCTGAGAAAAGAAGCGTCTCTGAACCTTTTCCAATGCAAAAGTTGCAAACTTTTAATAGTGTTGGTATTTATTTGATTACCTAACATGTTGTTTTGGTTTTTCTTTATATTGGATGGCAGATTCAAGAATGTGAAAGAGAAGAACAAGATGATGAATGTAGTGAAGAGAGAATTAGTCCAATCAAAGCTACACCAATTGGTTGTAAAGAGAGAAGAACAACTCCAAAACACCACTTAACACCACTCCATGATAAGAACACAAAGCCTGCCAACCCCAAGAAACGACCTGGGCTTGGTGAGAAATATGGTGGCGATAGTTCAGTCTCGTGCAACAAGTGCAGGCCACACTCGAGAGAGAAGATATCTGTGGTTCCTTTAGACAACAGTGGCTTAAACAGACTCTCTGCATCCATTCCAAGCCCTAATGGGATCTTCAAGTCTATCTTCTCTTCATTGACAAGAAAAAGTCTATCTTCTGATGTATCAACTACTACAGAAGAGCAATGGAAACTGGCAGTGGCTGAGCTTTCACACAAGTTGATTCAGACTACTAGAAAAAGAGATGAGGCTCTTCTTGAAGCTTCAAGGCTCAAGTACTCGATGGCTGAACTTGAGAAGAAGCTTAACATGCTTGAAGTTTATTGCCACAATCTAAAGTCTGGACTTGAGGAGTGTAGCAGTAATTCACCGTATCAGACTGGCAAAGGTTACTGGGTCAGCCGTGAACAAAAAGTTCCAGGTATTAATGACAAAGTGATAGAACAATTCTTGGTTTTAGTATCAGAAGCAAGATCATCTGTCCGGCTCTTAAGCAGGTCATTAACTACGCAACTAAGACACCTGGGAGGCAGATTCTTTGAGAGGATATCTTTGCTTTTGCAACCATATGATATAAAGATACCAACTTCCAAGAACCCAAAAAGTGTGCTCTTTTACCTTGAAGCCCTGCTGAACAAAGCTTTCTTTGAAGACTTTGAAACTGTTGGGTTTCAAAAGAGTTCTACAAATCAAGTACTGAATCCAATTGGTAGATGTGAAGTGAACTACGCATCTTTTAATGCGCTTAAAGAGTTGACATGGGATGAGGTATTGAACAAAGGAACAAGGCATTTCAGTGAAGAGTTTAGCAAGTTCTGTGACAGGAAAATGAATGAAATCGTAGCTATGTTGGGTTGGAACAGAGCTTGGGCTGAGCCGTTGTTGCAGGCATTTTTTGGTGCGTCTAAAAGTGTCTGGCTCGTTCACCTCCTGGCCAACTCGGTGCACCCAAATTTGACAATCTTTAGAGTGGACAAAGGAGTTAGTTTTGACTCGGTTTACATGGAGGACACAGGTGGAGACAGGGCTAGGAAATTAGTTCCGACCATGGTTCGAATCATGGTTGCACCTGGGTTTTATGTATATGGCAGCGCGGTCAAGTGCAAGGTCATGTGCAGGTACTACAGTAGCAATGCAAGGATTTAGCACTTTTTTCTCCTCAACCAATACTA
The DNA here is from genome assembly GCA_025629825.1 of Erythroxylum guanchezii. Lineage (NCBI taxonomy): Eukaryota > Viridiplantae > Streptophyta > Magnoliopsida > Malpighiales > Erythroxylaceae > Erythroxylum > Erythroxylum guanchezii. The sequence goes on from JAOTAX010000006.1 coordinate 30,716,456, forward strand.
AACATTGCGATCAGTTTATATTGTCCATTAAGTAAATAGGGAATATGTGTTTGAACTATGGGTTCCTTTCTTGGGGTTGAAGTTGCAGGTTGACATTTTTGTAGTCATCTTTGTTTTATTCCATGTCCACTTGCGATTGACATGTCGACGTACTTATTTGGGGTTGAATAGAAACAAGGTATAGTTTTCTATGGCTTCCTAGTCCACCATTTATGTAGATGGAATAATCAAAGAAGGGACCTGTGTTATATGGTTGGATGCTACTAGTGACTAGTTTTTGGGTCTTCTTAATTTTATTGTGAAGAAATGCTGCAAATTCTCCTCTCTCTTTTTTAACCATCTTTGTTGGGTATTCTTTTCACCGCCAGCTCATAACTATATTTATATGGTCCATGCCACACCGAATCTCTTACTATATAGAGTTGTTCCATTTCAATCTGGGTGGCGAGAGCTAGGCTGGTCATGGATGAAGGGTATGATCCATCTCTGCTCCTGTCAGCGACTCAGTAAAGAAAGACCTAGTTCAGACCCAAGTATCAGTTTTTGAGTTTGTAATGGATGGCTGTTTTTTCATCTTCACATTAAAATACATAATTAAGTAGTTATGTTTTAAATTTAACAGATCACCAAGTCCTCTGTATGATAAGGAACTTGAAAATTACGAGATAGTGGCAATGACCGAGTCGTTACAGAAATGATTATGGTTTGAAAGCAATTTTATTAAAATGGTGTCCAATTAATTCATGCCTAAAAGACTACTTTTTCTTGCTTGCTTCATGCCTTCCAATCACATGAAGGTGAAAGTTGTATGGGACGGAGCCTGCGTTATATATGTGCTAGTGGGGATGGGCTAGTTTTCAACGTGAAACGGGCTACATTACAGAACAAGAACCTGTCTTAAATATGAGAAACGCGGATATTTTGATGGACATACACATGGTCTGGGCTAGGCCTAGATTAGTTGTCAAGTGGTTACGGTGTTGGTGGCGATTATAATCCTGTCGTGGTCCTTAGGCTCATTGTTTTACGAAAAACATTTCGACTTTGGGGTGGAGAAAAGCCAGATACCAAATTTCAAAGTGTAACAACCAAGAACATTCCATTGCACATTTACCTTATGATTATGGATTTAGCACTTGAGCCTTCGCGGATCTTTTTTTACTTTATGACCAACAATTAGGTTTGTAAAAATTAATGTTATCTTTTTAAGTGTGATGTGTTGAAAATTTATATATATATATAAAACTTATGAGTCATAATTTTTTAAAAAGATGAATAAATTCAATGATAAATAATCAAATAAGGCTAATCTCTTAAGTCCCTTCCCAAGAAGGGAACCAAAATAAAAATAAATAGAAGAGCCAATATTAGAGTTTGGCAACTAGCATTTCATGGTCAACAACTTTCAAAGAAGCACCTTTTAACACTTTTTCACTAGGTGACTATATTTCTACAATTTCTAAGTCTTTGGCCTCTAGTGGATTAGCTCGTGGACTATTTAGTAAGTTTTATTCTCTACCGGAACTTTATTCCTTACAATTTGAACGCATATTTTTACAATAAAAATTTACAATGATTGTATCATTGAACAAAGTCTTACATAATCTCTTTAAACTCAAACCTTTGGATGGAACCAATTATAGAAGTTGGTCTAAAAATTGCTTATTTTCTTTGAACAATTAGAAGTAGATTATTTGTTATTCACTGATCTTTTATTTGTTAAAGTTACAACCTCTGAAACTTCTACCACACCCATTGAAGAAGAAGCTAGGATGAAGCATAAAAAGGATAGTAAAACAGTTAGAAGATATCTATTAAACCATATGATCAACTCTCTATTTGATCTCTTTGTGAATCAAAAATTGTCAAGGTTATTTAGGACACCCTAAAGAAGAAGTATAAGGTAGATGATGCTGGAAAGAAAAAACATGTGGTAAGTAAATAGTTGCAATTTCAAATGGTGTGATGGAGCAAGTTCACAAATACAAGAACCTGGTGGCTGATGTACTAAGTGAGGGCATGAAGATGTGTGAGACATTGCAAGCAAATATGTTATTGGAGGAGTTTCCACCATCCTGGAGCGATTACAAAAATCAATTGAAGCATATGAAGAAAAATATAGATCTCTATGAGCTTATCAATTACATGAGAACTTAGGAGGCTAATCACCTTAAAGATATGCTCAATTTTGTTTCTTCTATTTCTACTAAAGCTAACTTAGTTGAGTCTTCTGTTGTTACTTTTAAGGACATGTTCATAGGCAAAGGAAAAAAGAATAAAAAGAATGGGCAACAGAAAAAGCAAAACCAATTCAAGAAGGGTTATAAAGGAATTCAAAAGAAGAGGAAAACTAGAACATAAGGCATATTAGTGCCATCATCATAAAGGCCAGCAAAACCAAGATTAGAAGCATGCTACTTAATCTATGCCCCAAGCCAATCCTGCTGAAAAGGATGAAATTATAGTTGTTGTAGTGGTAAAGGATAACCTGGTGGAGAACAAAACTGTCTGGATATTAAATATCGGTTCTTTGAAGCATCTTTACACCAAAAAAGAATTATTCCACTAGTTTGGATATTGTATATAGAGAATGTGTCTTCATAAGAAACTTCATAACTGCTAGAGTGATTGGCAAAGGAAAGATCTTCCTTAAACTTACTTTTGGCAAAACTTTAGGTTTGAATGATGTCTTGTATGTCCCTTCCCTATGTAAGAACTTACTTTCTGATAGCTTGTTTAATAATGTTAGACTGAATATTGTTTTGAGGCTAATCAGGTTGTAATTACCAGAAATGGGGATTTTATAGGAAAGGGGTACTTAGCTGGTGGACTCTTTATACCGAACACTGTTCACTGTTGCTCCTGCTTTCAATGCTAGCTTTTCTACTGCATCCGCTTATATCATTGAATTTGTTAATTTATGGCAAGGTAAGCTAAGACATGTTAATGTTAATTCTATTATGAGACTTAGAAACATGAATTTGATAAATATTATGGATGATGACTTTTCTAACTGTTTTGTGTATGTAGAAGCAAAGTTTGCTAAAAAACTGTTTAAACTTATAATAACTAGATTCACGGAGTTAATTGAGTTGATACATACAGATTTAGGTGATTTTCATAACACTATTAGTAAAGGAGGTATAAAAATAATATATAACTTTTATTGATGATTATTCAAGATAGATCAAGGTTTACCTTCTAAGATATAAAGATGAGGCTAAAGAGATGTTCTTAAAATACAAAGTGGAAGTAGAAAACCAATTAGATAGGAAAATTAAGAAACTTAGGTCTAACAGGGGTAGAGAATATAAGACTAAATTATTAAAGGATTTTTTTTTAAAATAATGGTATAATACATGAATCTAATGCCTCTTATACACCATAAAAATTGCTTATTTTCTTTGAACAATTAGAAGTAGACTGTGTGTTATTCACTAATCTTCCATCCATAACCTCTGAAACTCCTACCACGCCCATAAAAGAAGAAGCTAGGATGAATCATGAAAAGGATAATAAAATAGTCAAAAGACATCTGTTAAACCATATAACCAACTCTCTATTTGATATCTTTGTGAATAAAATGTGGATCTTGAACTTTTCTAAATTTTCGTAATTTCTTAAATAGTTATTTATGTTTGTTTGTTGGTGTAATATTTTTTTTAATTTTAGAATTGGGTCATTAGTTAGAACTTTGAGGGAAGGATTAGAAACTGAAATTAGAAGGAAGTGTTAGAGATTAAGTTAGCGTGAGTAGTTAGTAGAGCCATAAAAGACAAAATAAGAGCAAACTTGGGAGAACAATGTTAAGGAGGGGCATAATTGGACGAAAATGAGTAACAAAGGGGATTGAAATTAGAGAAGGGTGGAAGATGTCGTGACCAACAAAAAAGAGGGAGAGAAAGCGTAAAATAGAGAGAAGAAGAAGAAGAGAAAAGACGAGAAATCATCTTGCCAAGGTAAGTCTATCTTCTTCTTCTTGCCTTGTTAGAGAAATAACTAGAGAGAGAAAGTATTTCGTGTAGAGGATGGGTTTTAGTTAGGAGGAAGATTATTTAAAGAGCCTATTTGATTTTTAGGGTTTCTAAGTTAGGTTTTGGGTTTCCTAATCTAAATGGGTCATGGGTAGGTTAGATTTGAGTTTCACTCACATTTATTGTGATTATATAATTTTTTGAAGTTTATAAGTTGTATTGGAATGTTGTTTTGATTGGAACCTTGGTTATGTTAGGAAACCAAGGGGACTCTACCCAAGAGCAAAGGGAAAGGCAAGCTTGACTTGGATTTTCGCAAGGTTAATAAGTGGATAATATATTTATGGTTATTGTGTAATTGGGCAATATTCTTGCCTATGTATGTGTTTGTAATTATGACTTTTGTGTTAAACGAAAAGAAAAAAAGCATGGAAGCATATCATTTTGATAAAATGATTCTGAGCATGATTATGTGCTTCTGTTTGGGCGAGAGCAGAACCATTCTGTTCGCCACGTGCACGTTGACAAGAGCCTTTTCCCAGCTGCCCGCTTGTGGCATATGAGCTTCAAAATTGGACTCATTCTGTTCATGGGGCAAACTTCGGTTCCCTCATTCTGTTTCATAGAACCCTCGAGCCGTTTGTTGTGCATTGCATAAATGGACTGTTAAGTACGAGCATATTGAGTGTTATGTGTTACGAGTTGTTTTGTGAATTGAGATAAATGTGATGTATGTGCTGGTTATATATATGTATACATACATACATATGCATGAATTTGTGCTAATTATCGATGGCTATATATATATTAGCCACTGAGCTGTGTAGCTCACCCCTATTATTCCCTCCTCAGGTGCAGATCAAGATGATAAGTAACCCTTGCAAGGCATTTAGATACTCCAAGCTAGCTAGGTGTCTTTTGGATTAAGTTAGTAACTTTGGGCTAGCTTCATAAGCACATCAAACATGGAGCATTCATCTGTATTTGTATTATTGTATTAAGCTACTGATGAGCGTGTTGATTGTTATTAAAGTTAAGCTCAAATTGTGTTTGGTTTTGTTCATGAACTATGATTACTTTTGTATATGATTTTTCAGGTTTTATGTTGCATTTTATACTTCAGGTCTTTTATAGGGGTAAAATTCGTATTCTACCTTCGAAGGAAAATCTGGAATGATCTAGGTAGAACTGGTAGAAATTGTCTATTTGGAAGTTGTAGAGGATCTTTCCAGCTTTCCAACGATATAAAGTTTGTAAGTTTTGGATATCGTAGTGGAAAGTTATGTCATTTGAAGTGTGAGTTGCTGCATAGGGTGAATTTTCAGGACAGTTACCTTGATCGGAACTTTTCGCCCTCATAAAGTCAAAATTTGTTTTTGAAGTCTTCATGTAAGTTGTAGGTCTAGAAGTCTTCTTTAAAACGGTCCAAGAACGACCTTAATCCAATATTTGTAAAGAAAGTTATGCCCTTTTGGTTGTTTCGTCTTAGTTTTACTGACGTCATTTTCGTCTTAGTATAACGTCATCTTCGTCTTAGTTTGGCCAACTTCGTCTTAGTTTTGTTGACATCATCTTCGTCTTAGTATGACGTCATCTTCGTCTTAGTTTTGGCCAACTTCGTCTTAGTTTTGCTGACATTATCTTCGTCTTAGTATGACGTCATCTTCGTCTTAGTTTTGGCCAACTTCGTCTTAGTTTTGCTGACGTCATCTTCATCTTAGTATAACGTCATTTTCGTCTTAGTTTTGGCCAAATTCATCTTAGTTTTGCTGACGTCATCTTCGTCTTAATATGATGTCATCTTCGTCTTAGTTTTGGCCAACTTTGTCTTAGTTTTGCTGACATCATCTGGACATCATCTTCGTCTTAGTATAACGTCATCTCCATCTTAGTTTGACTTTTTCCGTCTTAGTTTGACTGTCTTAGTTTGACAGTCTCAATTTATGTTGTCATCTTCTGTTCTATTTTTGACCCTTTTAGAGGCTGATTCTCGCTTGGAGTTCTTTATAAAAGTTGTAGATCTTGAAGTCCTCTTTCAAACCGTTCAAAAACAAAATCAATCCAACATCTGTAGAAAAAGTTATGGCAATCGCGCCAAGACATGTACAATGTGAGAAAGAACATAAACATGTTGGATTCTTTTGAGTAAGAACATAAACATGTTGGATTCTTTTGGCTATAACTTCTTCATCCAACCTCCAAATGAAGCGATTCTTGAAGTGTTGAACTCCTAACACGTTTTGCTACCTCTCCACAAACATTGGTGACATTTGGTTTTGAATTTGAAAAGGTTGATTCAAGGCAAGTGAGGGTTAGTCGAAACAACCCCACGAGGAAACCCATTCACGCTTTTTGACTCCGGTTCGATTGTTGGGCTTCGGGAACAGGGCCCAACAGAAATACTCAGGTTGAAGTTTATAGGGATTCGACAGGGGGATCCTTTGTCTCCATATCTCTTTGACTTGGTGATGCAAGCACTCCATAAACTTATTAAACATGTTGTAGTACGAGAGGAGTTCAGATACCACTCTAGGTGTGGTAGATTTAAACTCACCAATCTTTGTTTTGCAGATGATTTGATCCTACTTTCAAAAGTAGATGTCACCTCTATCTCCATCTTTATGAAAGCCCTAAAGAGCTTTCGAAGAGCTTTCGTAATACAAGTGAATTGTTCCAAAAGCAATATTTTTCTATCCAAAAATGCCTCACACCTACAACATTCGACCACTTCATTAACGAGGGTACAGTTGTAGGAGTTCCCAATGAAATATTTAGGAATTACCGTCTCTCCACACAGATTAAAAGCTAGAGACTATGCAGGTTTACTTGACAAAATACAAGCCAGAATTTCATCGTAGAGCTTTAAACATCTTTCCCGAGCTAGAAGGGTTCAACTTATTAACTCAGTTCTCAATTCTCTCAATATCTATTGGGTTGCCCACTTTTCTTTTCCAAGTTCCATTTTGAAAGCTATTGATAGATTATTCAACAACTTCTTATAGACAAGAAGCAAGGAGAGAGGTCCCAAGACTATGGTGAAATGGAAAGAGCTCTGTACCCCTAAAGATTGATGTGGTTTGGGGATCTATTCCATCAAAATTACAAACTCAACCCTACTCACCAAAAGGTTATGACGACTAATGAAAGACAAACAATCCCTATGGTGCAGATGGATTCATAGCTATTTCATCAAGAATTGTAGTTTGTGGGCTATAAATTGTACTCATATTCCCTCCACCAAACTTATAGCCATTCTAAGGCTGAGGGACCAACATAACACAAACTTCATTGTGCTTATAGGCAATGGAAACTCCACCAACTTTTGGTATGACAACTGGTTGTCTATGACCCCTTTGATTAACTACAATGGTACGGAATCCCTTAGGACTTTGTTCCCCATAGAGGTGATAATTATTACAGCCTCGCAAAGCAAAGATAGGATAAGGAGAGCATCAATCCCCTCCTATTTAGCTAATGAAATTTATGGATCTTTTTGCAACAATGAACAAGACAAATATGTTTAGAGACATACGACTGATGGTTGTTTTTCGAATTCCTCTTTTAAGGCATTAGGTTTCAACCAACTCCCCAACCTGGCATGGACCAAAAACTTATGGGCTAGTCATCTTCAACCTAGGGCTTCCTTCATACTGTGGATTGCGATGAAGGGAAGACTAAAAACAGTTGAAAAAGTGGCCAAATACACTCAACTTACTAATTGGTATTATTTATGCAGATAAGCGGAAGAAACCAATGAACATTTATTCTTCAAATGCTAGTATATTAGCAACATATGGCGAGATATTTACAGTCGATGCTTGCCAAATGGGATGATTGACAGCATAGAATGTATACACACACTACAGCTACCTTACTGAAACAACACTGCTTCTAAGTGTTTTTTGATAACGCTATCTTCGATGGTCATCGCTATATGGGATAAGAGAAATCTACATACATTTCAAGACAAAGCCACCTCCCAAGAGCATTTTTATAACCCATTGTTTAACCATATATGACTCTAAATTTGTGACCACAAATATAAGCTTCAACGTGGATCCTATCTACGTAGATATTGGAATGTTTGAGATGTGGCTTATGGCTACTGTTGGTACGTTAATATGACTCATATGCAAGTCGTTGGTCATGGTATCTCCTAAGGCCTACTGTATAGACATAGCCAATGGTCCTAGTTGTTTATAGATTAAGTAATGGAAGTTGATAGTTGAGGCAAGCAACGCATAGGTGGTTCTCACTATAGTGTGTTAGTTGTATTGTAATTGTTTGTTGCACTATCATAATGTATTGTAAGCCATTTTGAGTTCCCTTCAAGGCTTAATATGTTTTAATCTTTCAAAAAAAAGTTTATAAGATTGCTTTACTGATTTATGAATCCTTCTATTAAATTTGATCTTAATCCAGAAGATTTATATCATCCTATCACTAGGGTTGCAATCAACTCCTTCCAATTACGATAGATCTATTCATCAATAGGATTTCTCAATCTCTATGTATAAAATCAGATTATGATCTAATATTCCTGGGTTTATTAAAACATAAATAAAAACATGTAATCGGACCACAATATAACAATCAAACTAATTGCTTAATAAAAGAATCACATCATATCAAAGTATTAACATAGGGTTAATATAACCTAAATATTAATATTGCACATTATTGAACACGAAATCACTTATACACAAAAAGAAAAACGAATTGAAAACAATGGGTTCATAATTTTAAATCTCCTTGATTGTCTTCTATCGAATATTCTTGCGATGTAAAAGTTTGATCTTGTATTCTGATGGATCTTTCGATAAATTCCTCATATTTTTTTCTTCTCTAGAACAAAATCACCCCCTGAGAACGATCTCCATGTCTAGAATTGCCTCCTAAAGTTTGCTCCCCTTATTTGCCTCCGTCCACGTCCTTTTATATTAAATTCTAAGGTTTTGGTCGATGCACAATTTGATGCACAGTTGTAAGCAATTTAAATGTAGAATTATATACCAAATGTCATAAAAAGGACTAGAACAAATTTTCACAAGTAAGTACATAAAATGGAATTTACTAGACTTTGGAATATAATTGGAGCATTTTTGAGACCAGATGGCATAATGATGAATTCATAATGACCTTTATAGGTTTTGAATGCAATTTTATGTATATTATCTATATGCATTTGAATTTGATGGTAACTTACTCCAAGATCAAGTTTTGAACAGTGTTTACCCATATATGACTCATCTACCAACTCTTTAATTAAAAGAATGGGAAATATGTACGTGTCATTAAATTGTATGTTTGTTGAAAGGTTTATATTTTACAAAACCTTTAATATCCATATTTGTTTTTCACCAAAATAATAAGAGAAGAAAAAGGTCCTATACTTTATTAAATGATCTCTTACTATAACATCTCCTCCTTCAGTTCTTGAATTGTCTCTTTATGCACTCTCACATATTCTAATGTTTCAAGTTGATTGCTTCATTCCCCTCGTCCAACAAAATTCGTTGATCATATACATTGGTTGGTGGTAGTCCTGTGGATACATCAAAAACATCCTCATAATCATTCAAAAGTTTTTTTAATCATTCTCCCTATTTTAGTGACAGACGATTCATAAATGAAATTTCTCAACCAAACTGCATGTAAAGTAGCTCCATAATATACAACAAACTTAAAAATGATGCAAAATGACTTATACCTAATTTAGGCCGAAATGTACTCATTATACTTATATTTTGATTGAGGATCCAAATGTCTTAAGTGCAAAATAAAATTATTTGGAAAATATAGACAGATTCAAAACTTCATCATAATTTGAGCATAACTTCCTCATCCAAGATCTGATTTAGATGGTTTGAAATTATATATATGCCTAAGAATGAGATCTAAAACTTATACGTTTTGCCATCAAGCCCAAGATTAGGATTAAAAGAATAAGGGCATGTTCAACACTAAAGAGTTGAGATGAATAAATAACCTATCATATGAGCTGGTGGGAGGTCGTATAGTAGAGAAAAGATCTAAAAAAGATTAATGGTCTGAGACATGACTGTGTATTAACTAGTTTGATAGTATTAACAAATTATAAAAGATGCATGAACTTAGACACAAATGTTTTTAAATTCATGTTAATTCCTAAAATTTAAAAGATATGCTTATTTCTATTCCCAAATATAAGCAAAATGATTTATAGTCTAGGACATGGTTATGTCTCAGAACACATCTAGTTTGGATCTAAAATGCATCCGCTATTTAAAGATCCAAAACCCATAAATTTTAGTTAGTTTTTAATATTAATTTTTTCTAAAGTTTAGAGTAGTAGTCATCTTTACTTTTTCTTCTTTCTTTTTTTTCATCCAAAGTCCTACAAGGAAAAACTTCTATACTTGGCCAAAGGAAATGAATACCTTAAGATGTATTAAACTATAAGATTCGATTTATTTTTGTAGTTTGATTTATATACTTAGTATTGAATGTTCTTCTATATTTATCTTTATGATCACGTCATTTTGTTAACATGCATACTCGTTTATTATTTGATCTAATACATCAACTAGATTAGATATTAAATATTTATCTTTATGATCACGTCATTTTGTTAACATGCATACTCGTTTATTATTTGATCTAATACATCAACTAGATTAGATATTAAATCAAAATTGTCTAATCCCTCTAATATAAAAAGAAACTATATTTTAATGAATTGTTCCTAAGAAGAACAATTGATCCAATGTATCCTTTTACTCTCTTAACTATGCTTGAATGTTATTAGATCTATTAATCAAGTTAATTTAATCCATAGATAGGAAGAAATTTGTTTAGGTTAAGGAAAGAAGCTAAACGAAGCTAAACAAAGACACAAAAGGATAATTAAGCTCATTAAATATTATTTGATAGAGATTTATAATATAAAATAGAAGAGACCATGGCTAAATATAGGGCTTTGAAGGAGCTTAATGCTCTTTATTTAAACCAACAATCCCTATGGATCACTTTCCTACCTTAGAGATCAATATCACTTTCGAATTAAAATCTAAACTAATACATATTTTGTAATCTTTTTATGGTCTTTCAAGTGAAGATTTGCATAAGCACCGGTAAGAGTTCCATGTGGTATACAAGTATGAAGCCTAGGAGGGTGATAAAGGATCAAATAAAAGTTTAAGCTTTGTTTATTCTCATGGCAAGATGCAACAAAGGATTTGACTTTATTACTTCCTCTTTAGAAGTATTGTCACTAGAATGAGATGATAAGGTTATTCCTAAAGATGTACTTTATAGCTCCAAAGGCAATAACCATTTAAAAGAAAATTTGTGGTGTAAGGTAGCATAATGGAGAATATGTATATGAATATTGGATACGCTTCAAGAAGTTATATGCTAATTGGTCCCATCATCAAATTAGTGAGAAACTACTTATTCAATATTTCTCCGAGGGACTTCTACCCATTGATAAAAATATGATTGATGTTGCTAGCTTGGAAGCCTCAGTGGATAAGACTCTAGAGCCAATAAGAACTTGACTGCTGTTATGGCAGTTAATTCATAACAATTTAGCATTAAGCTTAACTTAATACCTAATCATGTCAATAAGATAAATATTTCTATCCTTGACTAACAAAATTTAAATATAACCTCTCTTATTTATATAATAGTTATGAGTAATATGCAAATAGTGAAAGTTTGCGGGATTTGTTCAAAGATGGGACATCCAACAGATATGTGCCCAATGCTTTAAGAGGAGTTTATCGAATAACCCAATGGAGCAGATGGATTTTTAAGACTATCCTGAAGAAATTATGATCTTTGTTTAAATGCATATAATTGAGGATGGGGGCATCTTCCTCATTTTAGCTTTGGGAACCCACAAGTGAATCTATTGATGGCTTAAAACCACTTAAGCTTATAATAATTCAAGCAATCATACCATCTAGCGATGCTAAAATAGCTTAAGTCCAATATGATCTGACTCGATCCAATATAAAGTCAATAGACTTAGCCCGGGTTGAGCAAGCTTTGAACTGAACTTAGGGTTTAATTATAAACATTTTTAAGATTCAAGTCGGGCTTGGGCTCGAGTTGGAGCTCTACAACAAGCCTAGCACAAAGTCTAAAGCCTAATTATATTAAAAATAATGTAATTTTATTTTTAAATAAAGTTATATCTTTTAATAATGAAGAAATCCTAAGACATTGATTTCAAAGCCCAATTGGACAAAGTTAAGCCCAAAAGTCCAATTCTTTGGGAGATTTATGATCGAGACAATGTCCCAAATGCTCTATATATAGAGTTACTTTCTTCTTCTTTATCTTTAGTTCTCACTTTTCAATCCCCATATTGAAAGTGAAAAAGACAAGGAGGAGGAGTATAAATAAAACACTTACGGGCTGTTTGGTTGAGGGTAATAGCATTTCTATTACCCATCTATTCCCACGCATTACGTAATCTGTGTTTGGTTTGAAAAAAACCTGCGGAATAAACATTCCGTAGATTAAGAATTCTCGGACATGGGGGAATAGCTAAAGATGCTACCCCCCTGTCTTTACCTATTCCGCACCCATCCGGAATAGGTAAACCCAAGCTTTGTTTTTGTTGGACAACTTTTGTCCCTCTCTCTTACACAGCAGCACACCCCTGTGTTTCTCACTCACGTAGCAGCACAGCTCTCTCTCGACGACTCTCACTGACGCTCTTCATCTTTGGCTCAGTGGCCCTCTCGCGCTCTTCACACTCTCGTCTCTTTTTGCCTCTCACGGTCTTGGTCTCTGGCTCAGTGGGTCTCTCTCACTCTTCACACTCTCGTCTCTTTTCTTTGCCAGTTGCGTTGATCAGGTAAATAGAACCTTTCTCCCCAACATTTGTCGTCACGAATTGAATTTATTTTCATTTTTTCTTGTAAACCAAATTTGGCCAAGTTTGTGTGTTGAAATTTATCTGCTTCTAACTTGATCGATTTCTGGAATTTAGACTCATTTGATGTGTTTCTTGGAATAAATATGGAGTTGTC
>JAOTAX010000006.1:30729552-30740226 GCA_025629825.1 Erythroxylum guanchezii
ATAATAATAATAATAATAATAATAATAATAATAATAATAATAATAATAATAATAATAATAATAATAATAATAAATTAACAATAATAATAATAATAAAGTTAATAATAATAATAATAATAATAATAATAATAATAATAATAATAATAATAATAAAAATAAAATAACAATAATAATAATAATAATAATAATAATAATAATAATAATAATAATAATAATAATAATAATAATAAGGACAGTTTGGTCTTTTTGTTACTTATTCCTTTCTTATTCCAAGTTTATATTTTCAAATCAAACACTGGAATAGAAATTCTTTATCTATTCCATTCCTTGAACCAAACTAAGTAATACTCATTCTTTTATATTCTTCATATTTTCTATTTCTAGGAATAAATATTATATTCCCTGCTTATTCTATTCCGTGAACCAAACAGGCCGTTAGGTCTTTGCCTCAATCACAAAACTTTTTAAAACTTAGATTTTTATGCTTAACGTATCCTAATTGGGCTTTAAAACATTTAATATTTTTTCTAAAAGGTTGTGCTTTTAAGCTTAACCTAGTTTAAATGGCCTTTAAATTATTTAATATTTCTCTAAAAGAGTTGAACTTGGCCTAATCAACCTAATCAAGCTTGACTAGCATAACTATGTCTAATTAAAGCGTGATTAGGCCTGAGCCTAGTTCCAACTGCTCAAGCCCGATTGGCCTTCGTGCTAACCTTCCGTTCAAAGTAAGTCACTCGTGGAGTGGAGTGATCTTTCTGAAAATTATGAAAATTTCATCGTACTATTAAATATAACCAAATAAACCGAAAATACTAGCCTTAGCAACCCTGAACTAGAAAGTCCAATGGCAAGTTCTATAGGTACTTTGTAAACATGAATTTGAGTTTTAATGGAGCAGAGAAAAGTTAATCTCCAAAAGAAACTAATCTCAGTTGCAACTAGCATTCTCAAATTTCCCATATTTGGTACCATTATCGCATGTTTCTCAAGTTGCTTTTTGACGGTAATCAAATGCCTAAGTATATCCGCCGCATAGGTAAAGACTTTTGATATCTTCAGCATTGAACCATTAGGCCAAGTCTTCTTATCTTAGAAACCATGAATTCTAGACTGGTTCCGGTTTCAAAATCCATGACTTGTTAGCAACAGTACCTACCTAGAGGAGGAGGAGAGGAAAGGCATAAAAGCACTAAAAATGAATGAATTTGAAGGAGCTTCTGTGTATATATAACTAGCCAAATATACAACACGATGAAGCTATGACACTACAAAACTTCTATTCCTCTGTTCTAATTGCTGGAGACCAATCACCTATCAAGTACCATATCTTCCCAGTATTCATCGGGTCAACAAACTAGTGATCGTCATCCCATCCACTGATACTGTGTTGATAGATTGTTATCTCATGTTGCAGCATTGCGGCCTTCCCGAGCTTTGCAATTTCTCCCAAAGACATGTCATCTGCCTTGGAGATTGGTAATGCGCCGTATAATAATCCTCGACGCATCCAAACTGGCAGAATTTCAAGCTATGTACATACTCCACAGGTTTTGAACTGTTAAACAGTTCCACCCACATTCCCATACTCACATCTTCCATCTTGAACAACTGGAAAAAAGGCAAAATCCTTCCAATGAGGGATGAGAAAGAGAGAGAAGTAACATAGATCACATAGAGGGAGGCGTTGAGAACTTCATAAAGCCTTTAATCGATAGAAGTTGGGAGTCAGGATATGTGGGTCCATTTTCAGAATTCTTCATCGTAGGGGAATCAAATAATGGAAACGATTGCAAATAACTTACTCTTAGTTTGTGTCTCTCGAACTCAGACACAACAAAGCGAGCAATGTCAGATGATAAAATGTAGCCTGGTCCATTTGCATAGGGAGGGTAAACTTCTTCTGGCCACTCCTGAAATCATAGAAGTAACGATAAGAAACCATCAATATAACATACTGCGCACCGAAATCAAGGAACTTATGATAAGCATCATCTAAGCAAAATAGATGAATCAACAAAATGTCAAACAAACAGCAGAGACAGTACTATAGCCAATTGGCTTCTATTCTAAAACCAAATCCATCCCACAGAACAATTAGTAGTTCTCTTTGCCTCATATTCATCCATGAAAAACGAAAAGATACCAACCAATCGCCAGAAGGTAAGGGGAGATAAAGGGGCCATGCATGATACTTTACTAAGCACAGACTCAATCAAGAAAGGATTGTAAAATATATTGCTGTTTCACCCCACAAAAGAAAGACTCAATTGGGTAGCAATTATACAGAGGAAGTATGGCGTAGGGAGCATTGTAGATGCTGCACAACTACTACAGGGTAATATAGCCAATTAGCCATTCACTTTCAGAGGCTAACACTAAAATTCAGGGGCAAATACTCGAACTAAGTCCACAAAGATCTATAAGAAGCTATTTAAATAACTAAAGGCATAGATACATATATCCTACCTCATGTGTAACTGCCCATTTACCATGTCGCAAAACCTTGTAGTAGTAATTGATGTTCCCAATGTACAAGCTTCTGTCCCTTCCGACTGTTCTTGCTTCACTGAGAACTGCATCCACTCTTACAAATGTGTCATCATCACCCTTCATAATGTACTTTGCACGCACTGTGCGGACCTGTGAACAACAAAGCCAGTGCAATGTAAATTATAAACAGAAGAATCAAGGATAATATTAATTTTCTGCATATTTGTATGATATTTTTCATCACTCACCCCATATTCACAGATAGCAACCGTTTTTAACACCACAAGATCATAGTTGTCCATGTAAGGAACTATAACAATATCCCCAAAAAATTCCGCCTCCTTCTTTAACTCTACATTCACTTCTTTTCGAGGATGCTGCTCAAACATCAATTACAAGAAGCATGTCATACAATTCAAGCTCATCACGTTGAAGAATAACCATTAAAGGTGTAGGTGTCAATAGTCATCACATACCAGTGCCACAAAGAAGCGGGCCACCACATTTGAAGTTTTAATCAAACTATGCTGCATCCAAGACTTCCTCACAGCCATTCGCTCAGCAAAATGGTTACCCGCAGAAAGAACCCCAATGAAAAGTTCCACAGATCTCTTGGGAAGTGGTGGTGCTTTCCATCTGTTAGACATCTCTAGATGCCTCTGAGGCGCAAAACTAGGATGTGTTGTAGGCAATGAAGCAGCAAATAAAGAGTGGATATCGACATCTCCTGTCACAGTAAGTCCAGTGGCATCCTCAAGTGTGAATCCCTGCCACCAGTACCAAAGAATATTAAGAATCATCCACATTGACCTTGACATTAATGTGGTATAGGTATTCACTTACAGTGCGATATGGAAAAGAAGTGACATGCCTCCCATCAACATTAACATGATAACCCTCCAAACCAGCACTAAGAGTTAGAACAAACAACTTCTCCTCTGTAAATGGGAATGGCCAGTCAAAAGAGACCTTTTTTGCTCGGCCGATAAGCCTATTTAACCACCATATTGCCTTTGACTCCTCAGAGCGGTTGTCATCATCACGGATCCACTTTTCACATTTTACATGATTATCAACTGTGGCCAATATAAGAATTAGCAATTTGTTATAAAAACAACTAAAAATGGAAATGTCAATTTCACTAAAAAAATCTAGCGTCTTCTTGTGTTGTTGATTTTTGGATCAATTTAAGCAAACTAAAGCACAAATGCACTTGGGAAATTTAGATGAAGAAGTAAGTTCCCTTTTCCCCGGAACTAGAAAGCAAGCTATGTAAATTGAGCCATAATTTACATATAAAAATTAAGATGTAAGATCACCAATTTGCATCCAACACTTACTAGCAGTCCAACCAAATCTTTGAATCACACATCAGCAAAACCAGAACACCGCAACATTTATCCAGGTCTACCTTTCGTAGGTCCGCAAAAATGGTACATGTGTGACTAAAAATCGTGAAACATAACACTACCTGTAATTTCTAACTCTTTCCAATTATCATGCTGAATCCACATATGATCACATTAAAGTAAGGCATCAGTTCAAATTTCCTGGAGTTTTGTAAGCACAAGGGGGCAAAGAGAAGTAATAAATCTTCGATATCAACTATGCCGCTATGCAGTGCAAATCCATGACTAGTAATACACCCCCAGATACCCAATAACTATCAAGAACGCAAAGGCTAGAGAAAAAAATTCTTTTATGCAGGTTATCAACAACAATTAGAAGATCATTGTCTATCAAACAAATTTTGAAGGGGAAAAAATAAACTGAACTCACCGGTCTCTTCATGAGCCTTGGACTTCCATCCCTCACACCTCAAAGCTGTTCCCCACTGCATTCTATAACATGTATTCTGCTCAATTACCGGCTTTTCACTCCAATCCCCTTTCAATCTTGGATTGAAATGTAAAATTCTTGGAGGGTCTTCACCTTCCACAGTCTTCAAACCCTGCAACTCCATCATAAACTGCGACACCATCACAGAATCACCGTCTTTAATCAATGATATCTTTGGATCATTCTCCGGATGAGCAGCTCTCGGCTTTCCCACCACAGTTATATGTGACCCCAAAGTTAGGCCACACGGCAACTCCATAACATTCTCTCGGTTAAGGAACTCAGCCCCAGATAAAGAAATCGAATGCGGACAATTTTCTGATTGGTTATGAGGCTTCTTCACGTCCACAACCTGCACCAAGCCTGCTTCAATCTCTTCCCAGAGCTTTCTCCCAACCTCCCAAGCAGTTTTTGCATTCTTATGAAGCTCCAAGGATCCGTCTTTTATAGTGGGGTCAAAATCCAAACTTGACAAGATTGTATTGGACCGCACAACATTTTCAGACGTGTAGAGCAAGGACGAAGTTGGCTCGGCCGAGTTCTGCGAAACCCATAAAAAGGGTCGAGAGGGAGCGTCCTTGTCCTGCAAATTCTCTTCGCTTTGAAGTTTGGAAGTACGAGTTAACGGTTCTTGAGACACAGAACCCAAACCAGTATTGAACACAAATGGGATTTCTAGAGTTACGAGAAGCAGATACAACAATCCAACACCAATCAGTATTTGAATCGATCTTTGCCTGGTTAAAGACAGGAACATATCGAATCTATCCAATTTTGTCTCGGATTTTCTTCTCTTCATCTCGGGAAATCCCAGAAGAAAACGAACTAATTGGAATCCAGAACAAAGAAGACGAGAGAAACAGAAATAAAAGAAACTACTGGAAGAAGAGAATTAGGTCATCAATACATTGAAAGAGAAGAGAAACGCGTCTCGAGAGGCAAGGACGTGGAGGGGAAAGTAACGGTTTTAAAGGGTAGATATTGATTTTTGAACAGGTCGGTCCAATTTTCCCTTTTTTCTTTTCTTTGTTTTACTTGATCCAAATTTGCTGCTTCTTCTTTCCGGGAAAGAGAGAAAGTTACAGGAGAATTTTCCTGCGTTCAAATGTGAGAATCATTACTCCATGGAATCAACAAAATGGATAATAAATAACGAAAAAGACAGACTGCTCAGACATGAATAGGTGTCTTAATCACAAGTTTTCTTAACAGAAGGGAAGTTGGCAACGGATACTTCCTTTGGGTTACAATAAATAACATTAAGTACCTTAACTTCTGTAAAGTAGAAAATTTTATACATTAAATACGTTAACTTTTATTATTCGTTTGGTTTTAGCGCCGGATTAGTTATAGATATGAGTATAATAGTAGAAAGAGATAAAGATAAGTATGAAAAATAAAAAAATAATATTTAGTTTGTAACTTGGGTTTCTCTATTAATATTAATAATGTTGTTTCGTTTCTTGTAATAATGAGAATGAAAGATAATATAATATTATTTTTATCTTCAATAAAAATAAAAATAATTTGCCCTTCGTATGTTTATTGGGGCTATCTCCATATGTTTATAAATTGATGTTAAACAATAATACCAAATAAATTCAAGAACTTCTTTATACAATTATTAAATTGTAAAACCAAATAAAAATAATTCTTCTCTTTATCCAAAGGTTAAGGTTTTATCAAAATAAAAAAGGCATGACTTTTATGAAGAAACAGATGTTAGATAAAGATAAAGGGCATGCGTCTTTATACGAAGATTAAAAACTGTAAAAAGTGTTTTTGTTTCGTTGTTTTTGAAAGCCATTAGGAACTTTACAAAACAAATAAACAAACATTAACTTAGAAGATGATTTGTTATGTGATTTTTTCTTTTTTTTTAAGAGTTAAAATCATGTACGAAAAATCAAATTAAATCACAAAACAATTATAAGGGAAAAAAAAAGAGCAGATTGGTTTTATGATTTTCGTTTAATCTATAACCATGTGCACTTTCACATTATCAAACTATATAGCAGATTAGTTATTCTTTGATTAAATCATAAAACGAGAATATATAAAAAAAAAAGGAGCAAAAGTCCTATTTACAATTAGATGAAACCAGGCTCTATCCAGTTCATTCAACGTCAAATTAAAACGAGAAATTTCAGAAAATATACCTGAAAGCGTAAAACAAAAAACTCCTTCGTTGATGAAAAGTGATAAGGCATAATAGGAGATCGTAAGAAATTAAGAGGCGATAAGGAAGTAAAGAAGATGGTAGGACAAAGGCTGGGAATAAAAAAGTAAAAAATAAACGTGATAAAAACTTAGATTGAAATGAAAACTCGATATCCACTCATCTTGGTGAGTTTAGTAGATTCTCAAATTTAATGGGATAAATCCATTCTCTTGGAATTGAAAACCCCAAAGTAAATACTATTTTTTACAATTATTTCATTTCTTCGTTCTTAAACCCTCAAACCAAATACTCCGTTAGCTTTATATATAATTTATTATATATAAAAATCGAACATCCACGGTTTGAGATTGAAAAGTAATTCAATTATTTCTCTACAAAAACTGGGAACAGGCTAACAATTGGCAGTTTGTATTACTTTCAAATTATAAATTAGATTAGAGAAAAAAGAGAAGAAGTTAAGTTAAGAAGAGGGATTTCATGGAAAATTAGCATTATAGGAATAAATTGATTTCCAAAACTAGTTGAAGAAAGAAGGAAAGACACCTGTTTTGACACTTGGAACACTACCACCACACGCAGCACGCGTATCAAACTGAGACCGAGGTGCTACTT
This sequence comes from Erythroxylum guanchezii, assembly GCA_025629825.1. NCBI lineage: Eukaryota > Viridiplantae > Streptophyta > Magnoliopsida > Malpighiales > Erythroxylaceae > Erythroxylum > Erythroxylum guanchezii. The sequence continues at coordinate 30,736,679 of JAOTAX010000006.1, forward strand.
TCATTTTCTATGTTGCTTTTTTATGTTTATCCCCTTTAAAGAAACAAATGGCAGGGACATGAAAACAGGAAGCGCAACGATATATAAAATCCAACAAAAGGAACGTTCAAACTCAATCCCACAAATTTTTAATGTTGGTGGGTGACAGCGAACTTGGTCATTTACCATTATTGACGTAATGTTTTCTGTTTGAGTCACAACCTCAATTCGGTGGTCTAAAGACAATGATGTTATGAAGTGGCCAATACATTAAAGATTTTGTCCACACTGGTGAATGAATGCATTGTCGTAAAAGAAACAATAACATATATTGCTCTTGATTCTCTTATTGTTTAACTTGCAATCCAGGCAAGCTTTAATTACACCGGTTAGGGAAGTATGAACTTATAATTAAACTGCTAACTATATAGAAAATTCCAAGTCAATATTTAAACGGATCTTTAGCTGAGAGTTGAAAGATACGGTTAGGTAACTTCGTACTTTGTTTTAATAGGGACTGATGTGCATGATTTTAGCTCCAAATCTAAGACAAACCTTTCGACCGAAACTTGTCAAGTCCACCTAGCTTTTTAAACAACGTAATTGTCTTAATCAAGCTTGTCTACATTTAACTAGCAATAAGCCAGTAAATAAAACCCAAAGTGGAGGGAGGTTAGTGCATTTCCCACCAAAGTAATGTCCTGCTCCTGCTCCTGCGTGGCTATCACTGGTGCTATTGCAGATGTCTCTGCAAGTCTACTTAATAACCTAGACAAAACTCAACTTGTTTATTAATGATAAAAGTAAAAAAAGAAAACGAAAAACGTGTATCCTACCTTTTAAGAGCTAGTCTCACTGATTAACGTGTCGTTTCAATATTTTACATTTCTTAAAATTTGAGTTCTGTGAGTTTAATATTTCAAATGATCATTTAATTAAGTTGAATGTATTATTTAATCTAAAAGCTTTATTTATAAATACTTATATTTAAAAATATATATAACATCAATCACTCATTTGTGTTAAAATATTTTTTACAGATAAAAAGGGTATATATTTAAATATATATAATTAGCTAATTATTACATATATATATATATAAGTCTGTTTCAAATATATTAATTATGAATTTCTCCATTGAAAATAGCCAAAAGAAGTATTCACTCTAGATTTTATCTTGAAAGCTGAAATTTACTGGAATTTATATGCTAAAATAATATATAAAATTTTTAATAATAATAAAAATTTAATTTAATAAAAATTTTATTGATAGGCGAAATCTTAAAAGATGCTATTTTCGACTGATCCACTTAAAAAATTAAATAATATCTGCCAACTTTGGTAAAAACGAAAAGGAAAATAATAATTAAAAAAGAAAAAAGAAAGCACCAAAGCCGCTAACACAGTGGGTCCATCAAACACTCGGATTTAGTTTAGCTGAGCTGTTACTTAGCTCTTTTAATATGGCAGAATATATGAAAATAGAAGTGGCAGGGGACAAAATTCGATGGGGCCAAGCCGCCAAAGAGAACTCTTATTTAGAAATTAGAAGGACGAACCCGACGTATCTCGAGCGGCCTGTAAAGTGAACATTTCTTAAATCTGAGGACCAACTGGCCATAGCTGTTAAGTGTTGAACCACATGGGGTACAGTCCCAGCAAACACAGCAATACCAACTATACAGTGTTAGCTGTAGAAAGAACCTGTGTTTTTATTTCCAAGTTCTTCCTTCCAAACTGGGGAAAAAGGTCCTGTGTCAGAGATGCCTCGGAAAGTCTTTAATGGGGTGGGGTGGCATCGGATTGTTGAGGGAATAATTCTTTGATTAAAATAACTGATATTTGGATTGGAAAATTTATGTTTTCCAAGTCACTTTAGCTAAGGGAACAACTTGGAGAATAGATTCTTCTGTCCATTATATATTCTGGGTTTGTGTGGAAGTCTTGTGATTCACTGTGAATGATTGAATCAACCGATTAATCAAGTAGTTACATGGTTTGAAGTAACCATATCTTGTGAACAAAAAATGCAGACCCAACAACAACAAGTCTTAGCATTTTGATAGACCTTCACACTGAAGCAATCAATGTTGTCAAATGAGATGAAGATTGATCTTGCCATATTTTATATCAGCTTTTCCTTTTCTTACAAAAAGTAGTTAAAGCGTAGAACACTACACCTTTTTCCCTTTTCGCTTTCACTGCCTAATTATTATATATTTTTAGTACATCATATATTTTTCCTTTCATTTCAACTTGGATATTTTATTGTATAATTCACTAAAACCAAACAATAATTTTCCTGGTCATCCTTCCCGTGGAGTTGTATGCCAATTTCGACCGTCTTAACTCCTAAAACTTTGGCAGTGGGCATGTCTAATCAGTTGTCAAGACATTTGACTTTTCAATCCTAAAAAAGACCATTGCTGGTGTTTCATTTCAGAAGAGGCCCCAACAGATAATGCAGTTGCGACTGATTAATGCTGCATTGCGTCCCCAGTCGTGCAATTGGAAATTCTCATTTGGCAGATATGATTAATGTTGCATTGCGTCCCCACCCCAGTCGTGCAATTGGAAATTCTCATTTGGCAGATTACCTAATTAATGAGCAACGGGAGGGTCACCCACAAAAGAAAATTAAGATTGAAATACCAACACTTAACAATCTAAAAAATATATTAAAAGATTTGTATGCCCTACATGGACAAAATTTTCCAGATTCTTTGCACAGAAAGCCGAAAACAAGCAGCAGGAATAACAACACTCAGTAAAAATCTTGTTAAAATGTAAAATTTGAAAAAAATTTAATAACACGTGACTTTACTTTTAAATGCTATTTTAGACAGCAGAAAATAAGCATTATATTGTTAATTGTTCAAAATATGTGATTAATGGATTATTATGTACATTGCGAGTTTACTTGACATTCACGTGAAGAGCAATATTGTAAATTCCTGATTGTAAAGAAATTGAATGTTCATTGTGGCTCGATATAATTTGCATCAATTTGGAGGGTTTGAACGAGCTTATGATATATAAAATTTCCAAAACAAGTCAATACAGGCCCAATGGATTGATAATTGGACTTAAAAGCCTCAAAGGAGAGAAATCTTGCACAAAAGTGAAGCATTTGCGGCACTAAAGTTACAGATGGCCCATTTCTGTAATTTAAGTACAATTCTATGGAATAAAAAGGTCCAAAAAGGAAAACTTCGACTGTTTACGTTTAGTTCTACTTTTTTCTTTTTTTGGGGTTGGTTTCAATTTTTGATTTTATCTTTTTAATTTCTTTTAAATAAAAATAAAATTTATTAATTGTTAATATTAAATATAATTATATTTTTATCACTGATAATAATTACATATTAGATAAAAGTTAAAAATAATTTTTTTAATTAAATAAATTTATTAAAATTTTTATATAATATTTATTATAAACTATTAATAAAATTATGTTATTTTAATAAATAAATAATTTTAAAATTAAAAATTTATTTATTTGAAATATATTTTAATTATTAAATCAAATTTTATTTGAATATTTATATATTTTAAATTTAATTATATTT
>JAOTAX010000006.1:30740326-30770420 GCA_025629825.1 Erythroxylum guanchezii
ATTGTTAAATTCTCATTATTTTGTTTCTAGTTATTTTTCAATTTCAATTTTCAATTAAATTCTGTTTAATTCACAATCACAAAACCCCCTCTTTTATTGCGTAACTACTAACGTCTGAATTCCTCGTGGAACGATCCCGACTTTCCACTAATTTGTGTTGCAGGAAGTTGGTTTTTTTTTAATATTTGGTTGCAGGCGACAGCATTCACCAAATTTTGGCGCCCTCAAACTAAGGTGGAGTTAAAGATGATGTACCCAGTCCCGATGGTGGAGGTTAAAATGTCATCCCTTGATGGCTTGTCATTTGCATCAATAAGTCTCCCATCCATCTATTATAGGCCTCGATATGCCTTATCTGCTCCACGATCTTTGCCCGCTATACTCGGATAGTATGTTGAGTACCCAGGTTTTGCTCCATGTGTTTATCCAGCTGAGCTATCTTTAGTTGGTCTGGGTGTGGTATTCGCCCTCCTCATATGCGACCCCTCCCTTCTGGGATGGAGGTGAGGGCGGCTGTGGTTGCTACTCAGCTATATATGGCTCCCTGTCTCCTCCTAATGTGGTCGACTTATCGGGAGTCCCAATTAGGCAATAGACTAGATGTCACTCGTAGGTCTCCATCGTCTAAGTACCATAAGCATATGGTTCATCACATTAAGCTGCTTCAGTGCTGCCATGATACCCATCAGTCACATCAATGGTAGCTTATTGAAGACCCCCATTTGTCGTGCAAGCCTCGTCATATAAGGTTCGACACAGATCATCCCGACCTTCTTTTCCGCACTCTAACATCAGATGAATTGGGCTAATGCATGCCCCAAATGTATTGACATTTGTTCACTCATGCTCTACAGGTAGAACATGTCTAGATTTTCGACAACTCCATAATTGTCACCCTGACTGTTCAATGTATGACTCAGAATACCATATATATATATATATATATATATATATATATATCTTGGTGAGGCATGTTGTAGTATCGATAGCTTTAATTTACTAGGGTTGTAGTCTTTCTTCATGTTAATCATACACTAGAAGTTTTGAGGAGACAATCCATATGGAAAGTCTACCCACAGTGCGATGTATTTTGATGTCCCAATGCTCATAAAGACCAATCATGATGGAGAATTCCAAATAGCTCATCCGGACCATCTCTCCCATCATCCGGAACTGGGTCATGTTTGGTCAATCCCCATTGTAGCTGCCTCTCTCCACGAACAACGTGGAGAGCACCTCAAGCATCAGGTCCCAATATGAAGGCTCCATGATCTCAAAGAATCGGGACCACGTTCCAACGTTAACAAAGTCCTAAACATATTGAACTAAACCAATCCGCTTCAGTGTCTCCGAGTTAATGCATCTACCAGTCCCAAATTTTTTTCTTTGTGCCGTTGGTATTGTTCCTCTTGGGCTCCAACATGAATAAAAACATGTGTGGCTGCTCTGGGGGTTGGGCTATGTTGACAGACTCGTGTTGTAGGTGAGCTTCAATCAGATCTCTAAAAGACCTTTTCCTTGTTGTCTCTTTCTTGAGATCTTTTCCCGTCACGGTCCCGTCATTGTGCCTGCATTTCATATTTCTAGATTGCCTAAGTTGTTTTAATTGATAATTTGACTCATTTAAGTTTTACTTGAGCCCAATTATCCATAAGCTTAGACGCAAACGAGGGGAAAGCATGATCATGATTTTGTACCCCTGCTGAGTCAAAATGACTAATAAAGTGTAGCGGGAAAAAAGTGCATATTCCTTTTCTGATATATTGTACCACGAATTGAGTACATGGAAAAGGTGAATTAATCTCTCGCAACCAAATGAAAGTAATGTGTAACCAATCAAGTAGGAGTACATGAGTACTTTTAGCATCCAGTTTTGTGCTTTATTTGTCTCCTCCACCGTAATAGCATCCAGAGAACGCAAGCATCTTGGATTCAAAACTTACGACTCGACGATTCAATTGCTGAAATGAACTTTTCTCCCACATTATAATGAGACCTCTAAAGGAATATGGGTAGTTTGTGGATAGTTACGAGAATTGATATGAAATTTAATTAAATATAAATAACAGACACGAAGTGATATTGTAGAATATTTATTTTATGAACCAATTGGTATCATCACTTTTTATGGATCCTGTATGTTTTTGTTAGGTCTGATAAAGGAAGGGATAAAAAGGGGAATAAACCTATGGAGAGTGTACTCAAGGAGAAAGAAAGAGGGTAGAGGGGGAAGTTAGTTAGTATTAGTGAGCTGGCATAACAGAATAATGAGAGGGGATAAGAGGTCGGGTTTTTGTGCAGGAGGGGAGGAGAGAAAGGTAGGCAGAAGTAAGGTGACATTTTGGGCAGAGAGAATCAATATTCTCCCTGAGGAGCATTTCTTGCTCTGGTTTAGAAAGAGGTCTGAGAATCATCCTTATAATAGCAGTGCTAGGCACTGATTATACTAAATAATATACTCCACTTTAGCTGATTAAGCTAGAGCTTCCTATCATTAGTCCGACCTACCGGATACGTCTGGAAGAGTGGAAAACCGATTGTCATTCATGCCACCTAAGATGTCCGACAAAGTAGATGTTCTGGAATCTTGTATGGCGAGTTTGGAGGCTGGAATGGAAGACATTCAATCTTCCATGCGATTGGCGATGGGGGAAATGCAACGAGCACTACTGTCGGAGATGAATAAGATTATGGGGAAGAGACCTGAGGAAGGACAGGGGAGTAATACGATAAGGAATGGGCAAATGCCATATGGTGAAAGGATTAATCAACATCCGCAACAGTCCAGACAACCTAGGGAGACATCTGCTGACATGGAGGAGTTTAGAATGTCGGTGCAAAAGGTGGAGCTACCCATGTTCGATGGGTTTGACCCTGTGGGATGGATCACTAGGGCAGAAGTTTATTTCGAGGTCCGTAATACCTCGGATGAAGTAAGGATCAAACTTGCCCTTTTAAGCATGGAGAGCTCAACCATCCATTGGTTTAATCTTTTGAGGAAGACAGAGACAAACTTGAGTTGGGAGACTTTTACGAAGGCACTAATCGATTATTATGGAGGAAGGAGGTTCGAGAACCCTTACGAAGAGTTGTCCGGCCTACGACAAACTGATACTATGGATGAATACATTGAAGCTTTTGAGTTCATCTTGTCTCAAGTGGGTTGACTGCCAGAGGAACAATTCATGGGATATTTTATGAGTGGGTTGAGATCAAGCATTAGGAGAAGGGTGCACACCTTCAATCCGAGGAATCGGTATCAACTGATGAAAGTCGCTAGGGCAGTGGAAGAGGAAGTGTGCGGTGAGGAAGGTTGGGAGTTGCGACAACGTCCCTGGGGTCAACGTCAGGAAGGCAGTTTTAAGAACCACCCATTTTTAGGTCAACCCGAGTCGACTGGATACGGGTCACTCCAACTCAACGGGTCGAACACAAATGGGGGGCAGATATGGAGCAGGTCGAGCCCGTGACATGCCTGGGTACCGACTTCATACTCAAGCACCGAATCAGACATCCCTGAAGGCGCAGATGAGGAGAACCAAAACTGGCAGGAGACCACCGGTTGAAAAAAATTGAGGTCTGCGCCATATCTCCTATCAGGAGCTTATGGACCGCAAGGCGAAAGGGCTTTGTTTTTGGTGTGAAGATCGATTCCATCCATTACACCAGTGTGCCGAGAGACAACTTCGACTGCTGGTTTTGGATGAAAATGAAACATTAAATAAGGAAGGAGAAATAATTGCAGTAGAGGTGGAGGAAGAAGAAGAAGTAAACGATGTGGCGTTAGAGTGTCGTATTATGGGTATCTTCGGAGTACAAAATGCGTCGATGTCTAAAACCAAGACCATGAGGTTGGAGGGAAAAAATTTTGGGGTTCCTATCGTGGTATTAGTGGATAGTGGAGCTAGCCACAATTTCATCTCCCCCGAATTGACTACTGGTTTAGGTTTGACTACAGTGCTTACCAGAACTTTGGGAATCCGGTCAGGTGATAGCCACAAGGTGATGACAAAAGGTAGATGTATAGAGATTCCTATTCAGCTGGGGTAACTGGACTTGAAGGTGGAGGTGTATATGTTAGATTTGGGGGGAATGGATGTCATTTTGGGGGTTACTTGGTTGCAGACTTTGGGGAAAGTCATAGTAGATTGGAAGGACATGACAATACAATTTCAATATGAGGGTCAAATTGTCGAGATATGTGGCAAGGCTGACAGTAAGACAATACAAAAAAAAGGGAAAGGGGGTGACAAAGGTCCAGCACCTTTGCATGGTTTACTGGCAAGTTTACAGAAGGGGGTTCCATTGGTGGAATCATAGGGAAACAAGGAAGGGCTTCAGCTGCAAATGGGCAGTAGAGAGCAGCAGGAGTTGAATCAAATTTTGCATAAATTTTCGAAAGTATTCCGAGAGCTTCAAGCATTACCTCCCCAAAGGAATCATTTTCACTCTATAGTCTTACAACCGGGACAAGGTCCAATCAGTGTACGGCCTTATAAGTACCCTCATCATCACAAAGATGAGATTGAGAAGCAAACCTGGCAGATGCTGCAGCTAGGAATTATTCGACCTAGCTCAGGTGCTTATTCTAGTCCTGTAATTTTGGTTAAAAATAAGGATACGTCTTGGCAAATGTGTGTGGACTATAGGGCCTTAAACAAGGTCACAGTACCAGACAAATACCCAATTCTGGTAGTGGATGAGCTGTTGGATGAATTGCACGGGCCTTATTTTTTCTCTAAGTTAGATCTTAAATCGAGGTATCATCAAATTAGAGTCATGGAGGATGATATTCACAAAACTGCCTTCCGAACACATGATGGTCACTATGAGTTTCTCGTAATACCGTTCGGACTGACCAATGCAGCGGCCACTTTCCAATCGGCAATGAATGACATTTTCAGACCTTTCTTTCGAAGGTTTGTTCTGGTTTTCTTTGACGATATTCTGGTGTATAGTGCTGATTGGAGGACGCATTTGTTACATCTATCCAAGGTGTTGGAGGTGTTAATGCAAAATCAGTTTATGGTGAATCAAGCCAAGTGCACGTTTGGAAGGCAATCGGTTGACTATTTAGGTCATGTTATTTCAGGCAAGGGAGTAGCAGTTGACCCCGCAAAAATTCAGAGTGTAGTAAGATGGCCCGTTCCTCGAAATGTTAAAGGAGTGAGAGGTTTTTTGGGATTGACGGGATATTTCCGTAAGTTCATCATAAATTATTGTAAAATCGTTAAACCACACATAGATTTGACAAAGAAAGAAGGGTTTCATTGGAATGCAAGGGCTTTAGAGGCCTTTGAGGCCTTAAAGAAGATATTGACCACATCGTCGGTATTAGCTCTTTGCACAACCTTTTGAGATTGAATGTGATGCGTCGGAAAAAGGAGTGGGTGCAGTGTTAATTCAAAATCGGAAGCCAATAGGATATTTTAGTAAGGCACTTTCGGAGGGGAATCTTTCCAAGTCGGCGTATGAGAAAGAATTAATGGCTTTGGTGCTAGCTATACACCGTTGGCGCCATTATTTATTAAGAAGGTCCTTTGTGGTGTTTTCAGATCAGAAAAGTCTTCGACATGTGTTGCAACAAAGGGTGACTACCACGGATCAGCGATATTGGATGGCTAAGCTTTTAGGTTATCATTTTGAGGTCGTTTATAAACCCGAACCTGAAAATAAGGCAGCTGATGCATTCGAGGATGTATGATGAAGGAGAGCTTAAAACTATCATTTCTTATCCTCAATGGATGGAGGGCCGAAATCTACAGCATGAGGTACAACAAGACTCTACCCTATGTGGAATTATTAAGGATCTGCAGCAGAATCCTCATTTGAGACCGAGGTTTACATGGCAACAAGGAGTTTTAATGTACAAGGGAGAGTGGTGATTTCAACTTCTTCTGTGTACATTCTAATTCTTTTAAAGGAGTTCCATTCGTCTCCGATGGGTGGACATTCAAGTTTTCTAAGAACTTATAGAAGAATCGCAAGTAACTTGTATTGGATTGGCATAAAAAAGTGTGTTTAGGAATTTGTGAAAGCTTGTGATACTTGTCAGCGGTAGAAATATGTTGCTACATCTCCTGCAGGTTTTCTCCAAGCTTTGCCCATTCCGAATCAGGTTTGGGAAGATATTGCTATAGATTTTATTACCAGACTTCCTAAATCTAAGGGGTATGAAGCTGTGCTAATGGTGGTGGACAGATTGTCAAAATATGGCAACTTCATTCTACTTAAACAGCCATATACTGCAAAAACTGTTACTGAGATGTTCATTAAAGAAGTGGTTCGATTACATGGAATCCCTCAATCCATCATCAGTGACCGAGATCCTCTGTTTGTTAGTATATTTTGGAGAGAATTATTTTGTTTGCAGTGTACAAGTCTGAAAATGAGCTTCGCTTACCATCCAGAAACAGATAGATAAACTGAAGTCTTAAACTGATACTTGGAGACTTACTTGAGGTGTTTTGCTTCTGAATAGCCTAGAACTTGGTCTTTTTGGATCGCATGGGCAAAATTGTGGTACAATAACTCTTTTCACATATCTACGGGGTCAACCCCATTTGAGGTGGTTTATGGTAGGAAACCTTCTCCATTGGTGCGATACTCACAAGGGGAAACCAAAGTACAAGCTGTAGCTAAAGAATTATATGAGAGGGATGAAGCATTGAATCAACTTAAGTACAATCTGATTCGGGCACAACAGCAAATGAAGAAATAAGCTGACAAGAAAAGGACTCCACAAACTTTTCAGGTGGGAGAATGGGTGTTCCTCAAGCTTCGCCCCCATAAGCAAGTGTCGATAATTAAGCGAATTAACCAGAAGTTATCAGCTAGATTCTTTGGCCCATTTTAGATTGTGGAGAAGTATGGGGCTATCACCTACAAGCTCCAATTACCCCCACATTCCAGGATTCATCCGTATTTCATGTATCCCAGCTCAAGAAGGCAGTGGGAAACTATTCAGTGGAATCTACTCTACTTGAAGGACTGGAGGTGGAATTGGAAGATATAATTGAACCAAAAGCGATGTTAGCTAGCAGAGAACTCACTAAGGCAGGAACTTCAATCCGTCAATAGCTGATCCAATGGAAAGGCAAACCTATGGAGAATGCTACATGGGAAGATGAAATGGTTATTCGTAGCCAATTTCCTCAACTCAATCTTGAGGACAAGGTTGTTCTTCCAGAGGGGAGCAGTGTTAGGACTGATAGGGGAAGGGATAAAAAAGGGGAATAAACCTAGTGTGTGGAGAGTGTACTCGAGGAGAAAGAAAGAGGGTAGAGGGGGAAGTTAGTTAGTATTAGTGAGCTAGCCTAACAGAATGGTGAGAGGGTATGAGAGGTCGGGATTTTGTGGGGGAGGGGAGGAGAGAAAGGTAGGCAAAAGTAAGGTAACATTTTGGGCAGAGAAAATCAATATTCTCCCTAAGGAGCATTTCTTGCTCTGGTTTAGAAAGAGGTATGGGAATCATCCTTGTAATAGCAGTGCTAGGCACTGATTATACTAAATAATATACTCCACTCTAGCTGATTAAGCTAGAGCTTCCTATCAGTTTTTCTATATCAGTCCTACTTGAATCTCTCTATTTCACTTTTAACATAGATGTATAGATATAAAGCTACCATTTGATACAGATAGCTTCTTTTGGAATGAGTAGACAATGCTGAAAAAAGAACGTCTGGTCCCTGACCCCCGCACTTGGATAGCTATAAACTTTCCTCAAGTATAAATGTACATGAGAAATCAAAAGAAATTTCCAACCCTGGACCTCCTACCTTCATGACAAGGTGCCTTTTGCTGGTACGGGCTTCACAAAAGAGAAGTCATCTTCATTACTTGTTTCTTCCTCATGACGTGTTTCTATTATTTCAGTTGCTTGATCATCATTGTCCACACTTTTAATTAAGTCCTCGGTTGCTGAAGAAAGTGATAATGGTTCAGCTTCCATATCAGACATTTCTTGATCTTCATATACGAATGACCGAGTTGAGTGCCCTGTAGTTTTGAAACGTTGCAGTTTTTGTCTTGAAGAGTGCACTGTTGAAGCATTCGGGCTAATACTTCCACCCAAGGTTACATTTGAGGACTTTCCTCCTTTCCCCTGTCTCTTTTTGGCAGCCATGTGCCACTTCTTAAGAGCCCTTGACGTTTGCTCATCGAAGATTGATTTCTTCATAGACGAACCCATCTGTTGGACGATCACAACTCAGTAATGTTAAAAAAGTACAAGCTGCAGAATAATGATAGTTAAGTAGAATCAATCCCCTTTTAACTATGATCTTAATTTTCATTTTCAGAAATGTGGAACATTTATGTTTTTGCATGATACTGAAGCTAGTGTCGTCATTCCTAGAAATAGCGAGAACGATTTATGTTTCCTTTTTCCTCTTATTGGACAACAAGGTGGTAACCTTCAGGTTCCTTATAGCACTTGTTCGGGTATGTTCTTTAATGAGGACGAATTTTCAATTTTTAATGACTTCTGAAAATGCTTGATTAGAAAACCGCTGTATGCAAAAGATGACAGGTACCTGGGTTACAAGTGCATATAGTGGAAGAGTTATGTAACTGCACAGAAGCAGAACACCAACCCTGCAAAACCCAAAGAGTTTACCCATTTAAGGCTTTGCAATTTACCATCAAATGTTTGATATCCTATGAAACTGCCAGATTGGGTGATGAATACCTTATATTATGCCATTAGGTGATGAATTCTTACATATCAAGTTTATATTGGACATCAGAAGTGATATCCTGACAGAAAAATTTTATGGCCAGTGAAAAGAATATGAAAACTTACCCTAAAGCAACTTTTACTATTGCAAGCTTGAAGTTAGCATGGAAGCAAGATTTCAACCCAAATGAATACTGCAAACAGAAAAGGAAAAAAAAAACTGTGTCATGCATATGCTACGGTGTAGAAATGAGTAGTTGTGAAGTTTTCTAACTGAAACAGATAGTGTGAGAACAATCCGTTACCCATATCCACAAGAAATAGGTTATTTGGAATGCATTCTGCAAGCCAAAAAAGGAGAAATTTAGTGTTTGCTGGCATAAATAAGAGATGAAGTCTTACGGTGAATACTCCAAAGAAGGATTGTATATATGTACGATTGACTTGTTAGAACTAATTATCTGTTACCAAAATTTAAAGAAAAACATAACACTAGCATAACGATTATTCACTTTGATAACAGTTCATATACATGAAGATTGTCACAAGTAGCAGTATATACGACATTTCCCTTCATGCCTTTCAAGTACCCCAAAACATAGCAACAGAAAACTAACCAAGATCTGGAAATCTTAATCTAATCATTGCCTTGTGCCATCAGTTTGGAAATGAGTTTTACAATACCTGAAATAAAGCAAAGTGGATAAGATGAAGAACTAGTTGAGGTCGACCGAACCAGAAGTATTTGTCTGAGCCCTGCACAAGAGGCATCCCCTGCACAACTGCATGTCTCTCTGTCATTTCAAGGGCCATCTTAGTCAAAATCGCCTGAAGCTTTGTACCAACGGCTAAAATTATCTGCAAACAGTTGAATGTCAGAACATTGTTTTATCTAGTTAATACAGAAAAAGGATGTTAAGAACAGATCTTACAATGACAGGGATAGTTGAAGCCCAAAATAATGCTTGCCATCCTAGGAAAGATACAACAAATTAATAGAATTTACTATCTTCTATTCATCTTGTTAAGTGTATATAGTTCTACCTATCGGAAATAAAGAAAAAGATACAGAAAGAAGGAGCTTCCCTTACCTTTAACATTGAGAAGCAAAAAGATAACAAATGATGCCCATAAAACAGGACTGCAACAATATAACACAGTAAGGACAAATATCTGAAATAATCAAATGTATGAAAACTTTTCAAAGAGAAAAAAAGTATGAAATGAGTAGTAGCTATCAACTGATAACTAACTGTTACCTGACCCCGACAACTACCTTGAAATCATCCTCTAATGACCTCTTGATGTACTTTTGGAAGTTAAATTTACTTCCAGGAGCTAGGTGGACCTACAAAACAACAAAAATAGGATTTCAAAAAGGGACTGACATGTTCAACATTAAGAGACTATTATTTACAATTTTGAAGACCCACGCTGATGAACCCGTTGCGCAATGTCAAATAATCAGCCTTCGCAACAGACCTGAAAAATTGTCGAAAAAAGCATCCCTGCAATAGAAACATGCAGTTATATTCTTCGAAGGATGTCATTCTGCAATTTTTATTGTTAATGTTTCTCTTTATTCGTCAAGGCTTCTTCATATATCAGATAAAGCCACTAAATATTGGGTCAATTGCACTTCCTATATTAAGCAAATAAAATATATGAAGAAAGAAAAAACAATTTAGGGAAATTCTTACAATATAGAAGAAGAACGGAATTCTAGTCCAGAAACTAGTGTGCGCTCTCACAAAAGATGTCTCATGAGTAAGCCTGAATCTTGAAGGATCTGTACATCCAACAATTCAAAGAATTTATAAGGTCTCCTAAGAAATAAATTTGTGAAGTTCTGTGAGTGAGAGACTCAATTTCATTGTCACAAACTACAATATTATAAGCATGAGAAAATATACCATTTGAGAATTCATAATCACGGGATGAAGTCTCCTTCTCCCACTCCTTCCAGCCACGAATCTGCACAAAATAACTTTGATCAATAGCTAAGCATCATCATCTATGAAACTTTTCACAAATTAACAAGATTTCAGGGTTAGTGCATTGTTTTGTGAAAAATTTTATGGAGAAAAAATCATAGTTTTTTTTTTTCCCTTTCCAGCAATGAATTACAGTTGTCCTGTCTATTATGCATGTATAGGCGGCACAACAGATGAGCAGTTTTGTCAAAAAGAATATTCCAACCTTTAGCCTCCCAAGCATCATAGTCGTAAAGCTGTATGTCACGTGAAAGACTGCTAAGAAGAAAATGAGGATGTGTAACTGATGCAACCCTTCAGCGGTTATAATTGGTTCATAGCCCTGCGAGACAAGAAACAGTATTTCTAAGTAACATAGAATTGCATATTGGTAGAACCCTTCAGCGGTTATAATTGGTTCATAGCCCTGTGAGACAAGAAACAGTATTTCTAAGTAACATAGAATTGCATATTGGTAGAAGCTCTCAATCCTCTGTCTAAGCACATTACTCAAATATTGCATAACTAGAATCTATTAGGACATAAATCTTTGACTAATGATGAAAAATAGATACAGTTTAGGTCAAATATTAAAGCTACGTCTCTTGGGTATCAAAATAAGAAGTTAAGAATTATGAGCATGAAAAACAGTAACAACTGTTCTTTTACTTGCTGTGGCTTCCAAAGAAAGATACGGGGCAAATTTCATATGCTTAAAATTAATAATTACATCAATACTTTAAAAATAGCCATGCAGTAGACCTTGCCAACAAAAGACATAGGGTAAGTATCTTATGTCCAAATACACTCTCGTCCCATTCCAGTGTAAAAAATATGTACTGTAAATTAGTTTGCGTGGCACTGATGTATCTATGCATCTATATATACAAACACATATTTATCCGCTTAGAAATATGAAAGTTAGTTTTTTGCTGATATATTCATTGTCATCAACACATGGCAACTTTCAATAGTACAATAGGATGCTCATCTTACTACAAATTCAGTGCTTATCGCACCAATCAGTGTACTTACGGTTCTGCACCGAACAACGGACTCAGCACCAGCTAGAAATCTATGTTCATACATCAATAATCTCCGACGATGTTCCTCTTGAGTAGAAGAGGTTCTAGTCCTCCGACATGGCAACATTGTGTCTGCAACCTTAATTGGAATACAGATTTTGGCAATGTAGGTCTGCCCAAAAGTCAGGAGCAGTGAAATGAAACCTAGAATCATTAGCTCTGCAGAAACAAAATTGACTTGTCTTCAGATATTGCTAATTATTCATCTTTATTCCAATCGCGACGCTGGAAAAGCAACTAAGAATACAATTGATGAAGTCAATAAACTCCCGACACCCACTATTATGCTTATCGTGATTATCCAGGAAGAATGCTACTTACCAGCTTTAACCTTTTCCAACGCTTCAAGTAGAGCTTTCTTATGCCTTTCATGGAACAACTGAGAAATTTAGAAGACACTAGTTTAGAATAAAAAAAGAGGAAAACCCACAAGCATAATAGAAAATTGACTGAACGCCATATGATTCTCCTATCAGATTTACAAGAATAAGAGGCAAATCAAGATAAATGAATAAGAACTTGTGACAAGCGTAGTTTTTTTTTTTTTCTCTGGTAAATGATTGTAGCTTTCTGGTGGCAGAGATATAGACAGAGCATTGAGGGGATGGTCTAACTCAAAAACGAAAGAGTAATCAGAATGAATTAAAACTGACGAGGACTAGAATTGAAGTATGGAAAACAGAGGAAAGCATAGCATAGCAGTAGACTTTACAGAAACATAGATTAAGGAGATAAAGAAAGGAGTATACCTCTGCAAGCTTGTGAAGAACCAACTCCAAGAGAAGAGACAAGATTATAAAAACAGCACAAACACTCGCTACTGCCCATGTTGGTGTCTGATCCAGCTTCCTCGGAGACTCACTGCTGCTGCTGCTGCTTTCGCTTGCTCCCGTAACCACCATAGCTCCTCCATACACAACAACCACCACCATCACCATCCATGTTAAGCGCAATACCAACTTCATATCTGGGTTTGTACTTTATAAGTGTCTAAGCTTATATTCAGCTACAAAAACACGCAGACGCGTAGATCAACGAGTCTAAACTAAATCTGCTGTAATGTAATACGCCAAAAAAGAAAAAAAGAAGGCCGTGTGAAATGGCGTAAGAAAGTAAAGAAGAAATAGCGCATTTAGTGCGGAGTTAATTGAGGAATTAATTAGAGGGAGAGGAACTACGTCCAAAAAGGACTAAACAGCGATGTAATGAAGATCTTTGGGACATAGTAACGGTTGTGGCAGGTCAACTCTGCGAAGCTGACGTATGTAACTCTTACATATTTATTGTCAATTATTTTTTGAAATAAAGATATTATTATTATTATTATTATAACACAGTAGTTGCATTGTTGAAATAATGGACAGTGGAAGAAGACAAAGTCTTATAATAGATAAAATAAAAAATATGAGGAAAAAAGGGACATCTGTTTTAATATAATTTTAATTGTTTTTTTATTGCCCTCGTATTTTAAGAAAATCTTAATTATAAGAAGGTATTTTTAAACTATTAATAATTAAATTAATTTTTATTCATACCAAATAAGTCCCTAATAACGTAAAATTGTGCCTCAAGTTTTAATGACATAAGAAATCTAAAAAATAAAACTAGTTGCCTCTATATTTTTTAGGGTGGCAGCTCCTTGACGGCCCCGGTTCCTCACCTTTCCAACAACCCCACTACTTTTTTCGTGTCAGAAATTCCTTTTTGTTCTCGTTGTTTAAACATGGCACGATGATTTCGCTTTCTCTTTTCTTTAAATAAATCTTAGGAAAAGTAGATCAGACCAGAACCATTGAAATATGACACATACAAAACTTAATTACGGGAAGGGGCAAATGAATGGTAGGCGAACAGAACAAATACATTATAATTAAAAACAATCTTTTGAACTAATTTGTCTTTATATTTAAATATTTTTATGATGGGTACATTTAAATTTTATAAATTACTAATGCACCAAGTTGATGAGGCGAACGAACGGTTAACATTAGAAGAGACGAAACAAGAAAGGTGGTATAAGAAGAGTTGAGGATGGAAAACAAAAGATTATACTAGGTACATATAGGCCATCAAGGAAAGAGTCCAATGGGCCAAATTCAGATTATCTGCTCCACCAAAGGTATTAAAAATAGTTAAAACAACAGGGTCCTTCTCCGATATTCCAGAAGAGAAGACAAGCCCATGGTAGAAAACCTAAGACTCAGAATCTGCTGAAGATATAGGACCCGCCACATGAGAGACAAAATAACCATTTTTTACACATCATAAAATTTCTAGTTAGATTATTTTAAAATCTAACAGAGAAGGATACAAACTACTATCTGACCATCACAGCAAGCAATTGCCAGGTAAGGTTTGTGGAGAATGATAAAGAAGTTTGATCATTCTCTAATATATTAAATTTATAGAAATGAAGTAATTTTAAAGCTGGGACAGGTAAATGTCTAATTTATCAAGATATGCAATTATATCACTATTGATCTCACCTAATTTCAAAGTCTAAACCTCTAAGTAGAAAACACATTTTTGTCCTTCAATGTTTCCTTAAGTGCACTTCCATTTCTGAATCAAAATTTTTATCAAATTAATCCCAAATTTTGTAAAAAATATTTAAAATTTATTTTCTTTACCAATCAAAGAGTGATTAAAATGTACTGATTTTTTAATATGTGACAAATTTTACTATTTATTGTTAGTTAAATTACGTTGATGTCCTATATTGTAATTTGAAAACTTTAAATAATTTTGACAAATGGTATAAATTTATCCCTAAACTAATATTTTTAGTTTATTCGTTTATAATTTTATTTAATAAACTAATATAATTTATTGTATAGATTAACTAAGTTTATATTTTATAAGAGTAAGTAAAACTTTATATACCAATTATTTAAAAAATGGCAATTATGACATATTATTGTAACTAAAAAGTTATTATTTTCCATAATTTTCACATATTACAAATTTTATGACTTATAGATAAATTACATATAAGCAAAATTAATTGTTTAAAATGTAATTTAACCAATAATTGCATATGAGAATAAGAGGTGGGAAACCTTTTTTTCATGTATAGATTGGCCTTACTTTATACATATATTAAAATTTTATCTATGAAAAATAACAAATTTAAATAAAATTTTCATATCAAAATGTACAAATACAAGTGCAATAATAATAATAAGTGTTACACTTCTAATATTAGTATTTTAAAAATACTAATCACAATAAATGTATAATTAATTGATAAGTTACTAAATTTTGAGTTATTAATTTAATGTAAGAATATTGATCAATATATATGTTGTATTCACTAATTAATTAGTTATATTACATTGCATATTTGAATTGCATTAAATAGATAACAATTTGGATGCATTTTTACTTATTAAAATGAATCATTACATGTGTATGTATCATACAAAAAAATACATATGAATATTTGAGATCAAATAAAAGAACTTAACTTATAGCGTTTTAAATAATGCTAAAGAGATAAATAAATAATTTTGAATATTATATATTTTAATAATTGCACACAATGATATTAACAAACATTTATTTACTATATTCATTAATTAATTTCATTAAAGAAATAATATTTTGATATATAATAATTGCATGTGTAAGCATCATAGGAAGAGTAGAAATAAAGAATTATAATTATTCAAAAAAATTTCTTATAACTATTTATCTTTTTAAACCCTTTTACCAAAAATACATTTATTAATTTATGATTTTTAGTTGATCATGATAAATGTACACTTGAAGTAAAAGGTTGAAGACCTAAATAGGTTTATTTCTATAATTTTTATACATTCAAATTTATAGTAATGAAGTGATATTTATGTTAAGACAGGTGCATCATTAATGTTAAAAAAGTTTATTGGGCTCATTAATATCAAATTAAGCCCTACTTTTGCACGACAAACATCTAAGTGTCGTTTGATTCTACTTCTATTTTTTATTGTAGTTTTTATTTTTTGTTTAGTTTTTCATTCTTGTTTTTCTTTCAAATAAAAACAAAAATATATTTGGTTGTTAATGTTAGTATAGTTATATTTTATCAGTAATAATAATTACATATTAGATAGAACTTAAAGATAATTAAATAAACTTATTTAATCTCTTATATAATATTGATTAACAAATTATTAATAAAATTGTGTTATTTTAATAAAATAAATAATTTATGAATTAATATTTTATTTATAAATTAATATTTATTTAAACTATATTTTAATTATTAAATCAAATTTTATTTGAATATTTATATATTTTAAATTTAATTATATTTATTAATAATTATTAAAATTTAATTACATATAATTTAATTATAAAAATTAAATTAGAAACCAGAACTAAAATCAGAAACAACAAATTTAAACAAACATATTTTTTTTACTGTATTCAGAAACAAAATCAGCCAAGGTACTTGACGGCGCCGTCGGGTTTCTCCGTCTTTCAATGTCGAGGCAGAAGATTGGCATATTAAGTGCTTCAGCAGAACGATAAGGTCAGGCTGGGCCAAAACATAGGCCAATAATCATAATTGTGTTAATGCCTTATGATTTGTGGTCCGCCAGGATTTGATCCTTTATCATATTTTAATCTGAACTGAAGAAAAGTTGCAGGATATCTCATTAGAACCTGATGAGGGGAGCTTTCTCAGATAAACTCGCATTATTGAGGGGAGAAAAAAAGGGACGTCTCAAGGCCGGGTAAAGTCTAAAGCACGCAAAGTGTCTTCCTCATAACATACGAATTTCTCATCTGTTTTTTCTCATTTTCTTCTACAACAGTGACTACATTCTTCATGTGTTCACTCCAAAGTCATCGGTCAAACAAGCACTAATATCCCCTCTTCACGGCAGATGGCACATGGTAGAAAAGGACAACGATATATCTAACCGCACATGTCCCTGTCCAATAAAACCCCCCAAACCCATACCACCATTCCCAAGCAGCCTCTCTCTCATTCCCTCGTCTCTTCGAATCAACGCACCCATGACCCACCCCCACAACCAACAAGCAAATGGCATGGCACACCGCACCACTCATAGGCGTATTTTGGCATCCCCAGAGCCAGACCCAAGTCTCCTGTTCCCATCATCCATGGATCCCACTCTCAAAGAGCACACCTCTATCCTTCCAACGACCAAAATCCCAGATCCTATTTTACGCTCTAAATCCTTGTCCAACCAATTATCCAGACCCAAAGCGTCGGATAAGACCGGTACAGGTTCCCATAAACCCACCAAAAGCCAACCCCCAGCAAGTGTTGACACCTACTTGCAAACTAAAGCCATGACTGTTTCAGCTGACTTTGATGGTTCTAGGTACTTGGGGGTTAAACCGAAGCATCGGCAGCACAAACCAATTGAATCAAAAGTTGAGCAAGAGAGAAGAGTGACAACTGCAAAAGAAGGGTCTAAAGAGAATGTCAAGAAATCATCTTCTAGAGAGTTGGTGGAGAAGAAGAAACTTCAGCAATATCTGGTTAATGAAAAGAAAAAGAAGGAAACTTTTTCTTTGGGGAAGAACAGTAAGGAAGCCCTGGATCTACTTGAAGGGCTTGATATTAAGAGGATGACAGTTTCTTTAGGTGTTGGTGGCAGAAGGAATTCCTTTGGTGGCTCACATGTAGAGTTGGCGGATTTCCTCGCAAATTGTGGTGCCAAAGTGGTGTCAGTTGACATGCCCGCATTTATGCAGATCCACGCTGTTGATTGTGCAAGGAAGACTCACGATAGTCTTGAGAAGTTCACCTCCAAGACCCTTGCACTCACTCTCAAAAAGGTTCTATCTTTAATTTGGATATTATATTTTATTGATCAACGAAGTTTCTTTTGGTGGTTTTGTTATTTGGGTTTCTTAGTTTATCCTTGATATTTGATAGGCTCGCCTGGAGTGCTTTGGATTCTTACATGTTATTCTTCTTATCATCTGCAGGAGTTTGACGGCGTGTATGGTCCGGCATGGCACTGCATAGTGGGGACAAGTTTTGGGTCTTTTGTGACACATTCAGTTGGGGGATTTCTATATTTCTCAATGGATCAAAAGTTGTACATCCTCTTGTTTAAAACTACAGTACAAAGAGCTGATTGAATGATTGTAGTAAATGATTTGGAAATGGATGCACTTCTAGTATGGATAGCTAGGGGAAACTATAAAGTTATGCCCTTTTGCACGTTGTACATTAGTTTTTGCACTTTTGTTTAGGAAAGCAGCACGTGAGGTAATGAAAATTTCGTCCGTTCCAGTGGCCTAACGGCTGCGTTGGCTAAAGTTTTCTTGAACTGAGGAATGGGACAGATTGTTGGATAGAATTCGAAACCTTCTTAAAGTTTCTCATTTCTTCTCTTCATTTTGTTGTATATTTAGTTGAATACTTAGAAGTAATACCAACGTATAGAAATGCCCTTCAATAGTTACTTCATTTTATCTTATGCGAACGCTTGTTTTCCTCTTCTTCATTTTCCAATAATTTGGATTCTGATGAGGTGACGCGTGACCTAAACCACTGCCATTGCCTAAGGTTTTCCTTTCCAATTTTCAGACATTGGCATTGGTAGTCGGCTAAGGCGGATAATGCTAATTGTTGACTGAGCAAAAAGTAGCATTCAATGAATCACATAAAATTAGATCTCAAGCCATCTGTCCGGTGTTCTCAAAGATTTGTTAAGACCCTTTGGTACGATTGATGATAGCCCGTCAAAAGGACATCATCAAACACATTTATGAGAGTTCATGGTCCCCCTTTTGACGATTTGTCTTCACAGGAGTGGAGCCTCTGCATTTCAAGCAATCAAATGAACGGTGGGGGCATTTTCCTGAGCAGTCTAGTTATAATAGCTGGACAAAGAGTACCTCTCTCTAGGTACTCTATATTGATACCGAACATACTAGCTCGTAGCATAAAGATTGTTACTTGTCCTGAAAATTGGCTTGGACACTTCACGAGCTCTTGTTTCCCCATAACGATGTTTGACCATCAAGAGATTATGATTTTTCCAAATAATAAAAAGGTCAACATCTATTATATATAAATTTTAAATATATATGATAATTTATACTTAAGTAAAATTTAGAAGGAAACAAAGAGCACCTGTAATCAAATATAAGTTTCAACGGCCCCTTTTGTTCTTATATCTTTATTTTGCAGGTTTACGTGGAACGGACATGTGTTATCATTATAAACAAATGTACCTCATGCTTTGGCGAGACGTGTATTTTGTACAAGAATTGACAAACGCTTATTCCATCCATTCGAAACAGGGAATAAAAGGTTAATCAACAGCATGACAAATTAAGGTTCAAAAGACCACACTAACAAGACTATTGTGAAATTTGCAACGGGTCTACAGTCCGCATGAGAAAGAAAGTTAGATCACACATAAGTTTAAGTGAGGTTTCATTTTAAAACTAATTGACAATAGATGTAGTAATTCACTAGGTTTATATGTTAATCTTTTTTTTTTCTAATACGGGACACTGGGTATTCTTAACACTCCCTCTCACATGTGAGTCTCTTTTTACTTGCGCAATCTGAAGAGGTGCGTAGACAATCCTCATCAGGGCTGGACTTTTGATTGGAGTCAAACAAGCCCCCTTTTGCGGCAAACAATACTGCTGGGTTACTTGTGCTATGTAGACTTCAATTCCTTCTCCAGTTACTTAAATAACGGACCCCCTTTTAGGATAAATAGTAGGCCAAGATCTTCTTTAGCTTTGATACCATGTAAAATTTATAATGGGTCTACGGGTCTACATAAGAAGGAAAGTTAGACTACACACAAGCTCATGTGAAGTTCAATTTTAAAACCAATTAACAATAGGTGGAGTAGCCTATTAAGCTTATATATCAGTCTTTTTTTCTTCTTTTTTCAATATAAAATACTCACATGTGGATACTCTTAACAACTATGTATCAAGCCATTATATTTCTCTCTTTTAATTTACAGCAGCTGGTCCTGTTTGACAGGGCTCTAAAGTTAGAGAAGTAAGATAAGTAAAACAAAAAAGTATTACAAATTTCACGATAACAATCGATCGAAATAAATATGATCCTTTATAATTTACACTTTTTTAAAGTTTGCCCCTATAATTTTAAATTTTACATTGACAACCTTGTCATATAACTTGTCATAAATCATTCTATTAGCGTTAAAAACCCTAAAATAAGATGTCCAAATGTTGTCGCCGTATCCAAACTCACTAAATTGGATACTTGCCTAGAATTCTTCACCATATTAGATAACTAGATGACACCGTAAAACCTCTTGAAGCCTCATTAGTACATGATGCTGTCTTCACTCCTCTATTTTGTTTCCAAATAGATGCACACGACAACGCAACATCCAGTAGTTGACTGTTTTCCTTCGTAATAACATGACATCGTATCTTTTTTGTGAGTAAATGAAAGCTTTAAATCAATTCTCACTCGACAACCAATCCCTTATATTTTTCTCCTCAAAATTAATCATCATTGTTGCTCCAGTCCTACAACAATACCTCATGTCCAAATAGCTAGGGTGAAAAAATTTTTTTTGAAGCATAAAGAAAAGCTAGGTGAGGCAGATTGGAGGACATTATTGCTTCTTCAGTTCCAATAAAGGTAAAGGAGTATAAATTTCCTTCTTCAAATGGGCGTATTATTTAGCTATGTTGTTGTTATAATTCTTTTATTCTTAATATATTCAAAATGAAATTTATTTAACATGAAATTATTCTATGCATATAGATTTTAAAGGTTTAATAAGCTGGATTTTACTTTGGGTGCTGACATTAGCCTCCAATTAGAAGATGTAATGGCATCAAAAGGTACTAGTCTAAAAAAAAAATCATATATGCTTTTTTAGAAAAGCAATTTATATCATCTTTTGCTTTTATTAACACCTTTAGCATATATCATCTATATCTTAAATCGTGTGCTTTAGTAAACATTTTTAGCTATGATTTGTAATATTTATCAAAAACATGTAGTTTTTTAGTAGTATTATTAGCTTGTACATTATTGATAGACTCAAGAATCAAGTTTGAATATCAATATGATAGAATGTTTAGGTTTAGTCAAGAAACGAGGTATGAAGGGGTCAACGCAGAATATTTTAGGGTTAAGATGGACAAAATCACATTCACTAATTTAATGTCAGAGGGAAAATCTACATTATCTATTTATATATATATATATATATATATATATATATATATATTTGGTAATTCAGAAATACTTTATGCAAAATAATAGTTATGTACAAACTTGAGTTTCTTATACAAGAATCTCATACTACCAAATGGAAAGCCCAAGTAACCTATTGTATTCTTACAACTTTCCTCCATACTTCATAACACAACCAACAATATTCTACAATCATTATACCAAAACCTAATGGAACTATCGAATTGGAGAGAAGAATCAGCTGCAAAAACAAACGAAAGGCAGCACATCTATTCAACAATGAGCACAGAAGAAATAAGAAGTGTACTGCCAATTTGCCATCTCTTTTGTATCTGCTTTTAGAAGAGCTTGAATAAATCTTTCCTTCCAACTCTCAGTAGAAGTCTTGATCTGCTGCTAAGATTTGTTTTTGACTAATCCCCACCAGTCTATCCTTACTTACTGTACAGTGAGGGCTTAATGCCACTCTGCAAGGGGTTTTAGAATCCTCTTTTGATCATGTCTGAAACTACTTACTTCATTTACAAGTTGAAATATAATGACCCTGTATCTTTTCCCATTTCTGCTGTAAAGACCAAGTGCTATAGACTTGAAATGACAAACTTTATAATGAAAATATTAGTGAAAATGACCACTATGATTACCTCCCCCCAGTGTTTGAGCTGAGATGTTTCATAACTTGGAAGATTGCTTTGGAGGCCAAACTCTCCACATCCTTAGCTTCATTTTTGAATGTACGTGTATTCCTCTCATACCATAGAATGTAAATAATAGTGGAAAGGAGAATTGGAAAAAAGTTATTGTCCGAGGGTCTGAAATTGAGGTTAAACCAATCGAGAATGGACTAATTTTTATATTTTTATTTACACGTATTTATTTATATTTTATATTATCATTATTTTATATTATATGTGAGTCTATCAAAAATAAAACCTCCCCAGACTTTGAGTTTCAACGGAACTCTCACTGGGTATTGTTGTTCATATTGGAGGGAAAATTAGATGGCATAGAGAAGAAGCAAAGTTTTCATATAAGTTGTTTGTGGATGGGTTTAAATTTTAAGAAATTGATCAACATGTGATTATTATGACCAATCGTATTGTAAAAGATAATAAGAACGTGGTATATGTTTATGTTAACTCTGAGAAGTATCAATTAATTGCTTTTATTGAGGCAAGGGATTATTGAAGCAAACTTAACAGTTTGAATTAACTTAACAAGATGAGTTAAGTCAATATGGTCTATTTTTTAAAATGATAACCTAACTCAACAAAATAAGTTAAATAAAAAAAACTAAGGCAACTTTAAGTCACTAAGTTGAAGCAAAAGAGAAAACTAAGGAAACTTTAAGTCACTAAGCTAAAGTGGAGGAGCAAACTAAGGCAAATCCAATTTATCCAATTGAAAAAAATAAAATTAAGGGTAGTAAAAATGACCAACCAACATCTTCAATCTATCAAGGTCTAAAATATAATAAGGGAGGATAAATATCATTAAAATTGAGTGATTTTGACTATTTTGATAAATAGGAGTTGGATAAATATTGATGAAGGGATAAGTGAGACATTGAGTATCTTGTTGGAGTTTAGTGTTGGTAGGAAGTCAGTTGACTTAGGTGATGATATAACTGAAGTTGATGATAAAGATGTGGCAAGTCTTAAAGATATTTTTGATGAAAAGAGGGCAAAACTAAAATTCTCTCACTTTAATACATTAACTAATTTAAACTAACTAATTAAGTTGAAAGGGTTTTGATTTTTTATTCAGTTGCCATACTTAGAAAGGAATTAGAGGAACTTAGTATTCAAAAGATTTCTAATTTTGTGTACATCAAGAATGACACAATTGGAATAATAGTTAAGTGTGTTAAAAATGTGGCTGGAGAGTGCATAAAAGTTTGACACAATCATAGAATGCACCTCCAATTAAATTAATAAGAGCATAACATACTTGTAGAACATATTTTAGATGCAGTTAAATAGCGTCAAATCTTATGTAGAAATTGGAGATAGTCTAAATTAAAGTGTGTATGGTTTAAAGGAGTTGCTTTAAAGAAATATCTATAAAATATC
Organism: Erythroxylum guanchezii; assembly: GCA_025629825.1. NCBI lineage: Eukaryota > Viridiplantae > Streptophyta > Magnoliopsida > Malpighiales > Erythroxylaceae > Erythroxylum > Erythroxylum guanchezii. The sequence goes on from JAOTAX010000006.1 coordinate 30,763,315, forward strand.
TAATATGAAAACATAAAAGTTCAAAAGAAAAACACTTACATGATTTTTGATAGATTAATGGAATTGATATAATAAGCTGAGGTCCTATTTTCCATAAATAATGGAGCACAATAGGGGTACCTTCTAGTTTATAAAATCACCTTATGGGATTTCTTACAACTAATATGTTTGCTTGGAGTCAAACATTCTCTTTCTGATTCTTCTTCTTACCTTAATCTCTTATTCAAGAAAGGTTTTTATAAAACCAGGAAGACTAATAAAATACATAAATAAATGTCATTTGAAGATTAGACATGGTAACAATAGTCAGTAATGAACTAATGATCCTAACGATAACATGCATTCACTAATTATGGTAGTTGTTTGGATGGAAAATAGAGATACATAGAAATGGTTCCTCAAATGTCTTCTTTAGTACATAGGTGACAATGGAAAATGGGCTTTAATGTTTGATATGTAAAACTTAGGTTTATCAATACTTGAATTATGTTTGATTAGGTATATCAAACTTGAATTATGTTTGATTAAATAATGCTTTTATTAATTTGGTGTAGGGACTTTGATAACTTTTTGAAAATGAATTATCTCATTATGATCACTTGTATTGTTTCAAACATTTGTGAGGTAATATCGATAGGCAATATAACAAAGTTAATAGATTGATAAAGGATTAAATGTGGTATGCAACAACTAAGTTTATAAATGTGGTTTGGGAAAGACAAATGAAAAAGCTTGAATTATTAAACAAATGAGTCCACCATTAAAAAAAGGAAGGTAAAAACATGGATTTAATCAAAGGTCTTTATCCTACTTAGAGCTAACTTGCTTGAAGGTCATAAGAACTGCATTGATGAAAAGATTTTATTGAACCAAGAGAGGTTCCAATCGACGTTTGGATCACAATAATGAATTTATTATTCTGATAAAAAGTAATGTAAGGATAAAATGTAGCTATAAACTCATGAAAGTATCTTATAAAGTTAATAAAGAGAAGTGATTGACTTATTCTTAAGCTTAAATAATTTTATCAATTTTAAAATACAAATGTACGGTCTAGCTATAGCTAGCATAGGCAAGTACGGGTCGATTTCACGAGAACTGTAAGTGCTAGTAATTATCTTTTTCCTATTATTTAACTATCGAATTAGATTATGGATTTAATTAAAAATTAAATTAACCAAATTAAAATAAGATTGAAATAATAATGAACTCAGGTAGAGGGAAATGCTATGAAAATTTGATATTAATCAAATAATACCTAGGTGATGAATTCCCCTAGGAATTCTTAAATATTAATCCTTTATCAAGCAATTGAATTATTGATTATTGGACAGTGGAAATTCCCATCTTATATTAATATTTTTCTCAAGATTATTAACAACTAATCCATTAATTCATTAATTAAAATCTCTTTTTAGTTAAAACCCCTAGGATTTCATTATTAATTTGTGAATTTCAATATTAGATTTAACCATAATCCATAGGATTTATGTTGACCTATCTCTAGGTTTGCATTCAACTCCTTCCAATAATGGTAGCTTTATTTACATAAAAGGATTTCTCAATCTCAATCATATGAAATCAAATCATGAACTAATATTCCAGTTATATTAGAACAAGAATATAACGAATAATTAAATCTCAATAAATCAATCAACAAAATTACATTAAAATAAAATATCAAATCATATTGTGATCACAACTTAGGGTTCACCAAACTTAGACACTAAACAAATTAGTTCCTGACTATAGAAAACAAAACCAAAGACAAATATGTAGAAGAACAACTAGAAATGAAAGAAATCATAATTATAAATCTCTCTTTTTCTTCTAATGGATCTTATTGAAATTTAGATTAAATGAAGTTCTCTATCGGATGTTGTGATGTATTCTTCGTATTTTCCTCGTCCTCTGATCAAAATTGTCGCTTCTTTATGTTTTTTACGACTCAAAAGTATCTAAAACTCGCCTCTCTGTGTTTTACCTCTGTTCACGTCCTTATATAGTATAAATTAGGTTTACACGATCAATTTACACAGTCATGTCGGTGATCGTATATCTCCAAAAATACCTGAATTTGTGATTTTATGCAGGCATAGAGACTTACACAGGCAATCTCATCATCTTCTTATGAAATTGAAATTAATGTTTACTTAAAAATCGTCTAATCTTCACTACTTTAATAGATATATATAAGAAAAAAATCAAAAGGGATTTGAATTAGGTTATAATGATTCCAAAGGGATAAGTATGTTAACAAAGGAATGGAATAGAAAAAAATTTCATAATTAGCAAAGTGACAAATAGTAAATCAAGAGATATATCAATTGTTAGAGTAGTGCTCTAAAGAGAATCACTTTGAGCACCTTTGTACAAACTTTATTTTGATTAATAAAGTGAAAGGCAATTTTCATTAATTTTACGTTCATTTATTTATGAATTGATGTCATTCCTAAATTAAATTAATGAAGTCCACGATACAAAACATAACATGAAGGAAATCATGATGAGATCATGATAATGAGATTCCTATTATGTGTCATTATATTAGTATTTAAATTATCCCTAGTCATATGATTAATGAGACAGGACATTGTTAATCCGGATAGACTAGCACCTATTATACTCCTTGATTTGATCAAGCAGTGAATCTTATAAACTATAAGCATGAGATGTTTAGAGTTAACATGTGGATGCTTACTAAAGGTAGTAAGTACATCGGATGACCCGCTATGAGATTATCATATGAATGATCTATCAAATGTGAGTGATTAATCTCATTATAGAAATGGTGCAAATATCCTTAGACTCGAAATACTCAAGGATATCTTAGATACTGATCTAATGCTTTGATACCATTCCTTGTTGCCTTAAGATGAGGTCCCTCATAGGGCGATGATTGGGTACAATTATTAGCATTCAAAGGTAATTAGGTAGCCAATAAAGGATTCACCACTCCTGGTAGAAGGAGATGATACCCATGACTTCTTGTCGGGGTCATTACTCGAGAGTCTCTGGCTAGAGCAATTATGTGTCATGAAGAGAGTCTTCAATGACACTTAGAGTAATGAGATCCCCAAGACAAGAACTAATATCACTTGAACTAGAATTGACGTAGTCAGTCTAGTCGGAGTTGACACATAGCTCATACTCCAAACCAAGTGGGGTATAGGATGGTGAAGGGATGAATTGCACGATAATTGACTATAGAAAGGTTCGTAAGTCAGATAATTAACTATCGAAAACTTTGAGTGTTAATCCATGTACATTCCAGTAAATTGGCATCATGAAACCTTTCATGATTTGCTTGAATTAAGAGTTAATTTAAGTGACCAAAATAATCAAGAATCTAAGGTCACATGCATAAAAGATCGGATGAAAAATAAAGTGTGTATGACCGACTTAATGGCAAGTGGTACATAAGTGAGTTCTTCACTTATGTACACACGAATTTTTACCCAAAAACACACTGAATAGAGAAGTCCTGAAGAGTTTTAGAAGTTGAGAGGAGTGATTTTTAGATTTATTCATGCAATATTAAGCAATTGTTGCATAACTGCATGAAACTTGGTCTTGATCTAATTCTCACTAGAGTATCTACTTGAACTCATCTTGTTTAGTGCTCTAACCACCCTTACACATTGATTTTTTTTCATCTTTGTGTGCTTTCTTGAGGCCAAGGAAGGTGTTTGGTGTTTGCTACAACCTAAACAAGTAGGAGTATTTGTAAGGTACATAAGCTGTAATTTCATGTTCTTATAATTTATTCTTACATGCATATAGATTTTGGATTTTCTGGGGATGTCGTGGGGTTGGAATTTTGATTCCGACACTTCTGCTGCCTTGCCATGTATGTAATACATAAACCCATAGCTCTCCAAAATCAATACATTACTCAATTAATTTCTCATTCCTTTATAACAACTATTTTTCTTCATTCTTTTCAAGTATAAGAATCTATATCAATCTATTTTTTAAAAGTCTCTTTACTTTACTTTTACTTTCCTTTTTTCATTTGATTTGACATAAATTTCCCTTTTCTATTGCCACTTCATTAACATTACAATCTCTCCACACTTATTTCCACACACCCCATACTTAATAACAAAATACAAGTAAAAGCTCTACTAATTGTGAATTTGGGGAGTAATTACTTTTGTTTTCTTTTAGGCTAAAGGTTTTTCAGAAAATGATTCAACAAAAAAGGCTAAAGTTCATATAACGCTCAAAAGGGCTCATTGATGAATTGTTGTATTTGGCTTAAACATAAATTATAAGTACCTTTATTATTTAGTGCTTACAAATATCTTACACTTAATCTCTAAAATTTGCAATACAAGTCCTAGAGTTCAAAATTAAAGAAGATGTTGGCATTTGAAAGAAAAGATATTGCATAAATAGTCAAATTCTTATGGGATGCTGAAATTAAATTAATGTATTATCACCTAACAAGTTCAGTTTCCTAGCATTCACAAAGTTAAGTTTTGCATAGCAACCACTCAATCATATTATGCATTTAATCATTACCAACCAATATAAACCATGACGTATATATAAACTTATGCTATCAACTTAAAGTAACTAATAAGAACCTGAAGATAAAATGCAGAGCTTAAAACAAAAAATTTAAGCCTAAAATACATAAAAAAAATTATAAACTATAAAAAATTAAAATTCTCATATATTCACTCCACATTTAAACATATTATCCTCAATGTTAAATAAATGAGATTATGAAAGTATGAGAGATAATTGAGGTAGATAAATCTCTCCTAATTCCATGTAAAGGTGGTACAATAAAATCCCAAATTTTCTTGATAAAGTACCTATAAAAGAAAGATCAAATAACATTAATATAAATGTTAGGTTATCTCCCAATAAGCACCTTTTTAGAAGTCTTTTAACTAGACTTCTTTACTCAAGCATTTCATCTTAGATCCATAATGAAAGGCTTTCTTTGACTTTTCTTCATGATTAAAGTCTTATTAGATTTCAATTATACCATATATTATGGTAGAATAAAGTCATACAACATCAAATTAAGTCTACCTCCTAAGTCTGATAACACCCCTTCAATTAACAAATTACTAATATTATAAGGAATAGTAAAACTTTATAGGTCTTTGATTGTTTATGGAATTTTGTCTTGCCAAATGATGGAGCACTCTTTACTTAAGATGACTACCAACAATTCCTCAATAACCTTATACTTTTCTCCTCTTCTTTCTCTTTCCCCTTCTCCTCTAAGTTTATGTCTTCAAACTTGTTTGACTATTTAACTTCCTCCTTGTTATCAAATTTAACATTTGGTGTTTTCCTTTTTTAAGTATGATGGCTAAAACTTTGAAAGGATCCATCCTGGAATTCTCCATCCAGAACTCGAGTGGAGCCTTCTCGATGACCCCACGGTAACCCTCCAATTGATATCTAACTTAACTGAAGGGCTCTCACAAAGCTAAGTTGTTCAACTATTAAAAACTTTTCATATTTTAAAAGTTAAAAATGCAAAAAATAGTGGAAAAGTTTTTTCTAAATCATTTTATTAAAAATTTCAACAGGACAACAACTGCATTTTGATATTCCAAAAATTTTCAAAAGCCTTGTAAAATTTCAAAACACTTTTATTTTCACACCAATTTCTCAACTATAAATTTTGGGCTTCATGTCCACTCACAAGTAATCACAAACAAATAATTATCAACAATCACTACAATAAACTTTAAAAAACTAAAACATATTCAAGCATTTTATTTAAAAGCCTTTATATACATTCATTCTTTACGCAAATGTACATAGCAAAATGACACAAGCACAGCAGCACCTGACGATACTACTAATTCTGCAGTGGGATCCCAGCTACTGTAGCTCCTGTACGCATACCTGGGGTGATTTATTTAAAAACATAAAAATAAGGGTGAGCTAAATAAGTTCAATAAGTGTTAATCATTTTACTGAAAATTAAACATTTCATACATCATAAATGAAATAATCCCATACAATAAGAAAGCTCATGGTAAAATATTTGTCACAACAATTTATTCGTGCATCATCAAATCTGGTAATAACAAAACATATTGTAAAACACAATTTCAATTTTTTCTGAATTCTATTTTGAAATGATTTTTGAAATTAAACTCATCATATACAAGTTTCCATTTTCCTTTTTTCCATTTTCTTCAAACAATAAACAGTGGTGACAATAAGTTTTCTAAAAACTTTTATATTGAAAATAAGTCAACCACTAGAATTGGTACCATAAGGTGCTTCTCAAATTACTTTTAACATAAATAGTGGAGACATTATTATTTTCATGAATTTTCTTGCTCAATATAGCCCACAACTAGTTTCTTTATCATATGATACACTAGGCATAAAGTCATGAAGTTGGTTCTGTATCGCTTACCTGTGACTAGTTAACTAGTAGTTAGGGAGCTGGTTCTAATCGCTTACCTGCAACAGGTTAACTGTTATAGACTGGTAGTTATAGAGCTAGTTCTGCATCGCTTACCCATAACAAGTTATGGAGTTGGTTATGTATAGCTTACTTGTGACTAGTTAACCACTATTTATGAAGCTAGTTTTACATCGCTTAACTATAATACGTTAACCACTATAAACCGATATAATAACATGTATAAAGCCTAACAGTGTACCATAGGCAAAATCATCTCATACTTTTTCAAATAAACTTATTTTCGAAATCAATTATAGGAGGATTCATAATTATTCAATTTAATGCATAAATTCAATGTAACTTCCAATTATACAAAATTTAACTTTCAATTTGCAACTTATATATTGCTAAAGCATAATCTTATGTTAGCAATATTCACTTGTAAAATATGTTGAAACCCGATCTCGAAACCGAATCCCAACCGAAAACAGAACTGGATCAAAAGCGAAAACAAACGGAAACTTCCAGAAACAAAAAGCGGAAGCACAAAGAACAGAAGCGAAGAACGGATACAATCAAATGCGGAGGTAGCAAACGCGCGCGCAAAAAAAAAACGGCAAACGGAAACAAAAACGAAGTGCGAAACAAACGGATCCGACATCCGAAGCGAAACAAGAAATCTGTCGCGCTGGAAACCTTAGACTTAAACCGA
>JAOTAX010000006.1:30779960-30798710 GCA_025629825.1 Erythroxylum guanchezii
AACTTTAAGGGAAGAAATGCATTTGGCAATATTTCTTGATGGCAAAAGTGGAATTGGATGGAATGATGTTACCAAGACATTTGAAGCGGTTCCAGAGGTGTGGCAAAGTCTGGTATAGATATTTTATTTAATACTTATATAGTTAAAATTTTTTATTTGTATTATTTTTAATGCATGAAGTTTGTTGACATAGTTTCTTGTATTTTGATTGATAGGTTAACGAAAAGGTGAAGCATATTCGAGGGATGCCTTTACCTAATTTGGACCTTGTTCGCGAGATCTATGAGAAAGATAGAGCCACTGGATCTGAAGCTGAAAGTGCAAAGGAGAAGGTTCAAAGATGAGAAAAGGAAAGGTGTGATATGAATATTGAGAATAATGATAATATGCAAGCAAATAATAAGGTTTATTTAGAGAGTTTTTATTCATTTGGGTGTGAGAGTACTCCAACAACACCAACAACTCAAGCTCCCTTATCATTAACACCTTCAGTGTCAAAACCATCCTACACGGGTAAGAAAAGAAAAGCATGAGTGGAAGGTCAAATTTTTTGGGAATTACAAGTTATGTCCAATGCAATGAAAGAAATTGCACAAGCTATTGTAGCCACAAACCTTCGTGTTAGAAAAGAGGAGGAAATATTTGACGTAATGAAAGAATTAGGATTGGAAGAGCGTGCTCTCTTGGTGCAGTTACTTGGCTTGTAAAGTATCATAACTTTATTGGTATGTTTTTTGCATGTCCAATTGAACTACGTTTAGATTGGCTGTCTACGCAGATGGGTTGATGTTAGGTTTTTATAGCTTGCTCTATTTAAGTGTGGAACTTTATGGATGATGTAACTTGCTCTATGCAAGTATGAATGTTTTTTATTTAGTTTTCTGATGTAACGATCTTATGTCTCCTTATCATAGGAAGGCATGTTAAAACTTGTTATGATATTATATGTAATTTGGAGTGAAATATTAAAATTTGATAGTGCCTTGTAGTTTTCAACGCAAAAGAACTACTACTCGTTTATGCATTTTTAAGCTTCTAAATTATAATAGCTTTCTATTATCTTCATAATTCAGGCTAGCCTAATATTATTTGCAATCAATTATTTTTTCATTTTAATAATAATTTTTTTTGATGATATTACTTATAATAAAATTGATGTTTATAAGTTGTTCTATGTAAGTGTGAATGTTTATTAGTTAAAAATATTATTTTTTAGTCAGGGATAAATGTGTCATATAAAATAATTGAATTCAATTCTAATCTTATTGAATTTGTTCCAAACAGTATAATTGAATTCAATTCTAATATTACTAGATTTGTTCCAAACAGTGTAAATTGAATTTAATTCTAATATTACTAGATTTGTTCCAAACAATATAAATTGAATTGAATTCAATTTTATTAATGTAATTGAATTCAATTCGTTAATGAATTCAATTCGAAGGCTCCCAAACAGAGAATTAGTGTGTTTATTGTGACATTAAAATCATTTTGTGTGGAAGATACGATACTGAATCAAAAATGTATGGAACACAAGGGAACCACGTTGATACGATACTGAATCAAAAATGTATGGAACACAAGGGAACCACGTTGATATATAGTGACCAATATCTAGTGAATATTCACGATGATTTTCCTGGGTTAGTACCCGAAGACGTCACCAAGATTTAAGACTCGTGATTTTTAACAGAACGTAAGGGGCCATCGCAAACAGAGCAATGAATTATAATTGATAGAATAGAACCATAGTGGCGTGAAAATTAGTACAATATTTAGAAATGATTAAGAACCAAACTTGGATTTTATATTCTTAATGACGTCATCGTCTACTTGGAAGGCCTTGGTTAACACCTCGGTGGGAATGGAAGGTTTTGAAGCAAAGAGAGTTGTTGCAGCCACCGCGGACCCCGGCAGCTGACTATTGAAGGCTGTGAAAAGCAAGGCTTTCCCTATCCCGACATTTTTTTGGAAGTGAACAAGACCCCTCGGAACAACAAACATCTGTCCCTCTGTCAAAACTTTGGAGTGAAATACGTTGCTAGTCGTAACAAATCCTACCAGCAACTTCCCTTTGATGACCACACCAGTTTCAGAGGCTCGTGGGTGTGAATGTGGAGGGTTCAATCCACCTGGTGCAAAATCTACTCGGTTCATCGAAATCCCAAGTGTGTTTAAGCCAGGAAATGCAAGAACATTAGCAGGAGAGACAGACCAGCCAAACATATTGCTTGTGTTCCCTTCTTTTCTTAACCCATCAAAGAAAAAATCATCTGAATTGACTTCATCCACAGGTTTACAAGCGAACCCATTAACTGATATAGAAGACTTGAAGTCTGCAACACAGAAGTCCTGCAAGAGATCAGGATCAGCAGAGCTGACAAGCAAAGGGAAAAGCAGTAGGCCTCCCATCAGGGAACTAACCAAGCAAAAGAGTTTCCAAGAAATCATGGCAGACATGAAGAATACGTCTATGGAGATTAAGCAGCCTTCCACAATAGGCGCCAACAAAAGCACGAAGGTTAGTTGGATAAGTTTCGAGGTTGCTCACAAAAAGCTTGCCAAGGGCGCTCACAGACAGCATTTAAATAACAATAAAGTTGACAGAGGGCAAGATTGGTACTCAATGGACAAGGGAGTCAAACCCTCTATCCTCTGTTACGTTACTATATTCCAACCTGTGTGTTTCCGCTTTCAAAATGACTCGTTTTATGTGTAAAATAGATATAAAACGACTTTATTTTGGAACGAAAATAGGGCCCAGGGAATCTACCCTAGACAGGACCGGAGGCCAATCTTGGGAAAACAAGTGTAAATTCTTTGGTTGTAAAAGACATACAAGGACAACATCATTATTTTCCGCGGCGTTGAAATGGTCTTTGCAAGACCTTCGTTTTCTTAGAGTTGGGAGTGGTCCAAGAAAACAATTCAATAGATTACGTAAAACTTACGCAACTTGCTACCTAATCTGGAGCCAGGAACCTGCAAGAATGTATAAATTAAAAGATAGTTCCTTTGACAATTTTCCTTTCCACCGAGAGGGTTGAAAAAAGCTGGTGAGAATATGACAGGGCTATGTTTCAACTCAGAATGACGTCAATGTAAATGAGAACCGACCGTATTCTAAATTTTTAGTGTACACACGTTTTCTTCCAATCACTGTAAGATTTTTAATGATTCAACACTAGAAAGCCGTGTTACGCCCCGGTCATCTTGAAAATGAAAGTCCACTGAACCGATTTCTTATTTTCTGATCTCTTTTCTTCAAATACTAATGGGGAAGGTAGAAATAGAAAGAGTCAATCGCATTTTCGTTGAATATTCTTCTTCCAACAAGTTGTGTATTCTCCCCTGTTACGATGCAAGTTGTTGAATGAAAATGGCGGTGGGAGTTAAAAATGGAAATGGAAAAGAAGAGAGGAAGAGAGCTAGAGTTAAAAAAAAGAACAAATTGATCTAGTGGTTATTTTGTTACACCTTCATCAACCGCTATTATAGCCATTAGCTTTAGTAGTTTTCCTATTTACATGTGTATCTTTACAACGAAGTTAGGGAAGCCACGGCGAGTTACAAGCTTGGATTCTTAACACAGATGAGGAAGAAGAAAAGAAATGATTGACCGCATAAAATTTTATCTCCACTTTGTAACAATTAATTACAAGTCTTTTTATAGGATTAACTATCAGCTATTTGTACATAATATAATTCTAAATAACAGATATTATATCTAAGTAGCCTTTAACAAAATAACTATAACTTTTTTAGAAAACTTATTAAAATTGAAACTTACACTTTTTAAAACTGGACTTAATAAGCTTTAAATTCATATTTGGTTCACCAATAAAAACAACTGTTTGTCTTCTCAAAACATACCTTACATTCTCTATTGTCGAAGACTAGAAGTCACATTTAATTAATTGAAAAACTCTCTAACACCCCCTTAAACTTCACCTCTTCACAACTTCAACCATCTTTTTTGTGAGGTTTTGCGAAAATATAGTCTATTTCATTAAGAGTTTTTATGTATTCTACCCCAATATCCTTATTGGTAATGTAATCCTGAATAAAATGAAACATTGCATCTATATGCTTGCTCCGATCATGAAACGCTAGAATTTTTGTAAGAGGATGGCTGATTTGTTGTCTAACATAATTTTAATCACTTCTTTTTTAGCAAAATGAAGTTCCTCTAGCAATCTCTTGCATGATATGCATCAGTAGTTGTAGCAACATACTTTGATTTACATGTTGAGAGTGTTATAACTGATTGTTTCGTTGAACACCCTGAAATTGCATTTTCTCAAAACAAAAATATAAACCCGAAGTACTCTTTAAGTCATCAATATCACTTGCATAATCATTACCACAATATCCTTTTAAGTGAGCCTCATTCGAAGAAATATAAAAATTGTCATAATCAAGAGTACCTTTCAAATGTAGAAGAATTCTCTTTGTGACTCGCATGTGTTCTTCATTGGGAATCTCTTTAAACCAACAAATAATATATATCAGGTCTAGTACATTTCAAGTATCTTAGGCTTATTATAAAGCTTTAAAATGTGGTTAAGCAGACTTTCCTTACTCCATCCTTTTTGGAGAGTTTTATCTTGTACTCCATCAGAGTATTCTCAGGATTGCAATTTATTAGCTTAGACCTTTTTTGTAATCTTTCTTGCATACGACTCTTGAAAGATAAATATCTCATCACTCTATTGTTTTACTGATATGCCCAGATAATATGATATATGCTCCATATCACTCATCTCAAATCTTGTGCCATCGCCTTTTCAAAATCATCATACTCTTGTAAATTATTTCTCGTAAGAATGAGGTCATCCGTATAAATGCAGACAACCTTTAACCTTCGCACCTTATCTTGATGACCTTTAACCATAAATCCTTTCAATTGTTCCACATATACTTCTTCTTCAGAAGCATCATTTAGATAAGCTGACTTTACATCAATTTAATGAATTTTCCACTGGTTTTAGGCCATAAGAGTATCCAATAACCTTATTGTCTCTAAACAAGCAATGGGAGCAAATACTTATTCATAATCTACACTATGCTTTTGTTTACACCCCTTTGCAACTATTCTGGCTTTATACCTTTCAATTTCTCCTTTTCTTTAGCTTATACACCCATTTAACCCTAATTTCTTGATGACTATTTGGTAGCTTTATAAACTAACAATGTCATTTTTCTGAATGGAATGAATTTCTTCCTTTATAACTTACACCATTTTTTTTCTTTAACAGTCTCTTCAAAACTCAAAGATTCATTACACGCAAATAGACAAAAAAGAATCTCATCGTATATTTTTTTTGTAGCATCATAGAGATCTCTTATGCTTCAAAATCTTTGAAGTTGATTGTTTTAGCTTGTTGAGGAAGAAGTTGGTGTGGAGAGAGTTGAACTCTCGCCTTCAATTGAATTTTGTTGGTTATAATATTAATATTATAGAAAAAGTACTCTTGAATTGATCTCATCCTTTAAGAATTGCCATTTTTCTTTAAGGAATAATGTTTATTTTTTGTTAGGGGTTTCCTGGAAAAAAATCGGCGCATCTTATCCCGATTTCTTATGAAAGATATTTAATATACCAGAATGGAAGTTAAAGAACGTATTTATGTTAGGCATGTCCTTTATATGGAAATAAGAGGGTAGGGATCCATTTCCTTGACTCGTATTCGATTTAACGGTTCCAATTATTTCTTTCACTGGAACATTGGCAAAATCGAGATTTTGTAATGAAAAAGGACATCCCATTAGTAACTTGGCCCAAGCTGATTTATTAGATTATGATATTATCGCCCGATTTGTGTATATATGCACAAATCTTTTTCATTATTATAGTGGATCCTAAAAAAAGAGTTTGTATCAAATAAAATATATAATTTGACTTTCTTGTATTAAAACTTTGGCTTGTAAACAAAAAAGTACTTTACGTTTTTTTTAAAGATTAGGTTTAAAATTCTTGGAAGAATTTTTTACGGAAGAACAATAGAATCTTTCTGTGATCTTCCCAAGAGCCTTTTCTATTTCACGAAAGGTATATAAAGAGTGGGTTTGGTCTTTGGATATTCTTTGTATCAACGATCTGGTCAATCATGAACAATTTTTCATAAAAATATGTAAATTAAATCCAAATTTACAGTCCCTTCCAGTCAAAAATTGGGGCAGCACAATCACTAGCCAATATAATATGTCTTTCTCTCATTCCTTTCTTGATTCATGGTTCAATATTCTGGTGTCCTAGGCATAGAGGAACCACACCAGTTCATCCCAAACTTGGTGGTTAAACTCTATTGCGGTGAAGATACTGTAGTGGAGGTCCTGCGGAACAATAGCTCAATGCGGGGATGATAAAAAACTTAGCACCCATGAGGGATTTAAGTTATTACTCTATAAAGAAAAATGGCAATTCTTAAAGAATGAGATTAATTCAGAAGCACTTTTTCTATAATGTTAATATTATAACCGACAAAATTCCATCTTGTATTTTACATATCCATACAATTGAGTCCTTGGGTTTTCAAAATAGTTTATAAAGAAGTGTTTCATGGGTCTTTTTTCGAAATATAATGGCCTTCTTATTTTTTCTTTTTCTTCCTTTTCTTTTTCCTTTTTTATTTATCATTAATAGTATAAAATTTAAGTATAGTATGTCCGAAACAAATCAATATATTTTTTGTTTTATGCCCCACGCCCCAGACTGCGCCCTGGATCATTAGATAAAAATCCAAAGATGAAGAGAGAAACAAAAAATATCACTACTGTATAAACAAAGAGTTTTAAAGTAAGCATTACATAATCTCCAAATTCTTTTTTGGTTTTGAAAAGAAGAAGAAGATAGATTCTCTCTTTTTAGTTAAGTTTTATATCACATAAAATATTTTGAAAGTAAGAGACAAAGTGGGTTCTAGAAATACAAAGGAATTTTCTAAATTCATTTTTAATATTAATGAAAGTCAAGTCGTTTGGAGATCTCAGATTAAATCGATATAGCTATAGACTCCTGCAACCATGACATTTTTTCTTACTTGATAAAATTTCGTTCTCGGATCGAATCGATATGTCATGGTTGTTGGAGTCTATATATCGCATATAGGTTTTATATTTTTTATATTTCTATTTTGTTATATTTATAATAGTAATGTGGCATAACCGTTGAGATGAATTCGGAACCTAAAAGATCGAATGTAAGGAGACATAGACAAGTCAATCCCTTATGAATTCCAAGGTACTACGAATTCATCATTCAAAGGGAAGTATACTACTTAAGAATTTAAAGTTTCATTTAAATGGAAATAGTTTGAGAAGGTTCAATTGTTCGAAATGAATTTCTAGATCTGTGGATTTATTAATATCAAGTTTTTTTTAAAAAAAATTGTTGGTAATTCTGTATGATCAACGTATAATCAAAAGAAAATTGTGAAGCCCATTTCACTCCACAAGGATCAAGATCAAATAAGTGTTCATTCTCTTTCTCTTGAAAGAATAAATATTTCTCATCCTTCACTAAGTAATGATCAAGTTAAATGCAAATTCTTTAGTTTAAATCTTTCAGGGCAATTAATTGTGGAGCCATATAAGGTAGGAAACCCTCAAGTACGGTTCTAAGGAAAGGAAATTACTCTTCTATTCATGGAAGGTAAGAAGGAGATGAATAATCATCTGCTTCTAAAAGATATCGAAGAATTTCTTGGGAATCCTACAAGATCCAATCCCTTAAAAAAATTATGTAATGTACTGTATTTGTTAGGTTATGGGTTTTACCAGAGATTTCTATTGTTTCAATCTACCCTTGTATAATTCTTGTTAAAGTATACACTCAGGGGTGGTTGCAGGGTAAACAATTTCAAAACAAATTCCCCGTTTATTAGATAGAAGATAGAGAAGATCACCAACATTTTTGGATCCGTTGCCGAACTTGTTCTAGTCTGGTCTGGTATGGAATGAAGTTATAATTATAGAATCAACTTGATTATCATATTATAGATTATAAGTTCATAACCCTAGCCCATTGCCATTTAGGGTGAACTCGACCATAGACCAATTCTACTTTTATTGGGAAGTATTGAATACACTCATAATTCTGGTAACAACATGTATCAAAGCTAAAATAGGAGTAGGCTCTTCCATGGCATCCGGTAACCATACATAAAGAGGAAATTGGGCTGATTTAGTAATTGCACTTGAAATAATAGAAATGACACAAAATAACAAATAAATAATTCACCTTATTATTAGTCATCAAGTTATTGAAAATTTCGAACAAATCCCTAAATTCGTCTAGCTTGAGGAAAGCTTCGCATGCCTCTGTTATCTTTTGAGAGGCTTATGCCCCATAGAAATTGTCTACTTGAGATTGTTCCTTTACCTGCTCAAGTTAACAAATTTTTTACTCCCGAATAGCCAACTCAATAATTAATTCTTTAGATGCGGACTACCTGCACCTAGATAGTCTCTCCTAAATATGGAGGAAAACTATATCTCTCTTCTTGAACACTCTAATCCTATGAGGCATCTTCCTCAAACTCCACATCTCTACTAATCACAACTTTCTTATGAACGGGGGTAGAAATATTTGCACTCTTTAGGGTTCTCGACATAACCAATAAGCATCATCTTCTACCTCTTTTCATTAAGTTTCGTCCTTTGTTGTTTAGAGACATGAACATAGCCAATAGATTAAAAAACTCTTAAGTGCCTCACATTTGGTTTCCATCTACTTCATGCTTCTTGAGGGGTTATTGTCTCCAAACTCTTTGCCGGTGAACGATTCAAGAGATAAACATCATATGCAATTGCCTCAACCCAAAATTCTTGAGGCATATTTTTACTTTTTATCATCGTCCTCGCCATGATAAGAATTATCATATTCTCTCTCTGAATCCCCATTTTGTTGTGGTGCTTTTAGGACTATCATAGGATGTTGAATATCATTTCTCTCATAAAAGACCTTGAATTCATTAAAAGTGAACTCTCCACCTGTATCAATTTTTACAGCTTTAATTTTTTTTATCCACTTTCCTTTTCAACAAGAAGAATGAATTTTTTAAATGTCTCAAAAACTTCCCTCTTATTCTTCAAAAAATAAACCCAAGTCTTCCATGTGTGATCATCAATAAGGAACACAAAATATGAGCACTTACTGAAAGATTATTGCATGATAGGATCACACACATTTGCATGTGCAAGTTGTAAAGGCTTGGTTGCTCGTGAAAGTGATACCTTTGGAAAGCTCTTTATTGCATGTTTTCCGGATAGATATACCTCGCAACATTGATTCGAATGGTTGATTTCAGGAACTCTTTTCACCATATTCTTTGCTCCTAACATTTTAAGCCCTTCAAAGTTGAGGTGTCTGAATCTCATGTGCAAAATCCATGAAGGATCTTTGACACAAGCTTGTAAACACTTCACTTATGTTGTTTTCACATTTAACATGAATATTGGATTCTTTTTCATGACAACTTTAGCATCAAGTCTATCATATTGATTTCAAAACCACAAATATTATTTTCCATTTTCACTTTTTGCTCCCTCTGTAAAAGTTAGTTGATGTTTAAAATATTGCTCTTCATTTTTGGGATGTAGTAGACATTGTTGAGTAGTTTATGGTCTCCATCCTTCATGGCCAAAATCATCGAGCCTTTTCTCTTAATCTCTACCTTTGTATCATCTCCAAAATGAACATTCTTAGTCACCTTTTGTATCCAACTCTATAAATTTGCATCTGTCCCCTATCACGTGGTTGCTTGCACCTTTGTTGAGATTCTACGTGATGTCTTTTTCTATGAACTCTTCCTTTTAAGAAAATAAAAGAGCATTACCTTCCACCTCTTTGTACTCGATAAAGTTTGCCTCCTCATCAAAACTTTTAGATTGACATTCCTAATAATAGTGACCATTCTTCCCACATGCATAACACTATACTTGGCTTTTATCCTTTCTCTAGTTATTATTTCTTCCTCGTCCAAGACTCTTTGAGAACTCCAATTTCTACCTTCATGAAATGAATTTTACTCACCTTTTTCTTAATCATAACCACATTCTCAGCCACATCCTCAACCTTTACCACGACCTTGACGTCTTCCTCCTCTATCATTTTCCTTATAATTGAAGGAAAAGTTTGCTTACAAAACTTGCTTCATCGGTTCTTATTAGATCCTCTTCATTCTTTCTTCGTAAGTTAATAATGATCCATTTAACTCGTCGATATTCATGGACTCTATGTCCTTCGATTCTTCAATCGCCACTACGACATAATTGAATTTCATGTTGAGAGAGCGCAAAATCTTCTCTACTACTCTTCTATCTTCCATCTTTTCATCGAGCTACTTCATTTGATTCACCACCGCTAATACTCGAGTAAAATAATATGCTACAAACCCACTCTTCTTCATCAAAATTGATCAAACTTAGCCCTTATAGTTTGGAGCCATACCTTCTTCACTCTATCAACTCTGACCATGGAAGTCTTTATAATTTTCCATGCATCTTTGGCTCTTGTCGTATTAGCTATCTTCTCGAACAAGTCATCAACTAGCCCTTGATGAATAATTGAAAGTGCACTTTTTTCTCTCTTCTTTGCTCGTTGCCAAGCTTCTAGTTCGTTCATAGATGTAGTATCCTTATCTGTGGGATCTTCATGTCCCATCTCGACAAGGTCCTATAAGCTATGAGACCCAATTATAGCCTTTATGTGCAACACCCATCAGTCATAGTTTATTTAGTTAGTTTTGGGTATTGGAAGGTGTTATTAGTTTTGGTCATCATTTGAATAAAACTTTGATACCAATTTGTTGGAAGCTATAGTAAGTTACAAATATAGATTCTTAATACAGACGAGGAAGAAGAAAAGAAATGGTTAATTGAAAAAACTTTTATTTCTATATTTCAATTTCTTATGTCCATCTTATAATAACTGATTATAAGTCTTTTTATTGGCCTAAATATCAGCCTTTAATTAAAAAAATGTATAGTATAGAATTCTAAACAACAGGCATTGTATCTAAGCAACCTTTAATAAAATAGTTATAACTTTCTTTAGAAAACTCCAATGAACCTAAAACTTGCATTATTTAAAACTATAATTAGTAAGGTTTAAATTCATATTTGGTTCACCAACAAAAACATTCATTTGCCTTTACAAAAGATCCCTTACATTCACCACTACTAAAGAAGTCACGTTTAATTAATTGAAAAACTCTCAATTATTTATAAGAATTAAATGACGATGTATTATTTCATTCAATATTGTCTTCTTCTTCATCGTTTTAATCACTCTTACTTTTTTAAACCTTCTACTTTCTCATCTCCATATCTTAATGAGATGTATCAATACCTCCCTCCTTCAAAATGAACATTATTGTTGTAAGCCCTATCCTTAGACTACTGTACCAAAACTTAGTTAGTTGGTTTATTATTCATTTAATCATCTGATGATCAAGAACTACAAGTGGACATTTTTGAAGAGAATCTGGAAGTTGAGATTGGATTGGAGTAGTAGCAGAAACATGTTTCTTGAGTTATGAAACATGAAAAACATTATGAATTTTTGCATCATTTGGTAACTCCAAGTATTATGCCATAACTCTCACTTATTGTTTAACACAAAATTACCCGAAATATAGAGAAGAAAGTTTATGGTTAGATCTATAGTGCACACTGGTTTGATGATAGTATTATAGTTTCACATAAATCTAATCATCAATACAAAAACATGATATATTCATCCCTTATCAGCCAATTACCACAATTTGTTTTGTGCCTGATGACTATGAATCAATCAATTGAATTACAGCTTTATGATCACTCTGTATTTGATTAATCATTAAATCTCTTGAATCTCTTAAAAATATGGAATATGCATTGGAGGTGGAAATCTATACAACACTTGAAAAGGAGAACATTAGATAGTAGTATATAATGTAGTATTATATTACCATTCAGTAAGTGCCAACAATTTACTCCAACTCTGAGGGCAATCACTAACCATACAACGTAGTAAGTCTCCCAAATCCTACTAAGTAATTATGCTTTGTCGTTGATTTGATGATGATAGGCGAAAGGTAAAGCCCATGTAGTTTATATACAGAAAGTCCTTCCAATATAATAATTTGTTATTCCAAGTGTAGCAAGAATCATGAAACTCACCTTGCTTCAGTTTCTGAATCAACTGAGATAACTTTGCATCAATACTCCAACTGCTTTTAACTTCAACCATTAAATATGTTTAAATATAAGAAACTATCATCGTGTATAATTCACCTATACTTACGGGAGATAATCCACTCACTAATGTATTTTTACTCCCTTTCTAATATTTGATTTCAAAATCAAATCTTAGTAGCTTTGTAACCGAGTTTGTTGGAATGGTGAATTAATCTTTTGGTCTAATAAATACTTTATGCTTTTGTGATCTATTTGTACTATAAATTTCCTCCTTGTTAAGTGATGTGATCAATGTCTAATGCCCATTACCAAGCCTTTCATGCACCAAAACCGCTCTTAACCTTGTGTCAGACACATCTGTTTCAACCATAAATGTTTTACTAAAATATGGTAATGTTGATCTACGAGCTATAACTAACGCTTCCTTGAGTGCAAAAAAAGCAGTTTGAGCTACCCCTTGCCACTTAAAGGCATTTTTCTTCAATAATGATGTCAATGGTTTGCTAACTTGACTATAAGTCTTGATGAACATTCGATAATAACCTGTCAACCTTAAAAATCCCCTAAGCTACTTCAATGTTTTCGGAAGAGGCCATTTCTACACTACTTTAACCTTTTTAGGATCTGTTGAAACTCCTTCAACTAATATGAAATATCCTGTATACTCCACTCGCTCAGCTCCAAAACAACACTTTGATTTCTTAACAAATAATTGTTGCTCCCCCAATAGGTGTAATACTTGTTGAAGATGCTCCATGGGAAGCTGCAAAGAGGGATTATATACTAATATGTCATTAAAAAAATACTAATACAAATTTACTGAAGATTGGCTTAAAAATAAAATTCATCAAACTCAGAAAAGTTTCCCTTTATGAGTTTTAAAAATAATCTTTTGAATATCGCCATCAAACATTCTGATTTGATGATATCCTGCTCTAAGGTCTAACTTTGAAAAAATTCTTGGTCCTCCAAATTCATCCATCAGCTCCTCAATCATTAGAATGGGAAATTTGTCTTTTATAGTACATTTTTTTAAAGCCCCATAATCTACATACATTCTTCGTGATTGTTTTTTTTTTACCAAAACAATAAGAGATGAAAATAGGCTGACACTTACCCTAACCACTCATTGTTTCAGCACGTCTCTTACTAGCTTCAATAGCCCTTTCTTGTAGCCCTACATATCTATAAGGTTTAATATTATTGGTTTTATCCCTTCTTTTAAAATTATTCTATGGTCATGTGTCCTCTTAAAGGGTAATCCAATTGGTTCCATAAAAATATATGTTCTAACAGTTTTATATTAAGTGCTGCTGATATTCTTCCTTCTGATGAGATATCCTTGCTACTTCCATTGACTACATTCCATATGTAATTGATGTACTCCATCTCAATCGATTTCCTTTATTCTTTAAGAAGATTTTACAAATAAAATTAGTATCTTTCTCCAAACAGTCACTCGCAATCCACTTAGCTTTTTCTCCAAAGCCTGCAGTCAGTTTCACTCTCTTTTTTATTCCAATCAAACATCATCATTCCCTCCTGAAATTGAACCCCACATCATTCCAAGTGGCTAGCCATTACTCTTAATACTATATCATTTCACCCTATTTTAATGACTAGAGCATCGGATTGAAATTTATGACAATTTGTCATCCATTTCATGTTTTTATACTTTTGATTACACCAAAATTTTAATCCCCCTCCTACTAAAATCATAATTGGTCTAATGTTTTCTAATAATCCAACTTCCTTTTTAACCATTGCCCCATCTATGAAATTATATGTACTATCCCCATCAATAAGCATATAAACCATTCTTTCATTAAGAACTCCATTCACTCTCATTTGTTTATACGCTGTAGAGATTGTACCCATTATCGCTATTGAAAGTTGAGGTAGAGCAGCCGTTTTGTACTATTGGAGGTTGCGGCAAAGCTATTGATTTGTAAAAACAAAAAACAGAGTGACAACAAAAGAGGGATTGAAAGATAAAAGAGAGAGAAAACGATTGCGACAGTTGCAGAAAAAAACCCACTTTTTATTAATGATGTCTAGCATTTAAATAGAAAACAAAGACATTCTAAATCTACTTGGATTCTAATTCTAATAAACTAAAGAGACTACTCTGATATGAATTTGCAAGCTGTACAAATTTCAGCTGCGCAAGGATTCCTATTAGATTTCCGAATACTACTAGGAAAAGTAAACTGCTGCATTACTAGACTCCAAGAGCAAAAATGCCACTGCTTCAAAACTCCTCCTTGGCATTTTGGAGACAAACACCAATTCTTTCTCGAAGAGATTCAAACTTTTGTGTGGACAATGCTTTTGTGAAAATGTCTGCAAGTTGATTTTCAGAGGAACAATGATCTAGTAAAACTTCATTAGACTGCTACACTTCTCTGATAAAGTGAAACTTAATCTTCATATGCTTAGTTTTCCCATGAAACACAGGATTCTTTGAAATAGAGACAGCTGAGATATTATCACACAAAATTAAAGTAGCTGCTGATTGTTCCTGTCCCAAATCCTTCAGCATTTTTCTGAGCCAAATTGCTTGATTCACTGCCAGAGCTGCAGCAATGTATTCAGCTTCTGCAGTGGACTGTGCTGTTGTCTCTTGTTTTTTTGAACACCAACTGAAGTAGCTAGAACCCAATCCAAACAAGTAACCTGAGGTGCTTTTAGCGTCATCAACACATCCTCCCCAGTCACTGTCAGTATATCCTTTCAATGTCACATTCTGTTCTGCCGACTTAGAGAAAAAAACTCCAAGTGAGGTGGTGCCTTTGACATACCTCAATACTCTCTTAGCGGCAATAAAATGTGTTTCTCTTAGAGAGTGTATAAAACGAGAGAGCACACTTGCAGCAAATAGAATGTCGGGCCTACTTGCTGTCAAGTATAGAAGGCTGCCAATGATACTTCTGTAAAGTGCTTCATCCACTTTTGCACAATCCTCATCTTTGCCTAACTTCAAGCTAGTTGTTATAAGAGTGCTTACTGGTTTACAATCCTCCATTCTGAACTTAACCAGTATATCAGAGGCATACTTCTGTTGACTAATGAAGATGCCATTACTAGATTGCTTCACTTCCATTCCAAGAAAATATGACATAAGTCCAAGGTCTGTCATCTCAAATACTTTCTGCATTTCAAACTTGAACTGCTGAATTAGTTCAATTTTGCAACCAGTTACAAGCATATCATCCACATAAATTGAAACAACCAAAAATTCTCCTCCACTGTTTTTTACGTATAGCGTCGCTTCATTCATGCTTCTATAAAAACCGAGTTGTAAAAGATGACTATCCATCCTTTCATACCAAGCCTTAGGGGCTTATTTCAAACCATACAAGGCTTTCTTTAACAAATAGACTTTATCTTCTTTCCCTGAAATTACATAGCCATCAGGTTGCTCCACATAAATTTCTTCAGCAAGCAATCCATTTAAAAACGCTAACTTCACATCCATCTGATGAATTTGCCAAGCATTGTGAGCTGCAAAAGCTAACAACAATTTGATTGTGACGTATCTAGCCACTGGTGCAAACGTCTCCTGATAATCCACACCATATTGCTGAGCATAGCCTTTTACCACAAGCCTTGCCTTGTGTTTAGAAATGGAACCATCTGGATTGAGCTTAGTTTTGAAAACCCATTTCACGCCTATTACCTTTCTGTTTCTTGGTCTGTTAATAAGCTGCCAAGTCTCATTTTTGTTGATCATGTCAAGCTCTTCTTGCATTGCTCTCCTCCAAGCCACTGATTCTTTGGCCTCAGCGTAGCATGTAGGTTCAGAAATTGCTAGGTTGCACCTTTGATAAAAGTCAGCTAACAATCTGGTTCCTCTTACTGACATATTATCAGTTAAATCATCTACTGCTACTGGTGGAGTTATTTCTGGTGCATCTGCAGCTGCTGGTTCAATATCCTCCAAGTCATCTGCTGCATCTTGAATTTGTTCATGTGTATCAACATCTGGAAAGAGACCAATCTGCATGTTCTGCTGTTTTTCCCAATTCCAGCTTGCGGATTCATCAATTTTAACTTCCCTGCTCAGAATCACTTTCTTTGAATGAAGATAGTAGATTCTATAACCTTTGACTGATGAGCCATAGCATGCGAATACTCCTTTCTGAGCTTTATTTTCCAGTTTACTTCTCTTTGGCTCTGGCACTTGATAGTAGCAAATACTGCCAAAGATTCTGATGTGATCAACTGCAGGTTTGACACCATTCCAAGCTTCATAAGGTGTCTGTTTCTCCAGTGCTCTGCTAGGCAACCTATTCAGCAAGTAAACTACAATGTTGACAGCCTCTGCCCATAGAGAACTAGGCAATTGTTTTTTAAGCAAAAGACACCTGGCCATCTCCATCACAGTCCTATTCTTTCTTTCTGAAACACCATTCTGTTGAGGTGTGTATGGAGTAGTGAACTGATGTTCAATTCCTGCATTTCTGCAAAGTTCTATAAACTGACCAGAAGTAAGCTCTCCACCATTGTTGGATCTTAAAGCTTTAATTTTAAGATTACATTGATTCTCAACTAAAGCTTTAAATTGTTTGAGAATACTAAAGACTTCACTTTTGAGTTTGAGAAAATAAACCCAACACATTCTAGTACAATCATCAATAAAAAGGATAAAGTATTTATTGCCGTTGAGTGAATCGGTTTTCATTGGTCCACAAACATCAGTGTGGATGAGTTGAAGCCTTTGATCAGCTCTCCATGCTTGATTCTTTGGAAATGGCAACTTCGATTGCTTGCCTTGCTGACAGGTTTCAAAGATTGAATTTTTAGGGATGAACTCAGGCAAATTCTCCACCAGTCTGTTTTTCTTCATCTCTGTTATGCCTTTCATATTAAAATGACCGAATCTCCTGTGCCACAGACTTGAAATATCTTGCGTTGTGCTTACAAGAGCATGTTCAGGAATTTCATCCCAATTAACCGCAAAACTTCTGTTTTTCATCTTGACAACAAAGAGTAGCTCACCAGAAGGTTCATAGATTGCACATTTAAGATCTTTAAAATGAAGAGAATACCCTTTTTCAAGCATTTGACCGACGCTTAGTAAATTTTGTGCAATATCAGGAATGAATAAAACATCAGTAATGATTTTTGTACCTGACCTTGCTGAGATAGGAGCTGAACCTCTGCCATTTACCTTCAGCCATTCTCCATTACCAATCCTGACTCTGGACTCGTATGTTTCATCAAGATTCTTAAACATGGTAGAGTCATTGCACAAGTGATGCGTGCAACCAGAGTCAATAAGCCATAAATCAGCAGTATTCACCGCTGAAAGACAAGTAACTGCAAATAATTGCTCCTGAGCATCAGTAGAATCTACCACCTAAGCCTGCTGAGGTTTGGAATCTTTCTTTTTGCTTTTGCAGACTTTGGTGGTATGTCCCAATTGCTTGCATTTGCCACAGATTGCGTCAAGCCTTCTCCAGTAGTATTTTTCACTGTGATTTGTTTTTTCACAGTGTTTGCATGGTGGAAATTGCTTTTGTGATGAGCTTTCACCACTACTGCCTTTGTTCTTCTGATTACTTTGCTTCTTTGATTTGCCAGAATTCTGTTTTTGCATTGAAAAAACTCCTTCTGTCAATCTTTCCTGTCTCATGATTCTTCTTTGTTCTTGTTCTTGTAAAGCACTCATTAATTCTCCCAGGGAAATATTGTTCAGGTCCTTAGACTCTTCTAGAGAGGATATCTTTGATTCAAACCTCTCTGGAAGAGTTACTAGAACCTTTTCAACAATTCGTGTGTCAGAAAAAACTTCTCCAAGCAGTCTGATATTGTTGACAATCATTGGAATCCTATCAGCATACTTGTTGATGGTTTCATCTTCCTGCATAGTTAAAGCCTCAAATTCCCTTTTCAGATTCAAAATCTGCATCTGGTGAGTCCTATCACTTCCCTGATACTCCTCCTTCAGTCTGTCCCACGCCTCCTTAGCAGTTTGACATGCCATGACCCCGTAAAAAACAGATTCAGAGAATGCGTTTTGGATCACAGACTTAGCCTTAGATCTCTTTGCTTTCTCTTCAGAATGGTGTTTGATCTGTGCCGAGGTTGGGTTTGCAGGTAAAGCAGAAACTGGTTTTTCGAACTCTATAGTTTCCCATAGATCATAAGCTTCCAAAAAAGCTTGCATCTTTACTGACCAGATGTAACACCCCACTCCCGCTGCGACCCGAACCCGACATCGACAGTGATATCCGAGTCCGTGCCCCGCGAGGGTGGCGTGTTAAAACACTCACTCATTAATCGGTACATTTTTTTAAACAAAATATGCGGAATTAAAATACCCAATTTGGGTTCTCAATTTCCAATAGCCACTTGGGCCCATTTTTCAAATACAAATATACAATTCATTACAAAATTAAGAGAAACATGCAATGTAGACGCGAACTGATCCCAACCTCTATCCTTCACTTGAACCTTGCAATTATACTCCCGTTGACCTAATGGAGTATTCTTCTGAATCTTGAAAAATAATTGCAAATTTTGGGTGAGTTTTGCGAACTCAGTGAGTGACCATCATCGATG
>JAOTAX010000006.1:30812270-30828020 GCA_025629825.1 Erythroxylum guanchezii
CCTAATCCATTGATAATTTCTGCAAAACGATCAAGCATAATGGAAATAGACTCACCTTCCTTCATGACAAACATTTCGTAATCATGGAGTAGCATATTGATCTTTGTTTGTCAAACTTGGTTGGTTCCTTCGTGAGTGATCCGAAACCTCTCCCACATTTCTTGAGCACTTGTGCATGAGTTCACTCGATTTCTTTCCTCAACAGTGAGAGAACAATATATCAACTTCATGGCTTTTGCGTTGATGTAAGTTTGCTTCCAATCATTGTCATCATACTCCAGCTCCGTCCTTACCTCATCATTTTCATTCAATGGAACATGTGGACCGAAGATGATGATCTTCCAATACTCCACTCGCTCGCTTATGATATGGTATTTCATAGGATTTTTCCAAGAAGAATAGTTAGTACTATTAAATAAAGGAGGGTGATTATTAGTGTTACCTTCTTCCGCCAAATTGTTGTGTGACAAACTTAGTGCCATCCCTGGAATTTTCTGCTCTGATACCAATTGAAAGCGATTTAGAAGGGGGGTTGAATAGATCGTTTAAACTTTTTCGCAAAGTTCTACAAAATATAACAAGTTAATACACACGAAACAATCAAACAAATTAAATAAAGAGTGTAGGGAAGAAAGGCAAACACTGTTTTTATAGAGGTTCGGTGTTAAGACCTACGTCCTCTACCTAAGCTCCCACTTAGGATTTGGCAAAGCACTTTATTGTACACTTTTTAGTTCAGTGTAAACTTTTACAACCCACTTGATTTCCGGTTCAAGCTACACTTCACAATCTAATTTGTTTTTCTGGCACAAATCCTACCTCACTAATGATTTTCCACTAATCACTCAACTCACAATAACAATGATTGAAATTGAAATGACAATGCTCAGTACAGCTGAATAGAATTAAGGACAAGCTAAGAGTAATTTGAGAGCAATAAAATGATAATAATGAACGATGATCAGTATGCTTTGCTATGGACTACACTAAATCGATCTCTTGATGTTCCACCATTTATTTGCAGACTTCAGATGATTATAGTGGTTGTAGATCTTCTTCTAGCCGTTTTTGATTGCTCATAGACATTGTAAAATGATTTTTGTACCGTTTGATATCAATTGACTTCATTAGATTAGGTTCGGCTGCACTGATAGTCGACTTGTAATAGTCGACTAGTACCTTATAGTCAACTTCTCTCCAAAGCATCAGTCGACTAGCACTTACGTAACTCATAAAATTTTCAGCTTCACTCTTCGAATAGTCGACTAATCCAGCTATCCAACTTACAGGTCTATTATTTTTAGTCGACTTACAATATTCTGGTCGACTTGTTTAAACCCCACATAACAGATATGATAATTATTAGTCAACTGGTAACATAATAGTCGACTAGTGCTGGCTCCAATGGACATATTTTAGATAATCTTCAATCTTTGTTTGTTGAGATGTTGTTTTGAATTCTTCAAACATAATCTTCACGATGATTATCTTTTGAACGTTGTCTATCTCTTGAACATTGTCTATCTCTTGAACGTTGGAGATAATTATTATCTTGATTTGCATTAATCCTTTAATTGAATATCAGTCCAAAATACCTGAAATAATTTCTTAACCAATTCTATACATTTTATTATTATCAAAACATAAAGGGATTTTATTTGTCAAGCACCATTGGTCCAACAATTGGTCTGGTTCTGAGAAGGAGGCAATCAATGATTTCAATCTTTGATAAGAAATGCTATTGATGGGTTCTCCTATTCCCCAGCCTTCTTCACTGCTATCCAACTGCTACAATGACCTTATCTGCTTCTCCTCTTCCTTAAATAACTTCCCTCACCCCGTCCTGTTTCTGTTTACAACCTATTTTAGTTCTGCCAAACACTCTCCTCCTGCACTCCCCTCTTTCTACTTTCCATTTTTTTCTAGTTGTTCAGTCTGAGCTCGTCGTCAATCTCCTAAGGTTGAAGAGTTGTTTGGTCACTTAGCATCCTTTTTTCTCGCCCAAGCTTTATACTATCGTTTAGGGCAACTGTTTTATAACCTTTCTCTACTCAAAAGCTGCTCGTGCCTTTTTTGAGTATGTCAGTAGGGAAAAGTGGAATGTCTGTTGTCCTACCTCCAGAGAATTTTCCCACTTCACTCTCTTCTTCAACATCTCCTCTGGTAGCAAATAAACTCTTCTCCAACTTAGTGAAAGAGGCTGTTGCATCTTCAACTTTCATTCCCTGAAAAAGTTGGAAGCAAGTTCTTGGAGATCCAACTGATCTCTCTCTCCATTACTGCCCACCTAAATAAAAAGAAGACCGTGTGATAGTTGCTCCGGCGATAAAGATCCCAAGAGTTGGAGATGATGCATAGGAGGCTTCCTTAGTAAGTTTTTTCTTGGGGTCTCGTCACCTTTTCTCCACTACAGCCATCTGGGCTTATAAGGCATAGAAGAATAACCCACAATCACTACGCAAGATGAACCTTGGTTTGGTGAATGGAAGTTGGCCTTAGGTGTAATAGGACTCCTTGATGTGCTACACACTGAGAAAAATCTGATGCTCTTCTGCTTTTCTAGTAGGAAAGAAGCGTTGAAAGTGATCGAGGAAGGTCCACAACATATTGGACAGCTCTCTATTTTCTTGCAAAAATGGCAACAAGTATAAATATAGACATGATGAAGCAGGAGAATATTCCAATTTAGGTGAATAAGTATAGTGTTCCTTTAGACTATTGTGTTCGTTAATTGGGTTAAGATCCGATCCTGACTCTTGTGATGACTTTTGATTTCCCAAAAAACAAGATCTATTTAATTTTATAAAATGATTAGCACAAATCATAATAAAGTAGAATCTTAATTCGTACCTTATTCCGAAGCTTGATTTGTATCTTGTCATATCCCTCGAACTGTTCCCGAAATTGATCCGTCTCAACCACCATAGCCGCACAAGTATCCAACCTCTAACGGTATCCACGGAATGAGTTGAGAAAACTCTGTAACTCTTATAGAGAGGGTTAAGCAAGAAATACTAGCTCCATAGAGCTTAAGCCTATTTATAATAAGCTTTGGACGTTTTAGTAATTTAATTGAAATTAAATTTTAATTAGAATTACAAATAATTCTAATTAAATACCAATTATGCCTATATAAGATTCAATA
This sequence comes from Erythroxylum guanchezii, assembly GCA_025629825.1. NCBI lineage: Eukaryota > Viridiplantae > Streptophyta > Magnoliopsida > Malpighiales > Erythroxylaceae > Erythroxylum > Erythroxylum guanchezii. Next base: position 30,815,416 of record JAOTAX010000006.1, read on the forward strand.
TCTCATATTGATCCTTATTTATTAAATATCTCATATTTAATCATAAAGTTTCTCAAACTTTACAATTAAGTCCAACTTGATTAAATTAACTTTGCTCTCTGCAACTCATTCTATATGTGAGACCCATTAAGTTCCCAAATATGTTGGCAATGATTATAAAATCTATTAGATAAATTAAAACTCCTTTTAATTTATCTTTAATTCTCCAATTAAACAATTTATAATCATAGATCAAGTTTGGCGTCTAGCAACACATCATGACCACCCAAATATTTAGGAATGTCACAGTGGTTTTGACTAACCTTTTCGTGCATAATTTTTCCATATAATTTAATCATACAATGTTTCGATTAGACATAGAGTATGGAGTTAATGTCTACTCTATTTTGGGTCTAATCATATTAGTTCTCCCCCATTAGTTATCTATTCAATTAATGACATTTGTAAACTACTTACAAAGCATCATTTTACCTTGGCTAAGGATTTCTTGAATTGGCACTAATCGAGAACAACGAAACATTCTCCCTAATTACTTTAGGATGATGAATCATATCTTAATCACTCAATTATCTCCATATAATTCATGCTACATCCAATGATTACCAACTAAACGACCTATGATTAAATAGATCATAAGTAGTATCAAAACATAGCAATCCCCATAAAAGATAACTTTGATGATCTTAAGTCAAATGATCGCTTATACAATCATCACAATGAGAATTTCATAGACATACAAGTAATGTTCCAAATAGATTTCTCATTTCGGGTCTGTTTAGTGAACTTGTTCTCTAGCCAGTACCCACATATTTGTTTAAGTATCTATATACTTTAGCCTATGAGATTTACTACTTCCTTCATAAGGAAAAATAAAATGTGTGCTAGTCTTTTTACGTTTTATTAATGTCCAATCTTAATAGAACAATAGCTAGGAACATTTGGGAATAATACATAAATGCAATATGAATCTCATAATTATAATCTCATTATAATTTCATTTGCAATGTACAATTATTCCATGGACTTTATCATATACGTCTAAACATGTACAAGATAAAAAATGCCTTTAAATAATTTATCACTAAGCTATAGCTAAAACGATTGGCTATAGGGTATAAATCAACAAGTTGAAGGAGAGCTATCATCACCATTGGTTCTATTTACTGGGGATCTGATCACAGTGGAGGAAGCAACGAAAGAGAAGGAATGGCAGAGAGCAATAGAAGAAGAACTTCATATTCTTGAGAAAAATCAAACCTGGGAACTAATCAATCTTTCTAAAGGTAAAATTGTTATCAGTCTGAAATGGATTTTTAAAACTAAATTCTTAGCAGATGGGAGTATTCAAAAACATAAGGCAAGGCTTGTAGTGAGAGGTTATGCTCAACAACAAGGCATTGACTATGAGGAAACATTCTCACCAATAGCTCAATTTGAAATGGTGATAATTATTTTGGCATTTGTGGCACATAAGGAATGGAAAGTGTTTCAGTGTGATGTAAAATCTATCTTCTTAACTGGCGATTTACAAGAAGAAGTGTATGTAACTCAACCCCTAGGTTTCGAAGATTCCAGGAATCAAGATAAAGTTTTTCAGTTGAAAAATGCACTCTATGAGTTGAAGTAAGCTCCTAGAGCATGGCACGGAAAAATTGATGAGTTCTTTCAAAATAATGGGTTCAAGAGGAGTATGTTTAAGCCAACTTTGTATATGAAAAAACAAGGTATGAATGATGTGGTGATAGTAAGTCTCTACGTCGATGATATGATATATATAGGTTCTTCGTTACATCTTATTTTTGCGTTTAAGAAGTCTATGAAAAATATGTTCTAGATGACGGATTTGGGAGAACTAAGCTACTTTCTGGGCTTAGAATTTGTTCAAACAAATGTGAAATTTTTATGTCTAAGAAGAAGTATGTTGAAGATACACTTAAGAAGTTTAACATGATGGGATGCAAAACAACCATCACACCTATAAACACTAACGAGAAGCTTCAACCAGAAGATAATACAAGAGCAACAGAAGGAAGCTTGTTTAGAAGCTTGATTGGGATATTGATTTATTTAACTTCTTCTCGTCTTGACATAAGTTTTTTAGTTGGTGTCCTTTCACAGTTTGTGTATAAATCGTCCAAACATCACTTTGACGTAGCCAAGAAAATTCTTCGTTAGTTAGCCAGCACGAAAGAGTTTGGCATCTAGTTTTGAAAACAAATGAGTTCAATCTTAAAAGTTATACAGATAGTGATTGAGCTGGTTCGATTGAAGACAGATGAAGAACTTCCAAAAATTGCTTCATTCTTGGAACAATTGCAATTTTTTGGTGTTCTAAGAAGCAGACCACTGTAGTTTTGTTATCTATTAAGGCAGAGTATGAAGCAGCTACAACCTTTGCTTGTCAAACAACGTGGTTAAGGAGGATTTTATGCGATCTAGGACAATCAAGTTAAAGCAACTGATATTTTGTGTGATAGCAAGTCAACCATGATGCTGGCCAAAAATCTTGTTTTTCACAACCGTTCCAAGCATATTAAAATCAAACATCATTTCATTCGAGAGTTGATGACAAAGAGAGAAGTCAGATTGGAGAGTTGTGAAACTGAAGAGCAAATTGTAGATTTAATAACAAAGAGTTTGTCGCAAAAGAAGTATGAGTTTATTTGTGCACAATTGGGAGTCTCCAAGTTTGAATGAAGAGGGACAGTCAGAAGTTAGATTTAATTCAAACTTTCAACAATTTAGTTGTTAGAAGTTGTTAGAATGTTACCGTAAAATAAGCTAGGAGATTCACTAGCTAGTTTTCTTATTTCCTAGATGAATTAGTTATAGTAGTTAAAATTTGTAACTAATACCCTGTTAGTGTTTAGTTCAGATTACAACTCTTGTAACTCCTATATAAGAGGCTTTGTTTCTCATCAATATAGCGAGGGAAATTTTCCTGGAAAAGCATGGACAGCTCTTCATTCCGTTGACCATGCAAGGCTTCTTGGCTTTAAAATGGTTTGTTTAAAGGTTTTATCAAGCAAGTCGACTTTTAGAATCAGCTAACATAATTAATTAGAACTGCTACGACTAACAATGGCAGAAGGGCTAAAGATTTGAGTTTGGATCCCAGCGTCTTAGAAATCATTCTCAAACCCTCAACCAAAACATGAATCCTGCATCTTTGGTGTTAAAAGGAGCAAATGCTTCCTAGATGAATCAAAGGCATGAATTATGAGTTGACGATTATCCATCTAATGGGGAAATTAAAAAGCATTTCAAATTGCAAATACTCTCTGTATTTTCTATATCCATGTCTAACAACTTCGTTTAGATATATCAAAACAACCATAAGGGATGATTTTTGTATCAAATGCCACGATTCCAGTATCTCAAGTTTGTTACCTCCACTCGGCAATTGGAATTAGGTGAATCAGTTTTGTTACTTGTACAGCGCAAAGAACGACTTGAATAATTCATCAGGGCCCCTCAACAACTTATAGGGCGTAACATGCTTCTAGATGGCTTAAAGATACAATGTCCAGTGCTCGACACAAATATATTCCCCTAACCAGGTCGCAGAGCAGACAAGTAGCTGCCTTCTTCAGATTAAATCAAGAGCATTGAAAATGTAGTTTCTAGGTTCAATGTCAAATGTGCATTCTGCAAAATACAAGCACAATGAGACTAGAGAAGAAACCAAAAGAAATGTTTAGCCAGTGCATACCTCTCCAGGGCAGCAGTGCTTATTGGAATAACACCAGATGGAGACACAAGAGCATCCACAAGTTCATCATTCATTGTTACAGGTATAACCTCTTCATCCAATATCTGTAAAGAGTATGAAAGAGCAACTGCGAAAAGAGCAAGTTTAGATAGATATCAACATAAGATGACTAGTTATTGACAACCCATATCAAAAAAGAGTGAGAAAAAAGAAAGCATATACCGAACAGTGGCTGTTGCCAACTCTTCTCCCTGGCAAGCTCTTGATAATTTCTCAAGAAAGTGTCATAGTAACTTTTGAGTTGTGACCCACATTTGTCAACGAGAAAAATAGACAAACCAAAGCAGAAAGTGATTCAATATACACATAAACTAAAAGTGAAAATAGTGGGACATGCATATAAGAAAGCTTAGAAGACAATGCATACACAGGTAGAAGCTAAGCTAGCAATAGCTAGCACACAAGAGATAGATTCAGTTGACTTTCCAAGCATCTATTTAAGCAGCTGAAAGCGACAAGGCTCTTTAACTAGGACTTGTCTAAGTTCAAACAATGTGTATGCATGTGTATACAAGATCTGGAAAGTTCAACAACTCAAAGACTGAATCAAATTTAAGCTTCCACAGTTAACTCACCCTCCACCACGGCCCAAGCGTCTTCCACTTTTGTCAAATGCAAGTCCTGATAACATATAGAGGAAGTTTGTTGAACTGCACATGAGACATGGAATTAAGAATGGAATGTTGAGCATGCAAACACATACCAGGCAAGAGGAACAAATCAACTGGTTCAGTAGCCTGCAGTACTGCACCGAGACCACATGTTCACAAGTTATTTTACGTATAAAGTACAGAATATCGGCCATGCCTGAGTCTTATAGATACCGATTTTTAGTGTAACAGGAGCATTAACTGGAAATTAGCAACAAATGAAGCATACAGAAAATACTTTCACCAGAAGTGATGTGGTGCAATATGTGGTAAATACTAAAGCACAATGGAAAAGGAACTACTTTTGAGGGCAGTTCTTTGAGAAGCTTTAATATCACTTTGAGAACAGATAAAAGGAATTAAAGAATCGTTACCTTAACGCAATCAAACACATAACTGAATATATAGCACCACATGTTGGTATAATATACTAGCTTCAAGGATGAAAAACCTTTCATAACTTGTTCAACTTCTCAAACTCAAAAGGTTGGTAGTAACAAAAGAAACCAACTAGGTAGCTCAAGTAGCTTAGTAATCACAAATTAGTTAAGAAATATTCAATGTTGAGCTTTAGCCGAACTAACATAACAAAATTTCCTGATTCCGTTAATATCTTGGCTCCAGTCTTTCACCGACTGGAAAAAGAAATACCATTGAATTGATTTCATTCTCCTTAGTACCTTTGTAGCCACATGCCAACATGTAATAGCTCATGACTAAACATTAGGAAATTCTTCTCCTCTGATTTATTCAAAAAGGAAATCCATCAAGTTTGCGAGGAAGCAAACCTAAAAAGTGTCCATAATTCTCCTTCAATAATTGGACAAGCCCCATCCTTTTCTGAGTTATCCAACCGAGACAATGACATGCCACTCTACGAGGTTATAAATAATTTTCAACTAACACTTACCAAGGATATGTAATTGAGAACAGTCCGCATAAGGCAGTCGAGCTACTTACCATCTTCCCGGAGATTTCCATCACCGTCAACAGGAGCTGGTTCTAAAATATCCATAGAGTTGGCAATTAGATCATCCATGCTCGAAATGTTAAGCATTTTCATGTGACTATTCTTGTCCTCCACACGCGGTACATAAAGCTTCTTTGCTGTAGGTGTACCCCCATCTAGAATGGAAAGCAACACATAAGAAACTCTCCGCCCTTAAGTGACACCACCAAGGAACAAGCTTTTTTATTTGTAGAAGGAAATTATATACACTTTATGGCGGCCCTTATCCATTAGTGTGCATTTCAGGCAAAAATCAACTTATTTAGCGTCATCGCTCAAACATAGAGAACATACACACCTTTTGGCGAGTTTTTGAGGATTTCAGAAAGCAACCTTGATGTATCAACTTCACGTAGAGCACTGCAGCTTATATAAGCGCATAGTCTCCGACTTGACTTGAACCAAGGCGCTTCCAGAACCACATTCTGAATAGAATCATCTGGCAACCAACAAACAAGAGCAAGAGCTATATATGGACTGAATAAAATGGGTTTCCGTTAAAACGGCGTGAGAATCAGTGGATTACCTTCTTGGGATCGAAGGGAAGGATCCATAGATTTGAGGGTTTTGCGGACTTTGAATCGGAGGATCCGTTTCTGCTTGAATATATCGCCCAGATTGGCTGTGTCGGCATGAACGTCGTTGATTCTGTTCATTGTGAAGGTTGTTGGCAGATGGTCGCCGGTATGATCAGAACAGCGAGACTTGTCCGGCGGTCGGAAATGTAAGATGTGATGAATCTGTATTTCGATGTTGTTGACCGTCAGTCTAAGCCCGGTAATTAGATCCGTTTCAGTGTCTTAACATTATTTTTCAACCATAATTTTTTAAGTTTAATTTTAAGTTTTAGTTTAATTTATTTTAACAATTTTTATTATTAAAAATAATTTTATTTATTAATTAATGGATCAGTTATTATTAATTATTTAATTTTTTAATCGGTTTTAAATTATTTTACTAGATAATTTTTTAATTAAATTTAAATTTTAAAATTTTATTTAATTTTTAATTAATATTATAACAGTATCTTAAAAATTTAATTTTTTAAAATATTAATTTTTTGGGTGATTCAATTTGCAGAATATATTTTCGCCAAAAAAAATAAATTTGAAGTAGTACTCACCCATGCAACAGGGCCGGGTTAGATCCATGACTGACCCGTTGATGTTGTGCAAGAAATCCAGATTGCAGGGTTAATAGCATAAATAAAGCAAAAACCAGTGACCAGAAGTGTATGCTATTCTCCTTCACAAAAATGGCATGCAATAGTGACTAACACCCTTTTTCTTCTATCCAAGAAAGCCCTACTTCGGAAAACTCCCCAAATACCAAACCATGAACTAAACTGAATTCACAAACCCCTATTCTAATCAATTCCGTAAATCGCCGAGGAAAGGAAGAGACGGGAAGATTCATCGTCGGAGGAGGAGGAGGATAAACGATGCCGTCTCACGGCGATCTGGACCATCAGATCGAGCATCTGATGCAGTGCAAACCGTTGCCGGAAGCGGAAGTAAAGGCCTTATGCGAGCAAGCGAGAGCGATCCTCGTGGAGGAGTGGAATGTCCAGCCGGTGAAATGTCCGGTCACCGTCTGCGGTGATATTCACGGCCAGTTTCACGATCTCGTCGAGCTCTTCCGTATCGGCGGAAACGTCCCCGATACCAACTACCTCTTTATGGGTGATTACGTAGGTCCGTCGTCATGTCTGTGAATTTCATGTTGCAGTTTGGAAATGAGAAGTAATAGGATGACGATTTTTGTTCGACGGAATTTTTATTCTGGGTGTTTCTAGAATTAGTTGCAAATGTACGATGTTATGCCTTATAGGCGTTAAGTATTTTGTGAGTGAAACTTGTTATTTTTATCGTAATGTAGAGTTCTAGAAACCTAGAAAGCTCCTTTTTTGTTGAGCAAGTCACGGAAACTGTGGAAAGATTTAGTTTACCGCGGGGAGAATCTGTGGTAGTTTATTTGAGATCGTTTATTTTTGTTTCACATTATATGAAATGAAAAATGTACATGTATATATGCTCAAAAGAACTGCTTTGCATGAAAACTATATAAACTTGTTGAAAACATGGCTTTGCCTTGTATGAAGTTGATTGATATAATGCAGGAATCTAGTGGTTTTATAGAGAGAGGAAGAGAAGTAAATTTATAAATTAAAAACCTTTACGTTGGTTGTTTAACCAATGTAGTCTTTATTAATTGCACAGGAATCTGGTTCTATAGATGGAGGAAGAGAATTAAATTTATAAGTTTTAAACCTTTACATTGTTTGTTTAACCATGTACTCTTTATGAATTGGATTGAAAGTCAGAAGTTGTCGCAAATATCCAGAAGGAGAGGGTATGTGTGGAGTTTGTATTGGAGCAACCTGCATTAACATGATACGATGGCCTTTGGACAACTAGACATGTGCCGTCCTTGATACATAACCCATCAATGCTCTTAAAAGGAATAGAGTTTGCTGGAGTAGATGATTGATATTTGTTAAACTTTGTCTGCCTTTTGAAAATGCCACCATTTCTTTAGGTCAGAATACCTTGTTTTGCTAATTCAGCTTTGATATTGTCAACTCAAACATGCGTTCACGGGCTTTGTTTCATTATTAACAAAAATTCCTTATCATTTGACCTTTGTTAAACATTTTGCAGATCGAGGATATTACTCTGTGGAAACAGTCACTCTTTTGGTGGCACTCAAAGTTCGATATAGAGATAGGATCACAATTCTAAGAGGGAATCATGAGAGTCGTCAGATTACTCAAGTGTAAGTGCTTTATTTGAATGAAATCATATGGAAAACTGAATATTGGCGTGAAATAAGAAGCTGAACTTTCTTCTCTTTCTGTAGATAATGACTATGAGCAATAATCTAAACTTGTGAGTGTTTGAATGAAGAGATTAGATAGGATAAATGAGACATAGAATTGAATGTCTTGTTCTACTGCCTTTCTTTCTCTGTTTTAGTCATATTTCATTACTGTAATTACATTCAACAGCTTAATTTTCTTTTTCAGGTATGGATTTTATGATGAGTGCTTGAGAAAATATGGAAATGCTAACATATGGAAGTATTTCACTGACCTCTTTGATTACTTACCTCTGACTGCTTTGATCGAGAGTCAGGTTTTACTTTTTTACCACTGCCTTAACATTCAACCTACATGATATTTCTAATCTCTGAGGTCTCATCTAATCACCTTTGGTTATTATGCTGCAGATCTTCTGCTTACACGGTGGACTCTCTCCTTCTTTAGACACACTAGATAATATCCGTGCCTTGGACCGGATACAGGAGGTACACCTGCAATTATTTTGTTCCACTGCAGTTTCATTTGTATATATGTTGCTTGAGCCAATTTTTGGAGTTTTGAAATAAATTGTTTTACAACTATGAAATTTTGTTTGATTGATTTTACCTGCTCATCACATTGTTATAAATGGTATGTCTTATCTAATTAACATTTGATACTGTCAGTGCTGGTAAATATAATGAAACCTTTTGGATTATTCTACAAAACTAGCATGAATTGGCTGCTAGTGAATTGATGTTTATGCATCATGTTTTATGCTTTCTTTTCATGCATGAAACTATGTTTTCCTTAAAAAAACAATTTTAACTCCTATAAGCAATTGTGCGAATGAAATCTCTTCCTATGATAAAATTTTGGTTGTCTAGGCTGATGTGAATAAGTTGATGTCCATGCTAGAATGCTACATGATATGACTAATCTGATTTGCTTAGTCCACTGGGTTCTTAATATTTCATTGTGCTGGATTGCGTAAAAAAACAGTGGTTTTCACATTCATGTTTTTTATAAGTGGCAGCTATTAATTCTTGTCTGGTCATTAGGTTCCTCATGAAGGTCCGATGTGTGATCTCTTGTGGTCTGATCCAGATGATCGATGTGGGTGGGGAATTTCTCCTCGCGGAGCTGGATACACATTTGGGCAGGATATTTCTTCACAGTTCAACCATGCTAATAGTCTGACTCTTGTTTCTAGAGCTCACCAACTTGTCATGGAAGGATACAATTGGTCCCAGGTTTGTTGATTCAAGTTAGAAAGATTTGGTTTTAGATGTGAAGTTCTGTTGCTATCTCTAATATATTATACTTGTAATTTTTGCAGGATAAGAATGTTGTCACAGTGTTCAGTGCGCCAAATTATTGCTATCGATGTGGAAATATGGCTGCAATACTTGAGGTTGGGGAGAATATGGAACAGAATTTCATTCAATTTGACCCAGCTCCTCGTCAGATTGAGCCAGATACCACACGCAGGACTCCTGACTATTTTTTGTAATTTGTGTAGTTCCCAGCTTAAAATTTTCTGTTTGTTTATCATGGTTTTATAGATGCAATTATGCAATAGAGAATTTTGGTGTTTTCCTCAAGAAGGGACAACAAGGAACATTTGTTGTTATCATTCTTTGCGTTTGAGTGAAAATTCATCCCACTGTTTCTTCATTGATATGACATTATAGGTTTACTATGTAGGTGAATTTTGTCTGTCTTATAAAGATAAAGAAAACAGGAGGAACCACAACAAATTCTTGACCTCATTGGTCCGAGTTTCTGAATGTATCTGATTTTTTGAAGCGCATATTTATTCGTTTTACTTTTATTTTTGATTGAAGGCTGTTATAGGACTCCTCTTTTCCTTTTCTGTTTTTGCAAGTACTATGTTATACTGCATTAGATTTGACCTCGCATGAGATAACTCCTGTTCTTGGAGGTAAGAATGACAGGCTTCTGAATCCTGCCATTTTGTGTGGATGCAACTGAGGTAACAAGCTTATTCATTATTGCATGTGATGTTTCTTAACGTGGAGAATGGCACACACCATTATACGGGGATAATAAGCAGTATTTTGAACCACCCTGGATGAAGAATGAGATTCCTTCGCAAGAAGCGCCGTGAATCCAGCAATTGTTTAGTTTTCCGAAGGCAGACGTCTACTACTTTTAATGGATATCGTCATCCTTAGCCACAGATGTGTTACAATCAAAATTTTGACATCATTATGTAAGTAATTTACCAAGAATTGAAGAGAAAGATTAACATAAAAAGAGTTTGAGAGATGGTTGAGAGAAGATAAAGAAAGCGAGAGAGCAGAAAAATGAAGACTATTTATGTTGATCTCCTCTCCTTTTACATCTTGATTATAACTTTTGTATCACTCTGATGGTTAATTAAATTTGGATATTATATTATCTTTATACATACCAATTCTTTAATCACCTCAATTCATAAAATTAGAAATGAAAGTCTACATCTTGTATCTTTGCATTATAATTCAAGATCCACGTGCTTTTCTAAAATGTAAAGAACCAAGATAATGGTTGAATGGTAGAGTTTCATTTGTAAAGATGACTTTTAAAGATTACTTTTTGCATATTATATATAAGGAGTAGCTTTTTATACTCTAAAACATGTAAGTGAAATAATGAAATAGCACCAAAAATAAAAATTGGAACAACTTATTTGAGAATGCAAAGCGTCGTAAAAATCACTACTTTAAGTTAGAAATTCCCCGTTTATAGTGCAACAGGACAACGAGATTCGACCTCAGGGTTAACACCTCCTCCACCAACTTCGGTGCACACCAAAAGGCATAGTAGAATCTGTCTCCAAAAACTAACATAAACAAAAAAACACAGAATAAAAAAGATAAGAAAATTTGTATGCAAAAGTGTCTGTCTGCAGAAAAAAAAATGCATGCATTATATGGAGAAAATGGAAAAGCACGACAGCAGGGATAGCAGCCAAAACAAAGCAAAAAAGTATGACTTGTAGAGGTAACGGACAAGCAAAAAAGTATGACTTAGCACAAGCACGCCATGCGTCGCCGCTACTAAGTTGGGTCGGACGGCGCATGCGAGTGTGTGCGTGTGGTATCCATACCCTCCTCAAGAGACTTGATTTAAAGTCTCACAAAACAATCTAGTATATAAACTAGGTGAAAGTCTCTTACTCTTTCAATGTGGGACACAAACTAAAGCAAGAAAGAGAGATGTTCCAAGGTTTAGAACACCACCAACAATTCCCCACTTGGGCCAAAACTTGAGAAACAAATTGTAACAATTTATGAGAGAGATAGACGAACAACCAGGTGAACTGGTTCTTAGACCTGGTGTCCAAAACATTTCGGAGGCAAAACTTAGTAGAGAAATAAACAGACTGTCCTGGTCTTATGATCGCTATAGAAAGATAGCCCAAAAACTCTCATAAGAGAGTGGCTAGGCCCTATAATCACGTAGGTGAGTCCATTAAGTGTGTACTACTCACACCACCCAAACTTGGGCTATAAAACTCATTAAGGATTAAACCATCCAATCTCATCAAACGCAGTAAAGTCATGTTATGGGACGTAATTCAATAACTGAATGTATCTCAGTATTATTCCATAAATAAAATATAAGTAAGTAGTCAACACATAACTTCATTTGACCTATTGAACTTGGTTTCCCAAGACGGGTGTCCATCACAAGGTTACTACATAATTGGGCTCAACTTCATCCTTTTAGCCTGCTCCGAAACTAGTTTCCTACTCAAAGCTTTTGTAAACGAATCTGTTATGCTTCTCTCTAACTTGCCATAGTCTAGAGATATTACACCATGTCTAATTTGAAGTACAAACAATTTTGTGTCTCAATCTAATATGTCTACTTTTGCCATTATATGCCTTGTTCTCAGCAACATAAATGATGGCCTGCAAATCACAATAAATGAATACAAAAGGAATTGGTTTTTCTCAAAGTGGAATATCTGCTAAGAGATTTCTTAGTCACTCAGCTTCCCGTCCAACCAACTCCAAAGTCATAAACTCAGCGTCCATTGTTGATATTGTAATACACGTTTGCTTGGATAATTTCCAAGACACTGCAGCTCCTGCCAAGGTAAAAATATAAACACTGGTAGCGTGTATACCATCACTGTCCATAACCTAGTCAGGATTAGAAGAAATGTTGGGTCCCGATTTCCTTTTTCCTTATTAAATAGCTTGTTAAATTATTTTGAGGTTTAGTTTGCTAAATGTCTTTTAGTTGGAAATAATTTTGAGATTTTAGTGCTTAGGTTGATGAATTTTAATGGAGGGATTAAGAGTTTAATTGAGTTTTATATGGTGTTAGTAGTAAGTAAAGAAATAGATGTATAAGGTC
>JAOTAX010000006.1:30832622-30844950 GCA_025629825.1 Erythroxylum guanchezii
CCAGAGCGTTGCTCGGCCTCACCATCCATACCACAGTGCAGTCGATCGGTTCGTTCAGTCAACAGCTCAGTTCCAACTCAGATAATTCAATATACCTTTAATGCACAGTAACAAACACAATAGTCTCTAAAGCGGGGCCGGGATGTTACATTGAATCAAGCTTCTTGGTCTTCCTCCTATTGTCACCTAAATCAAATCCATCTCCTTTACTCGTGCCTTCAGCCATAATCGTTGCTCTCTCACTATATGTTTAGGGTTTTAGAGTTTATTCCTACTATGTTACCATGAAGAATTTTAAGAGTAATGGTTTGTCTTTCATTAACCACTAGCAAGCACTATATACACCTTGATGTATAATATTCACCCTAAAATAATGACCAACACTAAGAAATATTTTCCTACTTTTACTCTTACTAGAACTCCTAAAGTAGGAAACTAGATAATAGAGAAAATATTACATTTACATTTTTATCATATTCGCATATTTTCCAATACTACATATAATATTAGTGATATACTAAACTCAAAAATACAAATAGGATCTCCACAATAGTTTGTTCGTGTGTAGATATAAGTTTCTTCATTAGTAAATGAATCTGAATATGTTATAAGACCAGCATTACTATAAGAGACATCCTTCTCATATTTCAAGTCATTAGTTACTGACAACACCAATAACAGTGACAATGATGGAAGATATATAGGTTGAACCAAACCCAGATAGTAATGAAAACATTATACTCCCTAAGTTGGAAGAGCATTGATTCTTTTTGTTTTTTCTCTTATGTGTATTTTGTTGTGTTTTTGTCATGATTCAATTGAACTTCAACTTTTGTTGATGCATTAGTCATTATGTAGTTCTCTATTGGACATTATTTTTTAGCCAGTTTATCAAAATATCAATCAAGTTACATATAGTCCAAAGGAATATTTTAGATATCTATGATTTGAATATAACATGGTTTAAGACTTTAATCAAATAGATTGTGTAAGAGTTATAGAATTATCAATTAAGAAAAATAAGTGTAATTTTATATTATAATGTAAGAAGCATAATAAAATTTGATAAGTAAAAGATCATTTTTGGTAAAAATCAAGAAGAACAAGAATCGAAGATTAAGATCAAATGAAAAGAACAACAATTAGGAACAAAAGATTAAGATGAAACAAAGAACAATAAAGATTAATTCTAATATAGAAGAAATTATTGAAGTTAATCTTCTAAAAGGAACATTGATTCTTATGTCAAATATTATGATCAAAATAGATTTTAAGATTATTGTGTCAAGAATTGAAGAAAAATGAGATGAATATAAGAAATCAATAGAAAAAAAGAAGTTTGAGGACTGATAGAGAAAAAAAAAGAAGAAAAAAGTAGAGAAAATAAAGACAAAATTTTTGTTAATAGATTCGTCCTTTATGTTCCTAACTTAGTTAAACTCTTTTGTACATTTCAAACTCAAAAGTAATTTCTCATAACACTTTTGCTTAAAAGATTCGTAAAAGATTAGGAGTTTTTGTGTGTATAGAGTATGTTCATATCATTATCACCATTTGTAGCACTCCTCAGTTTAGTTGGAGACAATAAGTTTGGTTGAATATGACAACACTTGGTTAATCTACTTAGTTCAACATCTACATCCTAAACTCGAACCTATTTTCATTTCCATTATTGACTAGATAATTAGAATATTGAAATTTTATTTAGAGATTAACAGTAGGTTTAATAGCTAATTGAGCGCAACTTAGTCAAAGTGGTTCCTTTTGATCAGACTTACAAATATTTCACACATGGAAAAAGACAAAAAAACAAGATTAGATTTCAATTCATTAGTTATCAATCTATTTCAAATAATTATGATTAGATTAGTTAAGTTGATTTTCTTAAATATTAGATTATTTTAGAAATTTTGGATTTATTCATATGTCCATAAATAATAGGAGTATATTATACTTGTAATCTAGTAAAAAAAAGTTATAAACCAGAATAAAGTAAGTAGTATTTTTCCTATCAAATTTTCAATGTTGAGATTGAAGAGTTCCCTCTAAAAAACTCTTTTTTTTGTTTTAAAATAGGTCAAAAAGATATAAAAACTAACCATCACAACTCATAAATCAAGTTACTCCTTAATTTCAAATTGCATAATCTTATAACTAAATCACGATCACTTTAACAATTTCATATTAGAGACAGATTGTTGTGGGAGACTCTCAAAACTTTTAGCGACAATTTAAAGCTTTCTTGAAAATGCATCAAGAGGATAGAGATTAGGACAACAGACAACAAGAACAAGATCATGTAAACATAGAGAATAAATAACGATAATTGGCAAACCATTTTTATGAGATAGAGTAAAAATTTTATGTAACAAGAGGTGATGAAATCAAAAGCAACATTAATCTAGAATAACGAGATCATCGACTTAGAGGAGGAGATGCACAGGCTAGGAATTATGTTCCTAGGTATTCTAAACTTACTCTTCCTCATTTTGATGGAACTATGGATCCATTAAGATGGTTGAACCACTGTGAAATTTTTTTTACCATTACAAATGACTAAAGAATAGTAAAAGAATAAAAGCAACCTATAAATAAAGTATTTGAATCATTTCCTCAATCATAAATCTCCCAAATGATTAAAACTTTGTACTTTGATTTACTCAATTAGGCTTTAGACCTCTTCCTAAATGTATGTATTATTAACAATATAGTTTTGTTTAAAAATAAAACAATATTATTTTAAATATAGTTAGGCTTTGGGATTTAGGCCAAACTGTGGAGCTTGAGCCAAAACCAAAACCTAATTAACTCAAGTTAAATATTTTGACTTTAGATTACACTTGATTAGACTATATCAATATCTGGTTGTTTTGCCATCCCTAGCTATAACTATCCTAAGAAGATTTTAAGGCCAACTGTAATTTCTATTTTGGGCTAACAATCAAAATCAATGAACTAGGACAGCTGTCTAAGTTTTATCAAAGAAGCAAAGTGGAGGATTACTAGTGATGCTTAAATAACTTACAATATATGTAGTACTCTCACATAATAACAAGAATTTGAAATTTTCATTAGTGGGTTGAAAGAGACAATAAAAGTAGAAGTTTACATACAACATCCTGGGGATTTAACCACCACTATGAGCTTAGCCTAGTTTTATGATCATTGGGAAAATAGATATTAAAAAGAACCAAGTAGGCATAAAAAAAATAGAATAATAATGCTCAAGGATGGCATTTGGTTAGGTTAAACTTAGGCCATCTTAAAAGTTTTTATAAGGCTCTGTGCCTGGCCCAATACTCAAACAAGCCTGAGGTTCACAACCTAAACTCAATCAAAATCAGATGACACAATCAAGTCCGAACTAAGCTTATTTTTTAATTTAGTTTAATATTATTTTAACACAACATCATTTTACTCAAGATGATGTTGAACCTGACCCCCAAAATTTTTTTAAAAAAGTTTAAGCATAACCTTAAGTTTGGTCAACTCAAGCTAAGACCCTTGATTTCAGGTTGGGCAAAGCACAAATGTCATTCTGAGCTCTACAAACACTTTTTATGAAGCAGCAAAGTAGGGCAAAGATGGAGGAAAGAAATGAAAAAGGTCTTTATTTCAACTTTGATGAGCTTTGTATGGTCGGACGATCAATTTAAAAGACTCTTTTGGTTAGAAGGAATCAATGACTTACAACTTAAACCAAAGAATTTGGGGGGAAAAAAAGAAATAAAGGAGCTCAAAATATCAATCCATGCTATCATATGAATTAAAAAAACACAAATAATACAGGTGAAAGTATTTATCAATAGAAATTCCCTATTAATCTTGATCAATTTTAGAAGCTCCCACAACTTTATTAATGATGTCTTGGTGGATCAAATGAAAATACCCACTGAATTAAGGTTTGAATTGCAAGTTACAGTGGTGCATGCAAGAAGATTATGTATTCCAATTGTATGTCAGCCACTTCTAGTACAATTAGGTCCTCAAAAATCTTTTATTCTGATTTATTTTTACTTCCTCTATGTGGACTTGGTGCAATTCTGGGGTAAATTGGCTAAGACATTTGGTCATATTATTTGGGGCTTTGCGACCATAACAATGTAGTTTTGGTGGTAAGGGGAAGATAGAGTTGTATGGAATTAAGGATTTCAATTCAGTTACTACTTTTCAGTTATACTAGTTAAGGTGGATAGGGAGTTGGAGCTTAGAAGAGAAATAACAAAATTTTAAGACTTGTTTAATGCACTAGAAGGGGTTGCCTCCCTTACATTAATCCAATCATTGAATTATTCTTCAACTAAATGTAAGGTTTATAGTTGTCCACCCTTATTGTTAGCCATATAGGTAAAAGAATGAGATTGAAAGGCAATGTAATGAGGGAAAAAAAAGGAATCATTCGACCTACCCAGTCTCCTTTTTCTTTTTTAGGTATTTTGGTTAAACATGTAATTTATAGAAATTGTGTGTTGATTATCGAGCCCTAAATGCCCGACTATTAAGGATAACTATTGGAGGAGTTTATAGGGATTACTATTTCTCAAAGCTAGATTTTTGCAATGGGTATCATCAAGTTATAGTGTGTGGGACATATTTGGAGAAGACAACTTTTTGCATTCACCAAGGTCACATTAAATTTCTAGTCATGGCTTTCAGTATGATGAACACTCTTTTACTTCTTAAGCCCTCGTGAATGATGTATTCAGACAATTTCAATATAAGTTCGTCTTGTTATTCTTTAATGACATACTGCTTTATAGTCATTCTTGGGCATAATATATGCATCATCTTCGAATTGTATACACCTAATTGAGGCAGCATTGCTTGTTCTTAAAACAATTAAAATGGTTATTTGTATAAACTCAAATCTTATACTTAAGGCATATGATTTCATCCCGAGGAGTAGAAGTAGACTCCTGAAATGTGGCAATGATGCTACAATGGCCATAGCTAAATATTGTTCAAGCATTACAAGGCTTTCTTGGTCTTATTGGGTACTATAAAAAATTTATTAAATTTTTTAGGAAAATTTTTAGCCCATTGACGACTATGTTATGAAAGAATTCCTTTGTTTGGCCATAAGATTCATTGGTTGCTTTTAAAGAACTAAAATTGGGTATGATTTAAACACTAGTTTTAGGTCTTCGTGATTTTAAAAAAGTCTTTACCATAGAGTGTGATGCTCGTACTATAGAATAGGAGATGTCCTGTAACAAGAAGGTCGACGCATTGCTTTCTTTAGATGTACTTTTGTTAAGTGATACCAACATATACTAGCATATGAGAGAATAGATTGGCCTAACCAAGGTTGTGTACCATTAGAGATCCTATATGTAGGGATGTTAATATGAACAGATCATTATAGCCTAAAGTTCCTACTAGAATAACATATTATTACCTTTTACCCTGAGTCAACAAACTATTGGATTTTGATTTTGAGGTGGGATATCAAGCTTGAAAAGAAAATGTCATTTCTAATGTAAAATGTCATTTCTAATGCACTCTCTCAGAGAGATCAGGATGTAGGTGTCTTAACATTGGTATCCATACCTTAATTGGGATTTTTTAATGCAATCTAGATAAAAGTTTTTAACTTACAAGATTTACAACAACTGGTGGCACGTATCACTATAATTAAGGAAGGTAGTCCTTGGTCTTATAATGATAGGCTAATACTTTTCAAAAATAATTTTTTCCAACCTCTTCTATAATGTGCAAGCAATAATTTTAATAGTTCATGCTCTGTACCATAAAGGGTATCAAAAAACTCTTCACTGAGTTTCAACAAATTTTTATTAGATATTAATGAAGCGATAAGTTAAGGACGTAGTTAGAACATATGAGATTTGCCAAAGGAATAAGTTAGAACACTTAAAACTTGCTAGGCTATTGTAACCCCTCCAAATTCCTATATCAAATATTTCGATGGATTTTATGGACGGACTTTTCTATCGCATAGGAAAACTATTTCATTGATAATAGTAAATTGCTTCTCCAAATACACACACTTTATACCTTTAGAACACCCTTATTAAACTACAATAATAGTCTGACTCTTCTTAGGTTGATAAAAACCATAATCAGTGACCGAGATGTCACATTCATAAGTTCCTTCTAGTAAGAGCTATTCAACTTCATTTTAACATTTTATATTATCCTGAGTCGCTATCCTTCTTTTGCACTCGAGGTCAATCACATTTTTGATAGGGAGAGTAAAGTTAGATACCAACAATAAGTATTGAACATGTAACGATACCTTAGTTACGTATCCCGGATCAAACGTAAAAGGGCAATAAATGAAGAAATGTGAAAAATACCTAATTTCAGTTCCATAACTTGAAACCAGCTTTTTGAAGCCAAAACAAGCACAAATTTACTGCCGTTTTCACGAGATGCGGTCAACGTGTTTCTACAATTTTTTCAAAACGTAAGCTTTCTTAATGGGTTAGAGAATTCTTATGTTTACGAATGATATGAGCAACTGCAAGAGACCTTAATCTTTATATATAGTTTCCATATCAGACTTCCCCATCACAGGCTCGATATGGGTCCAGTCCACACTGATTAGAATTTATTTTCCATCTGAACTTTGACCCATTGATTTAGATCATTTATTGGGACACTTCATTATCTTTATCTGGATCAAATTACGTAACTTAACCAATAAGTTATTGAAAAACTAAAAAATGCAATTAAATGTTGTCCAACTTTATGGGAAAAGTAAAAAAATCCAACATTCTCCTCATTGGACAATATTTAATTGCAGTTTTGACTCAAATTTAAAATAGTTTAAAAAACTCGGTTAAGTCACGCTACTGTATTAGTCGACTAAGTTTAAAAAACAAAACATTTGATCCACAGATAACAAAAGTCCATCATTCTATCTTGCAAGGCTTTCGATACCAAAAAGTATCAAATGCATGTGTCACATACAACACAAATCCAATACAATTACGCATATCTAATACCTCACTAACATGAATGGGAAAATAGAGTGTGGCAAACTAGGATGATACATGTATGATATAATATGTATCATCTTTGCTTGTAAGTCTCGATTTCTCCAACTTTATGCTAAACCGCATATGCTAAACTGCATTAGAGAAATCCTATTTTCTCTCACTGAATGCTAAAAAGCATTAGAGAAAACTTTTATGTTCTCCAACTGAATGCTAGACTGCATTAAAGAACCTTTATAGGATTAAAAAACTTATATCTCTCTATGTCATGTCAAACTTTATAGATATCCGTATAACACTGTATGCGTTTAAATGACATAGGCTCAAAGTCTATCTGTACATATGCCCAATGACCTTTAAATGCTTAATATCGACACAAATCTTAAGACTTTCACACGTATTATGACAATGTACGATAACATGTATTACTGAGGATAAACGATGTTCACCTTTGTTGATGAATCACCATACTGCCATAATACATCAAATGTATAAATGTACAAATGTACGTAAAGCAAACTTAATGATCCCCTAACTAACAGTGTCTAAGGACTTCAAAACACCCATATTGTGTTCTTATCTTTCAAACACAAGTGGGCGAAGTTCTTTAGTTAACGGATTGGCTTACAGTTCCTCAGTCCTTAAATGCTCCTAATCTTAATGTCACCTTTTCGTATCAACTCCTTCATGGTCAAATAATTGACCTCCAAATGCTAAGACCCTGTGATATTCAATGTTGTTATTAAACATCACAACAGCTAGATTATCACAGTACAACCGAATGGGTCTAGCCACTGAATCAACCACAGACAACTCAGAAATCAAGTTTCTGAGTTAAACTGTCTGTGAAGTAGCCCCATAGCATGCACTTTGCATGTATAGTCAAGGAAATCACCTGTGTCTACTTGACACTCTTCCACGACATTGTACCATTTGCAAACATAAAAATGTAACCTTAAGTGGACTTTCGATCATCTGAACACATAGATAAATTTGAATCTGAATTCCCTACGAGGTTTGCTCTATTGACTTTTCTATATGTTAGCATATAATCCTTGATTCCCTTTAATTATATCAACACTCGCTTAACTACATTTCAATGATCTACACCTCAGTTAACCAGATATTGATCAAACATTCAAACAGTAAATGCAATTTTCCACCTAGTACATAGCCGAGCATACATCAAGCTATCAACCATACTAATTTCAGGAACATTTCTCATAACTTCTCTTTTTACTTTATTCTTTGGATATTGTGCCAAAGATTATCTCTCACTATGAGAGATAGGTGCTACGACAAGTTTCCAGTCAATCGTATTAAACCTTTGTAGCACATACTCAATGTATGCATCTATGAGAGGCTTGATAAGTGTTAAGATCTGTCCTAGTGAATCTGAATACCTAAGACAAAAGATGCTACACAAAGGTCCTTGATGTTTAAGTTCTTAACCAAAAGTTGCTTAACCTCGCACAACATGGTTAAGTAATTAGACATGAGCAATATATCTTCCACGTACAGAAAAGGGAAGATAACTTTGCTCCCCCTGACCTCATAGTACTAGCATCTTTTAACTTTAATTTCTATGAAGCTGAAAGAGGTGATAACCTCATCAACTATAAGGTATCACTTTCGGGAGGTTTGATGCAAATCATATATTGATCTGCATAACGCACAAACCATGTTAATTCCATCTAGATCCTAAAATCTTTCAGGTTGTACCATATAGAACTCTTCATAAAGGTCTTTATTCAGAAAAGTTGTTTTGACAGCCATCTGATGTAACTCTAAATCATCATAAGCTACAATGACCTTAATCACTCAAAATGTACCTTACGAGGATATGAGAGAAAAGGTAACATTAAAGTCAACCTTTCTCTCTGAGTGAACCATCAGGCAATTGAGCGAGCCTATAAACCGCTGAACTTTATCTCGAAATCCTTTAAGTCTTAAACTCATTTACAACGGACGAGTTTGTAGTTCCACTGTAAATCAAGTAGCTCCCAGACCTTACTATGCTTCTTGGCTTGCATCTCATTAGTCATTGCATCCCACGAAAAATCCAAATTGGGTCCAAAAATTGCTTCTGTAAAAGTAACTGGATTCATAACATGTCTAATAACATAGTCCTGTTCACATGATAGACTATGTAATCAGATGGGATAGCAGATTGTCTCAGCTTAGCGAATCTACACAGCTGCATTAGATCTTGTACCCTCAAGAACCTCTATATGTACAAGTATGGGTTCATGTTCCTGTACAGGCATGGTATAAAGACCTAGATCCACCGGATCCAACTGTATGAGTAGCGGGTATATGATAACTGTAGTATCCGCCCTACTATCATCCAAAGGTAAAAAGGCCTACCATCTTCATAGACATCGTATTCTAGAAACTTAGTTGTTTGTGATTTCACTATTCTGGCCTCTCCTTTTCTACAGTAAAATCTATAGCCTTAAAATGGTCGAGATATCTTACTAAATAGCCATGAACTTAACGAGCATGCAATTTGTTTTTATAGGGATTATATTACCCCAGTAGAGCAACCTCATACACGAACGTGTGCAAGGCTGAGTTTTCAAACTTTTAGATAATCAAGTAGAATAGCCTTGTTTTGCATCTACTTCTTCAAGTCCCTTAGGATGCAGTTATGCCTTTCGGTAACACACCATTTTGCTCAGGACTACCCGACATAGTGAACTAAGTCACTATTCCAACTGATTCAAGATATCTAGCAAACAAACCTCTTCAAGTCTTGAAACACCATGTTTGCCAAGATATTCTCCTCCACAGTCAGATCTGACACTCTGGATGGATTTTTCCAATTGGTTCTCAACCTTCAGACTTTAAGCAAGAACACATAACTGTAATAGGAATAATCATCAACAAATGTCAAAATACATTTAGAATTGCACAATGCAACTATATAAGGTCTACTGATATCCGTATGTATCAGACTTAACAAGTCAGAAGCATAAGTTGACCTCTATATCCTTATTAGTCAACTTACCCCTACAACAGCCAACACATTTTCCCAGATCATCATAATCTAAAATTGAGAGAATGCTTTCCTTGATGAATCTCTCAACCCTAGCTCTAGAAATGTGGCTTAAACTTTTATGCCACACCATGTATGACTTCTCATTCATCACGATTCTTCTATTCATGACTTGTTCAGGAAGATATGAAGAAACATATTTCTAATTCGGGGTCAAACACATTCTATACAAACCATATGACAAGAAAGTTGTACCATTATTGTTGGATCTCGTTTTCGAAGCCCAACTCTTGCTCTGATAACACAACTATTGGACCCTATTTTCGGAGCCCAACTCTTGAGTCATGAAACATGAACATGTTACCCTAAGGCGTTAGGTCATTTCAATGAACCCTTATTAGCCATCATCAATTCATCCTTATTCTTATAACATCTTAAACCACCAGGAGCGAGCCCACACCAGTCAGACACCCAAATCACCACTTGACTTTTTTTCTTTTTTTTCAATAATTGTAGCTCAATAATCGAACTCATTTCTCCTATTTCAGAACAGATTTTGGAAAACCTAAAACAAGAATTACAATTTGACTTCTTCAGTGTTGGGCACCGATTTGGGAACCCAACCTCTTGCTCTGATACCACCTCTGTTGGATCCCGCTTGATTCCGGAATCCAACTCTTGTGAAAACATGAACGCGTGTATATTACCTTAAAGGGTTATTGCATTAAACCCTAATTAGCATCATCTATTCATCTTCTTGCTCATAACATACTAAAAATTCCTCATATATGTTCAATGGTGTGCCCACACAAATTAATCACCATACTCGAACTCATTTCTCCTGCTTGTGAACAGATTTTGGAAATCTTCAAACTAGAATTTCAATTTGACTTCTTCAAAGAAATCATAGCTCTAAGTGTCTATTTTTCTTTGAAGAAAGAATCATCTCAATCGAAGCTCCATAGATCAAGATATGCTTAAAAAGATAAAGGGTTTTCATACCCTAATCATGCTCTTACAACCGATCCCTTATTTTCTTTCCATGAAACTTTTTCAAATCAACTCCAAAAGATTCCAATTTTTATGGAGAGATAGGTACATGTCTTAGGAATCCATTTCTTTAAGAATCGCTTCATTTAGAGGTTGGATGAGGGAGTTATGCCCAAAAGAATAAAACATGTTTAAGTCCTCAAACATGCAGTAACATGTCTTAGCGCGATCACCATAACTTTTTCTACAAATGTCAGATTGGTTTTGTTCTTGAACCATTGGAAAGAAGACTTCGAGATCTAAAACTTTTATGAAGACCACAAAGTCAAATTCTGCCTCTAAAAGAGTCAAAAATCACTATTTACTAAAGCTATCCCGTGTATGCCCGTTTAACGGACATAGATCGATCAAAGTGCAGTTTTTCATCCGAGAAGGTCCGTTAAACGGATGGAAAGAGTCATTTTTGACCCTAAAGGTCCGTTAAATGGACCTAAAGTCCATTAAACGGACATGGGGTTTCCCAAACCCCTCCAAACCCTCTCCTATGCTTCCTCCATCCAATCTAACATCATATTCACTTAATATCTCCTCAAATTCAACTCTTCTAGTGCAAATTCACTTTATAACAACTCAAACACCAAATTTACCTTATCAAACTCTTAAATCTCAATCTATTTGAATCATCAAAACCACACATTCTCATCAATTACCATAGCTGTCATATACACAAAATCCTATGCAACATCATAACTTGTAACAATCATATCTTCCCATTCCGATATCCAAAAATTACAATCTTTATAGCGTTAGAAAGATAGAATGTAACATCCCACCCCCGATAGGAAGGGTAAATTGGTCATTTGGGACGGGTTAGGATTGTTTAAACTTACCTCGGCATGTTCGTGCATCATATGGCCTATATATATATGTGAATAGAAATTTTTCGGCCATTTCGCAGCTTCAACGATTCGCACTCGCGACCCCGATAAAACAGCCATCTCGCGATCGCGAGCCGGGTCGCGATATGTTTATTTTGATTATGCCTTCTTTGGCTCATATCTGTTCCATCCGACATCCGATTGATATGATTCTCGAGGCATCGAATTCGTGGAATATTTAATTTCATTTTATGAGAAATTGGGAATTTTTTGTGGTGAAATTGACGTGGGTCCGGGTAATTGGTTTCTGGTCATTGTTTTATTAATTTTTGGACCTATAGAGGTCCGAATTGAGTAATTTCGGTGCCGTTAGATTTCTAATGTTTTAGACGGAATTTTGTGATGGAAATTTTTGGATTAATGCCAGGAATATCATGAACATGCATTGTACACATTCTAATTGCCACATGTGCATCATTAAATAATTCTGATTAGACAATTGA
>JAOTAX010000006.1:30845050-30862632 GCA_025629825.1 Erythroxylum guanchezii
TGGTTCTTGTTTCTAATTAAACTAGAGACCAAGAGCTACCATTTGAAGAAGTTATTTGTGATTTTTGTGATTCCGCTGAGTGACTCGCCTTTGTGGTTTGAGATGTTATGAGAAATTTGATGAACCGATGATGGCTTATGAGGGTTAAACGAATTAACCCTACAGGTTAAGACACACATGTTTCATGTTTCTGAAGAGTGTGGAAAAAAAACTAAGGAGTAATGAAGAAGAACACATTTCTTGTTTTCGCAAGCGTTGGATTCCGGACTCAAGCGGGATCCAACATTTGTGGTATTAGAGCAAGATGATGAATCGGTGTTAGTTTAAGAGATTACAAGGAACCACGCTCAGTATTTGGTGATTCAGTAAAAAGGTTGGGTTTCGAAAACGAGACCCAACATGCTCTTTCATTAATCATTATTAATATAAACTATCTGATCTGCTTAAACTAATTAAGTGAAATTCTTCTTTGAGAGAAGATTTCTTGCTACTATCATCTATACTGTTCATGCAATCTTTATCAATCAACTGTTATCATCATTGCATTATCAATCATTCTTAATACCTCAAGAAGACAAATTTCTACGTTCTTACAAAGTCATAATGTTCTAATTACCAAAACTCAATGAAGTGGTAAACATAATTACTGTCGCATAAACTTAGATGTGTATCATCAAAGGCATCCTATTCTATCCAGAGATTTATTTCCGACAATCACCAATTTATATCTTACACTAATGATACTTTGTTCTCATTCATACATAAAATCCTTATCTTATATGAATTTCTAACTTTCTCCTTACTATATATCATTCATCTCATGAAAAGTTATTTATGTCTATTTCATATCCCCTTTTACTCTTTCCTCATTTTTGTCTCATTTTCCTATTGTCATTTTTTTCATCTTCCATATGTATATCCTTAATCAATTCAGAATTATTGATGCATAATCATTATGAAATTCTGATCTCAATTCCACCAATATCTTCTTATACCAGATCATAACTCTTATCGCAACAATTAAACAATCAATTTAAATTTCAAGTTCAACCTTTCATTTCCACTTTGCTTGTACATCTTAAATCTTGTCATTTCTATTTATGTCTCTATTTCTTTTCAATCAATTCATGAAAATATTTTCACATCCATATCAATTCAAGTACATATCCATAATAAAATTTCGTCACCATATTCACTGACATAACCACAAATACTGAATCTATGTTTAACATATCGGACGACGTAATATTCCTTATTTCTAAACATCCACAAACTTTCATTTTCTCATATCATAAAAGAGTATCGTTTTTCTCACTAAATCTATTAGCCCGAACTCTTAACAATTGCTCTTGCTATTGACACATATCCCAAAAGATGCCCATGTAAGATCTTAATTCTGGGCTTTGATAATGCAACTGTTGGACACCGTTTTTGGAGCCCAACTCTTGCTCTGATACCATAACTGTTGGAGTCGTTTCTGGAGCCCAACTTTTGAGCCATGAAATGTGAACATGTTACCCTAAGGCGTTGGGTCATTTCAATGAACCCTTATTAGCCATCATCAGTTCATCCTCATTCTTATAACATCTCAAGCCACCATAAACAAGCCCACACCAGTCAAACACCCAAATCACCACTTGACTTTTTTCCTTTTTTTTTTGAATAATTGTAGCTCCATAATCGAACTCATTTCTCCTATTTCAGAACAGATTTTAGGAAACCTTAAACCAGAATTACAATTTGACTTCTTCAAAACATTTGTTCCTCATTGTCTTAATTTTCTAATGACACCAAAATTATTCAGTTTGGTTCAAAAATTTGAAAGTTATAGCCCAAACACTTTCGGACTGTTATTAAACTAAAATAGTACACTATACTCAACTTCCATCTAGAAATTGAAAGTCTTAGTTTCTTCAGATAATGTGTAGATCTATGTCTCTAGTTTATTTAGAAATAAGAATCACCTTATTTGGAGCTCTACAAATCAAGATATCATCAAAATACCAAAGTATGTTCAGTAAAATATCCAATTCACACTCTTCCAATAGATACCCTTATTTTGATTCAATCAATCTTTTTCAATTAAATAGCAAAAGCTATAACTTCTAGTAAGGAGATAGATAAATGTGTTAGGAATCTATGGTTCAAAAATCACCTCATTTGGAGGTCGGATGATAAAGTTATGGCCAAAAGAATGGAACATGTTCAGGTCAAATTTCCAAAAATATAGATGGATCAAACAAAGTGCTTAAGTCACAGAAGGATCAGACAAAGTGCTTGACTCACAGAAGGATCAAACGAAGTGCTTAAGTCACAGAAGTATCAGACGAAGTGCTTAAGTCATAGAAGGATCAGACGAAGTGCTTAAGTCACAGAAAGATCAGACGAAGTACTTAAGTTACAGAAGGATCAGACGAAGTACTTAAGTTACAGAAGGATCAGACGAAGTGCTTAAGTCACAGAAGGATCAGACGAAGGTTTAGTCGAAGAAGGAATCAGAAGGAGTGTCAGTCTAAAATGAACCAGACGAAGGTTCAGTCTAAAAAGGAATCAGACGAAGGTTCAGTCTAAGCAGGAATCAGACAAAGGTTCAGTCTAAAATGAATCAGACAAAGGTTCAGTCTAAAATGAACCAGGCGAACGCTTAGTCTAAAATGAACCAGACGAAGGCTCAGTCTAAGAAGGAATCAAACGAAGGTTCAGTCTAAGAAGGAATCAGACGAAGGTTCAGTTTAAGAAGGAATCAGACGAAGTGCTTGTCACAAATGGATCAAATGAAGGGCTTGTCACAAATGGCTCAGACGAAGGATTCAATCAAAGCTAAATTAGACGACGGATTCAATCAAAGCTGAGCCAGACGATAGATTTAGTCAAAGTTGAGCCAGACGATGGATTTAGTCAAAGCTAAGCTTTGACTCAGACGAAGGAATTTATACAAGGTCTTCCTCACATCACCTAATGTTTTAAATCACTAACCACACTCTCCAAAGCGTCTCCAATGGTTCCTACATCCATTCTAAAGTCACTTTCACTCATACTCTTTCCAAATTCGCTTCTTCTAATGCAATATCACTCCTTAAACATTCAGTTACCAATTTGGTTGTATTAAACTCCCAAATCTCGACTCGAATGACTCATCACATACAACCAATTCTCATCTTTACTACAACTGTTCTGTAAATACATCCTATGCAATATTACCACTTATAATGGTCATATCTCTCAACTCCGATATCCAAAAATTTCATTCTTTATACCGTTGGAAAGCTAGAAAGCCAAGCTACCCATTCCAAGGAGACAATTTTATCCAATTCATCCTACATTAATGCAGTTTTTTCCCTGAAGTCAGTACACACATTTACCCTTATGAAAGACTTGAAAATTTTCCTAAATTCAATTCCTCTAATGCAACATCATCCTTATCCGTTCGACTACATCTCATCATTCATAATTCCTCTTTTCTTTTCCATAACATCTCACTTATGTATTTATATATATATATTAAAAAGTCATGTTCAAAATCACCGTCATCATCCATACACAATTCATATTTCATTAACAAAAAAAATAAGAGTTTGCAAAGCTTTAATGGCATTCCAAGTCACATTACATCATTGGTATCTAAATCCAAAATATAAAAGATACAAAACCCGAATAATTCTCATAATGCAACTAAAGCCTCGTTTTATATGAACTAACTTCAAAAACAAAATATGCATAATCGAAGTGATGCCTTGATTTTTGGTCACTCAATCTCATTCTCTTCACATGAAGATGGGACGGAAAGGGGGTGAGCTTGAAAGCTCGTGGGTAACAATTTATAATGGAAAAATAAGCAAAACCTTTGAAATGTTCATTTGTCAATACAAAGTTCTAATTGAATTTATAAAACATATCGTTCTCAAATTCTCTACCAAAATTCACAAATTTCAAAATATGAATGCATCAAACTTGTTATCATAGCATAAACACATAAGCACATCAGAATGGTTTGGGTGAATCCAAAAACAGAATGTACTATACATTTCCCATAAGGGTCATGTGTAGCCTTGAATAGAACGTACTACCGTAATCCCATATAATGGTTTTGCGTAGCCGTGAACTTAAGGGAGTCTATGAAGGAGCTTCATGCCACTTGCGGGCAGGCGGGAGAAGTCTTTACTCAAAGTGCACTTGACTTAACTTAAGGGACCACCACAAACCCACATAATCATGCATTTCACATCTTGTAAACATATTGCCCAAAATAGCACTTTTTTGAAACTTGATTTTTCATAAACATGAGATATTTCGAAAACCATTTCTAAAAACATGATTTCATAAACATGTTATCTTTTCAACAAAAAATCACTTTCAAAGTCTTTTCATAAATCATCACACAATTCATATAACAAGCATAAAGCAATTTCTCAATTCATTCAAGAAGCAATAAATGCAACACTTATGATGCAATTGAAATCATTAAACTTCCTTGATTTAAAGAAAACATTAGTGGCTTATTTACTCTATTATAAACATGTACCCACCTCGATTTTCTTGCTTAAAGACTTGCTCAAAATACCTCTTCTCTTGCTCCTCTTGTCTTTCTTGATTTCCTTAATCAATGGCAAAACCCCCTTCAATAGGAATCCAATTAAAAATCTCACAATGCAAAATCACTAAAATTGATTCTAGAATACTTAAACCCATGCATTTTCTAAACTCCATTAACTAAAATCCTCCCAAAAATCCAAAAGATTCAAAAATGATCTTACCTTGATTCTTCACCAAATGAAGAGACCTTTGTCTCAAATGGAAGCTCTTCTCTTCCTCTACCTTTTTCCCTTCTTAAATAACCTCAAAATCTCTCTTAAAAACCATGAAATGATGAAACCCTAACTATCTTTCCTTCTTTTCTCTCCTCTCCACTAAAACTCGCTTCTCTTTCTTTCTTATTTTCTCTTCTTCTCTCCCAATTCACGTTTTTCCTTCTCTTAAAAGAACAAGACAACATTTCTTCTTCCATTTCTACCCTTAATGAGTGTGCAAAGTCTATTTTGTCCTTCCTTATAAGCCTTATGTCTTTTATGCTTAAGTGTCTTGCCAAAAATACCCTTGAACATTCTTATAACCTTAACACTTTAATTTCATTAATCCATGCAATCCTACTAACCTTGACATAATAATTAACTCCAAAAATAATTAATCCAATAAACCTCATAATTTATTTAAATCATGCTTAATAATAATAATATTAATTCGGGGGCTAACAATTATGTTTTGCATTAAACAACAACTATACAACAGAAGCATTAAATACAAAATGTTAACCTTCTTTGTCAAAAATTGATACAAAGATCATATATAAAATGTGCCGTGTAAAAACCAAAATGAACCTTGCAACAAAGTTCAGTACATACATACCTTATAGATATTACTTCCACTTCTTAATTGCTGTCAAGCATTAGTTCCTCCTTCCCTTTATTTGACTTTATCTTAGATATGGAACCCTATATTATGGAAGTACCTTGATCAGATGCTCCACTATCTAGTCACCAAATACCTAATGCGACTATCGCAAATTAGATTCATAAATTAATAAGCCAAGGAGTTACTTGATGGTCACAATCTTTCTTTCTAGGCCTCATACTGCTGGCTTTTTTATGTCGTGCGAACCTTAATAGCACTGGATTGACCAACATCAATATGTGGAGAAGATTTAGACTTTCTACCTTTGATCTTAATAGCCATTATAAGATGCTTTATGAGCTCTCAAGCTCATGGATGTAGGTGGAGATGGCACGTCCGTCCGTATGGTCATATCAACCTCAGCTATCTCCATAGCATTCAATACATCATCTGTCCACTTATTCGTGTTGAAACCTTGATCGGTTTCAATGGTGACACTGATATTGTTGATCAAAAAGGTGACTACTATTAAATAGCAATAAATCAGCACAAATGTAGGATAACAGCGATACTCAAGGCCATTAAACAATATCTTTACTTAAAATCTAGTCACACATATTATGAAACACCTATAGGCTGAATACATAATATATGCAACTAGACCTCCACACAAAAGCGATTAGAGTACAAACCGTCAACTCTCACAACACTACCACCTGTGGGTGAATAGATCATTCAAACAACGACTTTCCTCTATCCAATGCCTTTATGCACATCTCAAAATCTTATGTAAGGCTAACACCTCTAGGTAGAATAACCAAATATGAGACCAGAAACATCCCCCTAACGTGCAAGCAAAACAATTTAAAATACTAACTCGAAAGGCCACTGTGGTGACTACATCCTCATTAGCACTTAAAAAGTCCTCAAATACAAGGGATACATCTTTATGTTATCCTCATATTCTTTATGAGCATATGATATGTGACAATGTAACATCAATAAATGCAAAAAAAACTTGAATGCACAGTCTTATTGTCACAGACTCGTGCTGAAGACATTCTCTGAAAACTTCATTTAAGATTTTTGTAAAGGAAAAATCTCAATAGAGCGACTATCGTGCATCACCGGATACTGAACCAACTGCTTGAGACACTTGAACCTCATATATCTCCCTTATGGTAAGTTGATTGCACCAAAATTCACTCTAAAATGGCTTTAGAATGTCTTAATTCCTTTTCCAAGTAATTATCATTCAATCCCAAACACTAAACATGAGACCCAAGACACAAAAACTTAAAGTATCTCCCTCATGTGATGCCCAAATCATGAAAATTAACTCAAAATCAGCTTCAAAATGCCTTAATTCCTTATCTAGAGTTAAATTTTAATTTATTACTAATATAATAAATTCAAAAAAATTGGAAAATATTACTTTATAAATTTTCCCAGCTCAGAAACTAACCCAAAACACCCCGGAGCACCCTAATGGGAAATCTGAATTTTTTGTGTTTTTGTGTTTTTTTATTATCCACTGTAGCAATTCCATACGGCTAATGTGCAGCCTGCGCGTCGGTGCGAGAGGCACATGTTAGACACACACCAGCGCAGATGAGCTGGAGACGCGTCTGGCCCGTGTTGCATAAACTCAACAAGGCGCAGACGCATCCACCGACGCTGGCGCATACGTTGCACATGCCCAACATGCATGCGATCACTGTTGTGTCACATGTCAAACCCACCGCCCCGCGTTAGTAACTGTTCACCAACGACAGTGAGCACTTCCTCGCCAGAAAATGGCAATTTTCAGCGAGTTTTGGGTCCATTTTTCGCGCTCCCAAGCTCATTTTTATCTCGTTTCTTAAGGCTAAACACATGTATACTACTTTTATGCAATAAAAAGCAAGAAAAAACCGAGAAACAGAAGTTAACTCTCCGAAAACCTTATGGAGAAAAACCAAAAAATCTTCGTTTTTAACCAATCGATCACGTCACCGCTCTGATATCACATGTAATGCATAACGATACCTTAGTTACTTATCCCGAATCGAACGTGAAAAGGCAATAAACGAAGAAATGCAAAAAATACCTGATTTTGATTCTATAACTCCAAACGAGCTTTTCGAAGCCGAAACGAGCGCGAATCCACCTCCGTCTTCACAAGAGCTGCTTACTGGGATGCGGTCAACTTCTTTCGACAATTTTCTCAAAACGTAAGCTCTCTTAATGTGTCAAAGAACCCTTATGCTTACGAATGATATGAGCAACTACAGGAGACCTTAACTTTTATATATAGCTTCCATATCAGGCTTCCCCATTACAAGCCCAATATGGGTCTGGTCTACACTAATTAGGATTTATTTTTTACCCGAACTTCAACCCATTGATTTAGATCATTGATTGGGCCACTTTATTATCTTTATCTGGATCAAATTACGTAACTTAACCGATAAATTATTGAAAAACAGAAAAATGCAATTAAATATTGTCCAATTTTATGGAAAAAGTAAAAAAAAAAATCCAACAGGTCTAACAACATATTGAGACTAACTCAGCCAAAGTGATTCCCTTTGATCAATTCCGGAACCTTTTCACACATGTAAAAAAGAAACAAAATTAATCAATTCATTAATTGTGTTCTATTTTAAATAATTATGATTAAATTAGTTAAGTCGGTTCAATTTATAATATTTAATTAGGTTAGATAAGTCAATTTAGAATTATCTACATATTCTTAAATAATAAAAGTTTATCATGCTTGTAATTTTTATATTAAAAAAAAAACAAGTTATGAGCAGGAATAGAGATAGAAGAGCTCTTTCTTTAGTGAACTCTTATTTTTTGTTTGTTCTAAAATAGGTCAAAAAGGCAAAGAAAAAATTTAACTGACAGTGACACAACTTACAAATTGAGTTATCAGATTATGAGGTCTCGTGCATGAATATTTCTCCTTATTCTAACGAACCAACTTAAACATTTCCCGGATCAAGCTTGGGCCTGGATAAAGTAGTAGTTGTTGACATTTCATGTTTCAATTTTAGTTCATCCTTCTGCAATTGTCTAATTCTTCTGCTCACACTGGAATGTATAACATTATACAATCAGTCAATCGTGTCAATAGGTCAATCCCGCAATTGTGAAAGGCTAAAAGCCATCAAGATTGCAGGATTATGGTACGAGGGTAATTTACAGTTAGCAAATATCTTCAGCCACTACATAATTTTCACAAAGAAATGTCTGGGAAGTGAAAGGACTGTGTTTATGCACAAATGTGCTGGTGGCTACTTCTGATTGCAGGAAGGAAATTATGCATGAGCCTAATGAAACTTCAGGAATTTTCAGTTGAAAATGAAAAGTAGAATTGCTTGATAAAATTCTGGCTAGAGATACAAAGATGGTTCAAGCTACCCATTATCACGGAAAACCCATAGCCCACTTGAAACACATGCTTTTATCAGCCATGAATACTGTTCCCCATATCCTTCTCCACTTTCTTAATGATTATCCTGAATGGATAATGCATATATAACTTGACATGCAAAGTTTAGCCTACTTTTAGTAAGCTTCAAAGCACATATCTCCTGCTCTCTTAATCAATACTGGTTTCCATAAGATTCGACTGGCTTCAGTTGATAACACGAATGACTGAATGTTCCTGCTGCTATAACAAACATCAATCTGAATCTTCTGTTGATCCATCTTTTATGCTTATGCATACAGTTTGTAAGTGTTCCTCCAACACCTGGAGACCTATACCATGGAAAGATGGTAGTGGTGAGAACTTTGAAGCAACAAAAAAAAAAAGAAACTACAAAAATTTGTCATGTGGCATAGGAACTTCAACCAGAAGGTTAACAAAAGATGAAAAGAACAGTTATGTCCATTTGACAAACCATGAAAAGAACAGAGTGAACCCGTACTTATTGTGCACGTCAAGTGATAGTTCAACTGGTTGCTAAAGAGATTGTAAGACACCATTAGGGGTTGCAGGTTCAGAGTCTTCCTAAGGATATACAGCAATAATCATGTATTTCATGGTAAAAGAACCAACAAAAAGAAGTGAATGAAGCCAACTTCATGTAAGTCCTTTTGACAGAAAAACATTTGCATTGTCCAAAGAGTAAGCCTTAATTCCGTGTAGACATCTAAAATTTATTTGCATCAAATCCCTTCTTCATGTCTTCCTCTCCTACCAAAGACCACAACAGTGTGTTATTGGGCAGCAGTTAAGCAATGATCAGTAATGCAATTCTTGTTCATTTCACACCGAAACCCTTTTATCTACATTGTCTCCCTTTATGGCCCAATCAGGGAAAAAAGAAAACCTTTCTTAAGCTACATGAGAAGCGGTTGACAAAGTTTAGTCTAAAAGCAGCAAAAATACTATGAAGCAACTATTTAAGCCGTAAATTGGAGTTATTGAACAACATTTAAGATTTGGTTGGTATGTCAACTCCAATGGGTGGTTTCCTTGGATGATTTTCAGACAAAGCAAGGCCCGTGGTGCAAAAGTTGCACAGACTAGAAGGGTACGCATATAAGCGTATTGCCCTTATACTGAAACTTGATTTTTAACAGCTCAACTTGAGCTTCAGCATCTTAGTCATATGGCTCAGATATCATGTCAAGATATTGTCAAAACTCAGAAGAATAAATTGTTGGATAACATTCAAAATTTCAATCAAGTATTAACTTAAACAATCAACACAACATCAGAAAGAAAATTTCTTACCACGGTGAAAAAAACTAGTGGTAGCCAAGAGCTCTGTGAAGCTTCAAGTCAGAACTTCAATATCGGACAGCATGTAGTCACTCTATGCGTATCCTACAAACAATAAGGTAAACTGCCAAAGGAAAAGGAATGGACTTCAATTTTTTGAGACTATGATCTCATGGAAGTACTCTCTTACAAAATTCATGTGTACAGGAATGTTACTTTCTTCTCAGAACACCACATACTGAATTGCATTGAATGATTCAAGGGTTGATGGCCTTAGTTTCTTAGGTAATTATAATCGATCCAAATCTTCACATGTTATACAAAACAGTAGATTACTGCATTTCATACGTAGCAGGTGCAGAGGACACTGTTTTTGTAAATTAGTGCAAAGCAAATCTTTACCAAAAGTAAACAAATTTCTTAGAGGAAAAAAAATGGTTCTAAGGTTATGAAGAAATTACTATGGAGAAATTTGAGATGAAAATTAGGCATCATGATTGGGCATTATCATAATATGATGAAGCTTCCGAAGATTATCAGATATCTCTGTCAATAGTTTCCCTTTCATTGCCATTCTGAAGTGCACTATTGCCATGCTTTGGGAATTCAGCGTCAGCTCCAAGTGCTTTCACTCGGAAATGAAGATTACGCAACTCATCCACTAAACTTGTATCTCCATCTTGAT
This sequence comes from Erythroxylum guanchezii, assembly GCA_025629825.1. Classification (NCBI taxonomy): domain Eukaryota; kingdom Viridiplantae; phylum Streptophyta; class Magnoliopsida; order Malpighiales; family Erythroxylaceae; genus Erythroxylum; species Erythroxylum guanchezii. The sequence goes on from JAOTAX010000006.1 coordinate 30,855,844, forward strand.
CTGCCATATTTGAACACAAATGACCCTAAAAGGAATGAGGAATATTTCCAGATGAATGCATATGGCATTATGATTTATTTACGCTTACCCGTCTCTTCCTCCATGGGATAACAATTATCAGTGCTAGACTGTGAGGATGGAGCTCCATCATCTAGTGAATATTGATTTCTCTTGTCCAGATTTTTCAACCGACCAAGCTGACGGGATTTGGCTCCTTGAAAACTATGGCGCAATTTGTATTCTTGTCTCTCACCTTTTTCTTCATGAAAAGATAAACATTGGTCATCTTTCAGCATGCTTTCCCCATTGTTCTGCTCTTCAGTGGAACTATATTTTGGGCTAATGCAATTTGATATCTCAGTACAGGATGAGTACGATTTTGACTTGAATTCTTGACAATCTTCATCTATCTCATCCTCACTAAAGGCACCAAATTTGTACCTATATGCATCAAGCTCAGCCTCTAAAGCCTTTATTTCTTCCTCTCTTTTCCTAATCAAATATTGTGCTTGTTGTAGTGCTTCCTGGTCATACTCTGCCTGCTCCTCCAAAAATCTTTGATATTGCCAGGCTTCCATCTGAACAGCTGCCTTCTCTGCTTGCAGCCTGGTGATCATAGCCATAGCATTATTAGCTGCAACAGCAGAAGCGTTTCTTTCTTCATCCAATTCCAAGTATAAAGCCATCAGCGACTTTCGGTCCATACGGACCTGTCTCATTGACTCACCATCGACCTCATTTGACACGCTTCCATCTGCAGACTCGGAAGCAAATTCTGTTTTCTCAAGTGGTGATTTCCTTATAATTCTGTGAGCCCACCTAGGACTGTCATTGATTGAATCAGTTAGTGGTATTCCAAAAAAGCTGTTGGCCTTGGAAAAGTTTGGACTTCTTTCTCCAATCACGTCTTCAATTTCTGTCAACAATCTCACACTGGCAGCTTTGAAATCTTCTTTATCTGTCATACAGTTTTATTTCTGCTTCAACGAGATGATTCAAGGAAAAGAAAGAATGTTCTTATGCATACAAGCATACACTTAACAGTGGAAGATTATGAAATGAGAAAGCTAAAGAACTGGAGTTTGATTTATTTAAAGAAAGATAAATCGTGCTCTAAACTTACATTGTTTCCCAACATTTATTGCACTTGAACCATCCTCCGCATCATGGAGCTCTTCATGTTCGGGGAACTTAAATTGAGTGCATCTTATGTGAGGCAAGTCCATTCTGCGATGCTCCTCATTCCTAAAAGTTGCAAATGGTGCTCGTGGAGAAGGAGTTGGAGCTTGTGAAAACACGTGTGAATTATTTCCCCTCATATGGGACTTCACCTTCAATGGTTTCCCACAACAGAAACATCGGTGAAGATAACTCTCCACCTCATCATTTTTCTTCCCAGTAGGCAATGTCAATTGAAACTCTTGATCATCTTCAACAAGCAACTCAATGTCCTTGTGCAGAAATCCAATGAGAGACTTGTAAGTTTCAGTGTCAGTTTCTTTCTCCGTAACAAACGAAAGAAGACAACTTTCACACAATTGGTGTATATCTGATAGCTTCTTGTGAGTATGACAAAAGGCCAGACGTGCAACGTCCTTCTTGTGATTTTCACATATAGAATGATTGTAATAGAAGTCGGAATCTCTGTGAACCAGAACGTGATCGATCCTAGTGCAAAGCAAACAAGGGATTCTCAAGCCAAAGAACCTGGCAAATTCATTGGCGAAGAATGCAAGAAACCCATCAATAAATAGCACAAATATCAACACCCATTCAAGCAAGGCATAAATCACAAAATGTGGGAATTTTCCCAGTTCTTCTTCCACGAAACTTTTGAACGACCTCTTCGCCATCAAAACTTTTTGCCCACAAAAGAAATCACAGAATCAAAAAGAAACGCAGAAGAGTATATGGGTGTTCTTAATCTCTGTTGCTTATAATTTAGGTAGGTATATAGTACAGAAAGATATGAACTTTTTACAAAACTAAAAGGCTTAAAAGCTGATGAGATAGAGGATCATGATCTGGGCAATGTAAAGCACTGGACCAGGATCATGACCTCTATGTCTATCTGTCTCTCTTCTGTTTTGAGGAGTGAGGGGGGGAGGGAAGGAGAGGAGAGAAACTATCAGGTTATGTTAAGAATTTGGAGTTTCAAATTTTGGATGGTCGCATTTATTTGCCTGTAAATAGCATATGTTTCTCGGAGGCTTGAGGTCCGTCGTGCACAGCATATACCTTAATTAACGGTCTGCCAACCCTCTTCAACAAACCAGACACTATGCCCTTCTGGGCTTTACTTAGGATGGGCCACTTGGTTCTAACAACGTTATTGACTTGATTTTGTTTCTTCAGGTCAAGGCCGTGATCTTCCTACTTTGAGATACAAGAAAGCTTGAGACGGGATTCTCCGTCTAACTTTATCCTATCTGTTCAATTAATAAAATATTATTATTTTTATTTAAATTTTAAGTGAGCCAGTCATGATATAAGTGTAACGGGCGTGACACAAGTTACGTGAAACTTAAGTCAAGACCATGACTCTTTTTATTTTTTATTTTTTATTATTTTAATTTTAATTGTACTGCTATTATTTTAATTAAAAAATTAAAGTAATTTTTAATTTTATTTATGTTACTATTAATTTTATTAAAACATTAAAATTAAAATAATAAAAAAATAATTTTGTGTCGCGAGCGTGAAACTTAAGTCACACTTATGACAAATGTTTTTATTTTTGTTTTTATTTTAATTTTAATTTTTTAGATAAAAATTTTAAATTTTAAATTTTGATTAATTTAGTAAAATTGTTTAATTAATTTATAAATTATAGAAAAATATTAAATTAAATTAAAATTTGATTAATGTTATTCTTATTATTATTATATTAGCACGCACGCATATTAATGCAATATTAAACATCTTGTATATTTACGATAAAGTTTTTTCTACTCTACAGAGAATACTTGTGAAATTCAAATAAATTATACAATATATTATATATGTGGAATAATTTATTTTGATTTCAACAACTTATTTTAATTGATTAATTTACTAAAATTGTTTAATTAATTTATAAATTATAGAAAAATGTTAAATTAAATTTAAAATTGATGAATTTTTAAATTATTATATGTTCTACGTTTTTAATTAGACTTATAAACTTAGTTTTTGTAAAGATAAATATATAAAATATAAATTCTTTTGAAACTATTCAAAAAAATCTAAAGATATAATACTCATATCCTTATAATTTACTCTAAAGTCATATCTCTATAAGTCATTTTAGACATAAACAGTTAACATCTTTAATAAACAGCTGATCAAATCAACTGATATAATGAGCAATCAGCTAAATGTTGATAGAACATGCTTGGCAATCAGCTGATTGCATTAGCTGATAGCTAATTCTATCAGTGGTTAACTGATAACTCATTATATCAGCTGATTTGACCAGCGGACAAGGACAGAGTCACAATGGGGGCAAGTGACCCTCACTGAATCTAAAAAATTTTAATTTTAAATTATTATTTTCAATTTTAATTTCATTAAAAAAATTAAAATTTTGCCCCCATTAATTTAATTGGTGACAAAAAAATAATAATTATTATTATAGATATATTAAGATATCAAATAAAAAATAAAATCTGAGCTTTTTTATTAAGATTACTATTATTTGGCCCATGACTTTTTAAAATGAAAGCCTACAAATAAAGAGATAAAAACTACATACTTAAATGATTTTTTTTATTCAGATTTTCTACCTTTTGACTTCTTCATTACACTACTTTTTGTTTTTTTGGCCTCTTCTTTCCTAAATCCACAAAGACTACCACACACCCAAAGTGACAAATAGAAGTACTAAAAAATGATTACAACCCCGCATGGAAGCCAGTTTTTTTGAACATGCAACAAGTGGGGAGCAAGGTAAGGTTTGTAATTGTCTTCATCTGGGCTCACGTAACATTGGCAACTGTTATGAATCTTACATCTAGATATGGATTCTAATCTTTGCTTCTTACATCCAATTTTTAATATGCCGACCTATTCGTTGTTGGTTCGAGCAAGTTTCCTAGCATGTGTGACTTTCTTTCTCATCTGAGGAGCATACTATCTATAAAGGGATCTGCTATAGTTGGAGCATTTTTATTTTGATGTGTCTAATAATAGGCAACGGTCAGTAGAGTTCAGTAATTGCACTATACACTAAAATAGATATTTTTACTGATTATTATTTTGCAGAAATGTTTTATGATCTTATGTAATCTACAAGATAGTCCACTAATCATAGCAATGTTTTCCATTGATATTGAACAATGTGTTCTTGTAACTTGTAATAGAGTTGATACAGTTTTAATCTTTACATTCTTTTAAGCTTTTAGTGAAGACAAAAGATAAGATTTCTCATTGTAGATGAAAAATCGTAGCATATAAAATCATAAAAATGAACAAAAATAGTACAAACCATCTAGCATTAGTAATAATAGGAATAAAGGTAGCACCATAGATGCCCTTACGAATTAAATTGAAAATAGTAGAAGTTCTCGTATTGATAAGTGGAGAAAAGACATACAGATGTATTTGGTAAACTCAAGCCTATGGCTATCACAATGAAAATTCGTTACATCTATCCCTTTAGAAAGTGAAGGAAACATGATCATTAAATTTAAAGGTGTAAACAATGGACGACCCAGTGGAAATGACGAAACAAAATGACATCCCTTTTTAATGATGATAAAATTTACAAAGATAGATTATTATTGCTAATAGATGATTGGTTTAAAGTTTCCAAGTAGTATAGTACATCCTTTTCCATATCAAGTCCAATCGTAGTATATATGAAAATTTTACTTTTTGTTTGTATATTTCATAAATTTGCATATGTGTAAAGTGTTTTTCAAATAGTTTTAATTAGTTAATTTTTTTTTGTGAATAGATAATTTTTTATTTTGTATTCAATTTGTCCCTAATTACTTAACTTTGATTTCAGTTGTGGACAAATTTCTTAAAAGGCCTCTTACAAACAAGGATTCTAGCCCCAACCCTTTAAAGCATCCTCATTTAGAAGTCAATTTAGATGATCTTCAGTCTGATCTAGGATTGCGGAAAAAAATTTCAAATTATCATCCTAATGACCGTGATAGAATACGAAGAGCTTATTTGCAAAAGGGTCCATGTCAACCTTTTGAGCATGATTTTCTACAAAGAAAATTTGGAAATATTTATCGTAGATTTGTTTCATCTTGGTTTAAAGAATACGCCAATTGGTTGGAGTATAGTGTTACAAAAGATGCAGTTTTTTGCTTATGTTGCTATCTTTTTAGGCTGGATATTGGAAATCAAGCAAGTGGTGATACTTTTGTTACTGATGGATTTAACAATTGGAAGAAAAAAAAAACAGATTTCATATTCATGTAGGAGGTCCTAATAGCTCTCACAATATAGCTTGAAAGAAATGTCAAGATTTGATGAATCAGAAACTACATATTCAAGTTGCTTATGCTAATCAATCCAACCATGCTCGAAAGGACTATCGTACCCAACTCACTGCATCATTGGATTGTTTTTTATTCCTTTTCCGTCAAGGATTGGCTTTTTGTGGTCGTGATGAATCGGAGACTTCTAGTAATAATGGTAATTATCTTCAACTTTTACAATTCTTGGCTGACTATAATGAAGTTATCAACAATGATGTTTTAAATAATGCCCGCGGAAATCTCAAAGTCATTGCTCCTGACATACAAAAGGATATTGTTAAAGCCGCTGCAATTGAAACCTCCAATGCCATTATTAATGTTGGACACTGAAATTTTTTTCAATTATAATCGATTTATTTGTTTCATTATTTTAGAATTGAGTCATTAATTTGATAGGCATAAATAGGGATTTAAAGTTAGATGGAAAGATTTGAATTAAGTTAGAATTAATATAGTGTTTAAGAAGTTAGAATTAATATGGTGTTTAAGAAGTTAGAATTAATATGGTTAGGAGGTAAATGAAAGAAGGGGCAAAATGGGAAGCCCAAAGGAGAGGAGGGGTATTTTTGGAAGAACAAGACCAAAATGTGGTCTTGTTTAAGAAAAATAGAAAAGAAGCATCGTGAATCAAAGAATAATTGGCTATTGTTTTACGTTATGTGAATGCAAAAGAATGTGTGCTTGAGCGATTTATTGATATTATTCATATTAGTAATACCACCTCTTTATCACTAAATTTTGCAATAGATGAATTGTTTTCAAAGCATGGATTGAGTATATCATCTTTATGTGGGCAAGGCTACGATAGAGCTAGCAATATGCAATGAGCAATTAATGGTTTGAAGACTTTGATTTTAAAAGAAAATAATTCAGCTCATTATGTTCATTGTTTCTCTCACCAATTGCAATTAACACTTGTAGCAGTGGCCAAGAATCATGTACATGTTGCTTTGTTGTTTATCACAGTCTCAAGCTTATCAAATATAGTTGGAAGATCTTGTAAAAGAAAAGATCTTCTTCATGAGAAGCAATTAGTAAGATTGTTGAAGGGCTAAAAAATGGTGAACTTTCGAGTGGTAAAGGTTTACATTAAGAAACTTCTCTTCAAAGATCAGGTGACACACGTTGAGGCACACATTATGGATCATTATCAAGCTTAATCGTGATGTTTGACTCCATAGTTGATATTTTAGAGATCATTATGGAAGAAAGCACAACTTCAGAGCAAAAAGGTAAAGCATATGCTTTGCTTGATTCTATCCAATCTTATGAATTTGTGTTTAGCTTGCATTTGATGAAAAAAATCTTGGGC
>JAOTAX010000006.1:30862732-30875302 GCA_025629825.1 Erythroxylum guanchezii
GTTTTCCCCTATTTGTGGTCATTACGTGTTCGGTTTTGGGTCCACTATGCTGTGTGGGTCCGAATGTTGGGCCTCGGAGATGGGGTCCAACATGTCTTAGAAAAAGGATACACAATTCAACCCCCCCTTCTTGTGCATCTAAATATCATTATTAAGTTGTATATTAACGTGTGATTTACTTCAATATGATCCTATTGTGGTTTATCTAACACACTTCATGAAAACCTCAACCCTACAAGAAGTGCAATACTCTCTAATGATGCATGAAACAAGAATAAAACAATTGAATACAATTACCCAGACAGACATCTCATCACCTGTTGCCGACTATGTAACTTTTAATAACAATAATCAATACCATAACAATCAAGGTGGAAGGAGTAGCTTTAAAGGCAGAGGAGGTCATGGAAGAGGAGGCAGATGGAATGGAAATAGAATATTTTGTCAGTTATGCCACAAACTTGGCCATGAGGCACTCAAATGTCACAAAAGGTTCAACATATTGTGGCAAGGAAGCACTAACCAACCATAGAAATCTAACAACAATGGAAAATCTACACAAAACAATCCACAAGGCTATCTTTAATCCTATTTGGCCTTAAAACATCAAGGTAATCCCTCTTCTGAAACACTTAGTGACAATACATGGTTTGTAGATAGTGGAGCTACAAATCATATAACAACAAACCTCAATAACCTTTCAATCAATTCAGAATATAGAGGCAAAGATCAACTCACTGTTGGAAATGGTACTTCTCTTCCTATTGCTAATGTGGGTTCTTCTCATATTCACTTCCAAGACAGCATACACACACTTCTTGCATTGAAACAAATTCTACATGTTCCAAACATAACCAAAAACCTATTGAGCATATCTAAACTCACCAAAGATAACAAGATTACTGTTAAGTTTACTGAAGTTAATTGTTTGTTTAAGGACAAGGCAACATGCAAGGTTCTGCTCAAGGGAGTGTTTCGGGATGACCTATATAGTCTTGAAACCACCAAGCCACAAAACTAAATCAGGCCAGTCAAACAATCACATTCTGCTCCTAGTTCTAATGTTTTCGGTTCTCCACACTACACATATTTTCTTTCTTCAAACAAAAGTCATTGTGAGGCAAATTTAGCATAAAAGAATGCAAATATTTGGCATGCCAAACTAGGACATCCTTCCAACAAAATATTGAAACAAATTCTCATAAACCTAAACAACTTGTCCTTTTGTGATGCATGTAAACAAAGAAAATTGCATAAGTTACTATTTTAAACATATGACATCACAACTCAAAATCCATTAGATATCATTTATTCTGACATTTGGGACCCTCTCCATATCTCTCAACAGAAGGACACAAATATTATCTCATTTTTCTTGATGCTTGCACTAGGTTTACATGGTTTTATCCCCTAAAGCTAAAATCAGACACACTATCTGTTTTCATCAAATTCAAAACCAATATTGAACTTCAGTTAAATAGAAAAATCAAAGCCTTTCACACTGACATAGGAGGGGAATTTAAAGCCCTATTACCTTACCTTATACAACATAGGATATAACCACGTTTGAGCTATCCTTATACTCACCAACAAAATGGTATTTTCGAAAGAAAACATAGACATATCAATAAAATAGGCCTAGCTCTCTTATCCCATGCTCATATACCTCTTACCTATTGGCTTGAAGCTGTTTCTATAGCTACGTTTCTCATTAATAATCTTCCATCTCCAAGACTCAACAACATCTCACCATTTGAGAAGTTGTACGACTAACCACCAAATTATCTCTACCTCAAAACCTTTGGTTGCAGCTGTTTTCCTTGTCTTAGATACTATTCTCATCATAACTTTGATTTCCACACCACAAACTGTGGTTTTCTTGGATATAATTCAATGCACAAAGGCTATAAATGCCTAAACAATCAAGGTACGATTTTCATGTCTCGCCATGAAGAATTCAATGAAAAAGAGTTTTCATTTCCTCAACTTTTTCCTTCATACTCAAACAAAATGCAACTTCATCAAGTCTTCCTTTATCCACTCTATCTTCAGCATCATTCTATCCAAAGGCAATATCAGATCACTTCTCAATAGCAGAACACTCCCAATTGCTAGAATCCTTTATTAATCGACAGGTAAGCTCTCCAACTCCTTGCTCATTAGCCCATACTACCACATCTAACATTACAATCAATGATTCCATCTTACCATTACACAGAACACTCATCCTATACAAACTCGCTCCAAAAGTGGTATCTTTAAACCTAAAATCTATTATACCACTCTTGCCTCTACCCCACATATTGAGCCTACAATTGTTTCAGAAGCCTTAAATGACCCTATATGGTTTCAATCTATGCAAGCTGAACTTTATGGTTTACAACAAAACAATACTTGGACACTTATTCCCTATGAACTCACTATGCACATTCTTGGTACTAAATGGGCATTATGAACTAAATACAATGCTGATGGGACCATTTCTAAGTATAAACCTCGTTTTGTTGCCAAATGGTTTAATCAAACCCCTGGTGTTGATTTTTTGGAGACCTTTAGTCCGGTTGTTAAAGCCTCAATAATTAAAGTCATTATGTCACTTGTTGTTTCCCATCACTGGGATATACAACAAGTTGACATTAACAATGAATTTTTGAATGGTGAACTACAGGAAATAGTCTACATTCGTCAACAACAAGGATTTGAAAGCTTAACAAAGCCACATCATGTTTGCAAGTTAACTAAGGCTCTTTATGGTTTAAAACAAGCTCTCAGGCTTAGTTCCATAAACTTACACATGCATTATTCCAGTGAGGCTTCATCAATTCAAGGTCAGATACTTCTTTGTTTTACTCTCACAAACAAGATGTTACTACAATATTACTAGTCTACGTGGATGACATCTTAATAATAGGAAACTCATATCAAGCAATCCATATAGTCATAAATCAATTACAGTCTCAATTTGCATTAAAAACACTTGGAAGCATAAATCACTTTCTTGGTTTTGAGGCTTACTGAAATAACAGTGGGTTATATCTTTCACAAAGTCATTATATTCATGATCTTCTTTGCTGAGCAAATATGTCCCCATGCAAGCCTTGCTCAACTCCCATCAGCGCAGCAACAAAATTATCTCTTCATGATGGTACATCATTTGAGCATCCAACTCTCTATCGGAGCATTGTTGGTGCACTTCAACATCTGTGTAACACAAGACCAGATATTAGTTTTGCTGTCAACAAATTAAGTCAGTTTTCAGAAAATCCACTAAACACACACTGAGTTGCTTGTAAACATGTTATACGTTACTTGAAAGGCACTTTAAATTTGGGCTTACTTTTTTGACCATCGTCTATACCTCTAGTCCTTTATGCCTATAATGATTTTGACTGGGCCAGCTCTCTAGACGATCGGAAGTCTACCACCAGTGGTTATGTCTTCCTCGAAGGCAACCTCGTCTTCTAGACCTCCAAAAAGTAACCCACCATAACTCGATCCAACACCAAAGCTGAATATCGAGCTCTCTCGCAAGTGTCCATCGAAGTCCTATGGCTCATGTCGTTACTCTCTGAGCTAGCGTTCTCTCCTCCTCACAAATGAACTTTGTGGTGCGACAACAATAGAGCTCGATCACTAGCCCAAAATCCTATCTTTCACTCATGGACCAAACATATTGAGGTGGATGTACATTTTATTAGGGACAAGATCTAAGTTAGGTGTTTGGAGATCAGATATGTGAGTAACACATATCAGATCGCCGACATCCTCACAAAACTACTCACTTCTACACGGTTTAATCTCTTACTCCCCAAACTAAACCTAGTTCCAAGCCCTCAGTTTAGTTGGGCTATAAAATGAAGAACACATCAAGGGCACACAAGTCATTTCCATTGCCAGTTGTTAGACACTTATGTTACAATAAATGCGCAACAGCTAGCTGATACTCATTTGTAACAAATAACAATATTATTCCTCTTTCTGTTGTAATTCTCAAATGTACATCAAGTGTATATAAATAGTCTGTGAGACAATAAAACATATACATATTCCTTTCGTCTTATAAGTTCTTACAAGGAAAAAGGGTCTTTTATTAGTAAAATATCTAATACGAGTGCTTGACCATATCTGAGCACTAACAAAGAGCACTTTATAGGTGGAGAAATCACGTTCTAATTACTATATGTTGAGGAATGAACTTTAGTTTAGCTTTAAGAACTACATTTCTAATCACTTGATATTAATTTTTTTTTTGGAAATTGAATAAAAATTTCATTAACTATAGCAAAGCTATCCCAACATTACAATGTAATCTCCAAAATAATGCTTTAACAAGATACAAATGGCTATGACATAATCAGTAAGTTACAAGTTCCATCTGCTCTTGATTCCTGGAGAAAAGTTATGTTGGGCTGATTTTGCAATCATTAATGCTCAGATCTAGTTAATAATTTCTTTAGCCAAATGGTGTTTGTTTGCTTCTTCCCCCTCGTAGATTCTCTTGCTCCTTTCTTTCCATAGTGAATAGATTTTGGTTGTAAAAGCTGTCTTGTAGAGAGTAGCATCTAGCTTTTGTTGCTTGGCAATTCTAGTTGTCCAATTGAGAGCCACATTCCAGTCATATAAAGAACAATAAGCAGCCAACAAGTGTAGAATTCTACTCCACACAGCGTTGGAATATCTACATTGAAAGAACAAAGGGTCCTTGTCTTCTTTAGCTTCTTTACAGAAGGTTTCTTCAAAGGAGGAGGTTCAGAATGGAGATATTGATTATAAGCATCATATGTGTTCTAAAGAGTGAAGATTAGCATAAAAAGGGGAAATAGAATTAGCCAAGATAGGAATGGAAGAAAGGGAAGATGATAAGGGAAGAGTAGTAGGAAGATAAAAACAAGAGTAGCTAGTAGATTAGAAGTATAGAAGGAGATTATACTGAATGGTTAAGTTCAGAGGAGGAAGTATGGAACTGGCTACCGTATAATAAATAGAACGGGGAAATGGGAGAAAGGTACAAGGAGGAAATAAGAAGGGAAGCAGATTAAAATTAGGGTTAATTGCTAAAAAAAGTCCAAATTTTCATCAAATTTCCAATTATAGCCCGAACTTTAAAAAATAGCAATAAAAAGTTCAAAATTACATTTTTTTTCAATTTTAACCTGAACTTCAAAAAGTAATAATAAAATGTTCAAACTTTCAAAAATTTTCAATTTTAGCCTAACGTTAGTGTTTCCACTAAGTTTGTTGACGTGACTTGCCATGTGTTTCAGAAATCTTAAATATTAATACACGTCATCCACAATTAACACAATAGATAAAGACTAATAAAACAACGTCGTTGTTTAAAAATGATCTAAATCAGATTAAGTAGCCCTAACAACCTTACGCTTCGATTTCAACTTTTCCTTCGCTTTTAGTTTGTTTCTCAACGTCCTCACCTTTCGATTCTCAAATTATACAGCCCCGATGCTCTCACATTAAGGACATCAGGAGAACGAACTATAAACGAAGAGTTTACTGATATAGTACGCTGTAATCCGAGAATAGTTTGGAGCGTCAGAAAAATAAATTGAAATCAAAGATCAGGAGAACAATAGATAATGTCGGGCTATAATTGAAAAAAATTTAAAGTTTGAGCATTTTATTGTCACTTTTTGAAGTTTGAGTTAGAATTGAAAAAAATTAAATTTTTGAATATTTTATGGCTATTTTTTAAAGTTCGAGCTATAATTAAAAAATAGACAAAAGTTTGAATATTTTTTGGTAATTAAGTAATTAACCCTTAAAGTTATCATAAATGTTAATACAATTTCAAAAACTAATGTTCCAAAAGTAAAGAAGAAAAAAAGGGTGAAAAGGGAAGTTAGAGACGTCAAAACATCTTTCTAAATATTATCTTAGTCAGAATCGAACTAAACACATTACTATTTAATTTTTTATATTAAAATGATTGGGATTTGATAATTCTTTTTTATTAACTATGTAATTTGTGCCTCAAACATTTTTTAAATAAAATTAATTAAAATATCATTGTAATATTTTTACAAATATTTTACATAAATTTACTTAAAGGAAGAAACTTTATCATAAATATTATTTTTTAAATTTAAGTTTATATGATTATAAGAAAGTATATCCAGTTAAATTTTACTATAAAAATATTTAAAAAAATAAATAACTTATGGTGTACTCCACGTCATGGTTATTAATATGTGTATTATATATATAAAGAGAGAATAATATCTTATAGAATTATTAGGTTCTATTAAATTCCCTCACTAATTTAGATAAATAGTTTAATTTACACATTATATATACATTAAATACATGTTAAAATCTCTAAAAACAACAAAATTTCTTCTACTATAATCATTAATATATAGCGCATTTTCTCAGTGTTCACTACCAATTGTTTACAATAATCACAACACCCGGCGAGTGAGTTCACCTGCACCACCAACGCGCGTTGTCCTCATTAACCAAACCAGAAACACCTGTTCAATTCAATGAACGTCGAACTTCCAGCTCAAATCAAATCATGCTTCTAAAGACTAAAATCACTTCCTGACTGTCGCATGTTGTTTTCGGCCAGAGATCAGCTTCTGCAGCAACTCCCCAAGTCTCTCTTTCGGTCTCTCTCTGTTTTTCGTTTAATCTCTGAAACAAAACAAAGCAGAGCCGAAGATGTGATCTTAAGTTTCGCAGCCAAGATACTTGGCTGGCTTTTCCAGTTCTGAATCTCTGTTTTTAACTGTTACCGTTTTCCCTTTCCGTCATTTCTCCTTCGCAAATGAACAAAGAGATGGTGTCCACATCGGAGAAGAAGACCCTTCACTCGCTATTATCTAGTAATCTCAAGAAGCTCACCATAACACCGCCAAACTCCACCACCACAACTACAGACTTGGAGTTCAATGACCTCTTTGGCCCATGGACCCCACACCTCGCTCAATCACCCTCATCATCATCCTTCCCTGTTGTGGACAACCCACCCGTCATCCACAACCGGTCCCACTCCTACGTGGGTCCCTCCCCTCGCTACCCCACGTCGTCCTCCGCCTTCCCATTTCAAATCCAAGAAGACGATGATGATGATGATGAAGGCGGTGGTAGTGGAGTGAGTGCTGAAGAAGATGAAGGGAAGAGTGAGAAGGTTTTGTTGGTGGGTGATAAAATTGGGCCAAGTGACTTCGAGATATTGAGAGTGATAGGGCAGGGTGCGTTTGGTAAGGTGTTTCAAGTGAGGAAAAAATTGGGGGCTGATTTGGAATGTAATGATTCCGGCGGTGATGGGATTTATGCAATGAAAGTGATGAGGAAGGATACTATTATTAAGAAGAATCACGTTGATTATATGAAGGCTGAGAGGGATATACTCACTAAAGTTGTTCATCCTTTTATTGTTCATCTTCGTTACTCCTTCCAGGTCCTTTCTCTTTTCTTTTTGTCCTTTTTGAGTTCTTCTTGTTATCTTAATCTTTTCTACCTTGATCTGAATTGGGTTTTCTCTTTCAAGTTGTTCTAGTGTTGTGAGTGTAAGTTGGATAAGGTTAGTGTTTTAAAGATGTACATCTTTGTGCATTCTAAGAGTGATTGCCTTGGTTAAACGGAGCAATTCGAGAGTATTACGGTTGATATCCTGCCAATAACCTTTACTTTAACAATTGATTTTTTATTTGGGTGTTTGAGAGTGTCTTCAATGGTTCCATTTAGAGTCATGATGTTCCGTCCTTCTTTTCCCGCACACGTCATGTCATTAAATTTGAACGATAGTGAGAGGTGGCCATATCGTTGTTCGCGGAAGATGGTGGGATTAGTAGTATGTTACACATGAATGATTTTGACGATGCGAATTCCTGCCTTGTTTGGAAGTAGAGCTTAATGGTTCTCAACTTATTGAATTAAGATTTTATTATTGTTCATTAACATGACCCATAGCTTCAGAAGATTATAGATGTTGGATTTAAGAACTTCTCTTTTGGCATTTCAGAAGATGATATCACATGTGATTGCTTCACATTTATTAAGTCCTTTGGTTATGTGCCGATATGTGTCCTTTAGCCATGAAAATTAGTAAAATTTGACTGTAGTCTTCAAGTGATAGTTCTATGTAAATATTCCATTATGTGTGTACTTTACATTCTTTACATGTGACCTTCCAGACCAAGTCTAAGCTGTATCTGATCCTGGATTTCATAAATGGGGGTCATCTCTTCTTTCATCTTTATCGGCAGGGAATCTTTGGGTATGCCTTTGCACCATTCTTTGAACTTGTGGCTACCATACTCATTTACATGTTTCTAATTTTATGCTCTTGGGTTTGTCTTGAATAGTGAGGATCAAGCACGAATTTACACCGCTGAGATAGTATCTGCAGTTACGCACCTTCACAAGAGTGGGATTGTGCATCGAGATCTTAAACCAGAAAATATTCTCATGGATGCTGATGGGCATGTAATGGCTAATCCATGTGCATTAGTCATTGAGAGATTTTAGAAATGCAGTTGATGAAGTGAATCCTGTTTATTTATGTTGAATGATTGTTAAAATTCCTGTAAAATTTGCCATGCAGGTGATGCTAACTGATTTCGGGCTAGCAAAGGAAATTGACGAGGCAAGTAGATCCAATTCACTGTGTGGGACCACAGAGTATATGGCTCCAGAGATTTTACTTAGTAAGGGCCACAACAAAAATGCAGATTGGTGGAGTGTTGGAATACTTTTGTATGAAATGCTAACTGGGCAAGTAAGTTATCCAATTTCTTAAAAACTTTTGCCTGATCTCCCCTGTTCATGCATAATGCCCCTGGCCAAGATAATCCATCCCAATGAGTAATCAGAAAATTAGTTTTCTGCTCCAATTTAAGGCTAATTGTTTCAAATATTATAAAAATTAATGGGAAAGTTTCCGTCTTCAGCCACCATTTACACATTCAAATAGAAAGAAGCTACAGGAGAGAATTGTCAAAGAGAAAGTCAAACTTCCTCCATTTCTCAGCAGTGAAGCTCACTCATTGCTCAAAGGAGTAAGTAAATATTACAATTGATCTGTTCCTTCTTTGTTTCAATTAAATGCGCTGGGATACCCTTTGGTCAAATTGTTCTTCAATATGAAACTTTATGATATGAATTTATATTTTGAGGTGTTGATGATTTAGAATATAGTTCCATTATTCATGTTCTATTAAACTACAACTTTAATGTGTTTCTGGTGAAATCGAACCAACTAGAAATGAGCAATTCTTTGTGAAATATCATTCTAACTATTGACAAATGGTTTTGTATGTTCTTTCTTAAAAATAATCACCTTAGGGCCTCTCTGTATAGTTCATCATTTTGATTGTTTATCCTCTTCTCAATCCAGCAGTATGAACGACATTCTGGTCTCCTTTCATTACTTTCTTTTTCTATTTTACTTACAGTTGCTGCAAAAGGAGCCGTCAAGCAGGCTAGGCAGCGGTCCTGTTGGAGGGGATGAGATAAAACAACATAAATGGTTTAGATCCATTAATTGGAAAAAGTTGGAGGCAAGAGAATTAGAGCCAAAGTTCAAGCCAGATGTGAGTGGGAAAGACTGCACAGCTAATTTTGACAAATGTTGGACAACAATGCCTCCAGATGACTCTCCAGCTTCCACACCAACAGAGGGTCAACATTTTCAAGGGTACACTTATGTTGCCCCTAACCCCTGGCTGTCATCTGGATGAATTAAAGGTGTGTTGCATCAAGTTCCCTTCCCTGAAATCAATCTTTGTAAGTTTAGTCCCGTGGAAATAATGTAGAAACAAAAATTGCTCTGTCACATACATTGTCATTTCAATGACTTAATTGACCTACGTATTAATTTTAAGGTGAAGAAAATAAAGCGATGCAATTTGCATGGATAAAGTTATAAGGTGAAATTTTCCTTTGTATTTTGTAGTCGTGTTGAGGGTGAAAAGCCTATTTGTCATGAGTTTTTGAAAATGTTTGTCTCTCCATTTCTTTTCAATTTTCTGATTGTAAGAATCTCTTTTTTAAGTTGTAAGAGAACACGTATGGTTACTTGTGAGTGATGTTTGATGATTCTAGCAGTACTTGCTGTCTGAACACAAATTTTATTTATGGAATATTTTAATTTGAGAGTTTAGATGGTTGAAATTTAGTGATAATAAAAGAAATGCGATGATTTCCAACTTAGAAGACTAAAGTGAGTCATATAACCCTTGTCTATCAAAGGGAGAAACTGAGAACTTAAGACGAAGGAGCAGATATTCTGTCTAGAACTTAATTATGAAGGTGTGACACAAAGTGAAGATGAAAGTAGTTTAGAAGAATCTTGTTCTTTCCTTGACTTTAGGACGCAATATACTATCAATGTGTGATTAGCTTGGGTGGCATATTTACAAACCTATTCGTTGCACTCTTTTCTCAAGGACGCACTATGGATGAAATTGATATAAATTAATAATAGCAGCTAAATGACACGTTTAAACGTATGATATTGTATATGTCATATGGATTAATTTTAAAGATTAAAATCTGCTGGGAATCGGAAGAGGATTTTGAGGTGGGATCAGATGTGTGGAGTGTCGCTTTCATAGTAGTTAAATTGGGTAGGACATGTTATTCCTTACTCTTCTTTGTTCATTTGTCAGTCTCAAGAAATAGACCTCATCAATCATTGTATGGAATTTGTAGGGAATGTTCTGTCATCCCGAGAATTGGTGCTTATAAGAGCCTATTCACAAGTCCCCTATAGCTGCTAATAACTAGATGACTCTCGTCATCTTGTCCCTTACATTGCTTCATAAGCAAGTACTGTGGTTATATTTATATACGCCCATAATGAGTTTATCCTCACAAAGTTGTCTGCTTTAGGAAGGTAAAGAGTACAAACTAGAAACTTATTAGCATAGTCATGAGTCGCAAGGAGAGAACCAACAAGTCCCTTTGTGAGAAATCAATGAAGGTGATGGTAAACATCATTAGGTTGTCGTCTTTCTCCGTAGCTAAGATGAGTATTGGAGCATCTGGAACTCCAGGTGCCACTAAAAATCGTGCTAGTGGAGCAAGTTTCGCCAAGGATCCGTTGCCGTCTCTGACTCAAACTCCTGGAGGCAAAAGATCACAAGAGCCATGGAGCAGTTCAAAGCCCAAATCATTTGTGCTGCAGCCAGAGGCAGGAAATGATTCTTCGTATGTGATTCACGATGAGAAGAGCTTTATAGACGGGAAGGCTTCTGAGTATATCAGGAAGGTACATGAAAAGAATCGCAATTTCGTGCAGGAGACATCAATCCTTGCTGCCTGCATACCACCTCCTCCACCGAAGACAGTCAAATAACATCCTTTATCTAATGTTCTAACTCTGTAGAGCTAGCTAGCTACTATCTGTTTGATATAAAACACTACTCTCACCCTGCTACTTTGTATCCTTTGCTTGATAAAATGTGTTGCTGTTGTTTCTTAGTTATGAATCAGGTATTTATCTCCCTTTCTTTCTTTGTTCTTGTCTGGAATTGGAGGATGAATCATGATCCAATCCAGAAAGTCCCATTAGCTTGCTGCACGCAAGTAGAAGGTGAACATAATTCCAACTAATAATTTAGAACATGACTCTTACTATATACATACATATGTACGTATCACTTTCGAATGTATTTTTTAAAAAAATAAGCAGCTAATAAAATTACAAAGTGAAAAGCATTATGAACAAGAGACGATGTGTGAATGAGAGAGATGAAGAAGGTCTCCTTGCCAAATCATACTTGCCTTACCAAGCAAGTGATCAAAAATCCCAAAGATGAAGTGTTAGTGGGCATATACTAGTCGTGTGAACAAGTACTTGGCTTGCCGTTGCCAATGCCAAGCATCTTTGATGAAACTTTTACTTTGCTTGTTCTTGTTTCATAGTAATATTTCCTATTCCATATAACTAATTAAGTTGGCAGCTTTCCCTTCATGTAAAATAAAATCAACCCACAAGGATGTTTTAAACCAGGAGATCCTCCTAATACCAAAATGAGCTCCTTCTCGTCACTAATGATAAACATTGGAACTTGATGAATTATAATCCCGAATTTCATTGAAACCATGAGTTCCTCTTCAATTTTTATTATTGTAATCCTAACAAATGGATGTAATTGAAACGTTCATTATTCTAACAATAATAATATAATAAAAAATTGCTATTGACACGTAGGGTCTAGAAAAGTCTAATAATACATAGTCTAACCCCTAACTGATAGAGGTCCAGTAGAAATATTAGTTTTTTTAATTGTAAAAAAACTTTTGATTCCACCTTAATTTATTCTTAAACTGTTCTTGTTATCTGTGATCGTTTTAGCATTTCTCTTATGTCTAAAGATGTGCAAGGATGTCCTGATAGTAAGTATTTTGTTTTTTAATTTATTCTTAAATAGTTTTCCTAACCTTTATCGTACACCAAGTTTGATCAAGTTTTGTTTCGTCGTAGAAATTTCCAGTATGCAATATGGATGTTGAGATACTTATATCGTTTAACTGTTAAGATCAAAATGTACATTAATCGTAATACCATTATTCAACACAAACAATCCCATTTTCCAAACTCTC
>JAOTAX010000006.1:30875402-30887278 GCA_025629825.1 Erythroxylum guanchezii
CTTTGAAAAGAAACGACAACGTTGAGACAAAGCATTAAAACATTAAAGAAGACAAAAATGACAAGTGAAGACAGCATGGCCAAGCATGGGACATTGACAAAGCAGCCAAAACGGTCGCGTCTGAAGAGAAACAACGTGGCCTGGGAAAGTAAGAGGAAACGATACCGTGAAGAGGAGGCTTGCAAAAGGTTTTAGAGGCAGCACAGTAATGATGGACCAGAAACTATTAACATGAGTCACATCATGAAATAGAGGAGAGGGAGCTGGCGGTGTTGTTGGCTGTAGCGTGCGTGGAGGTAGGCAATGTGTGAGGTGTGTGTCGGCGTGGGCTAAGTAGCTGAGAGTAGGGGCGGCACGTTTGAGAGGTAGAGAAAAACAAAAAATAACACAAAGTTGTGTGGTCGTTGTGCGTGAAGAGAGGCTAGCGTTTGTGCGTGGTTGTGAGATGCGTGCACAGTAGCCATGGACACAACATTAAATTGTCTACATCAGCTACAGTGGTAGAGAAGCTGTGTGTGGTTGGAGAAGGCGATTTTGTATTCCTTTCTCACAAACCTTCTCAAGGTATTGCCTAGGGTTTCTACTTAGAATAGGAAGGAGTTGTCTTCTCCATCTTCTCCATCATCTCACCTTCAGTATCTCATCAAACTCATCCCAGGTAACATGTTATTACCAGCTGATCTATTCTTGAAGGCATGTCATCTCCAAGATGCGATTAATCCGTACCTGATTTTTTGTAGGGGCAGAATGTCCTGATCTGGTGAATACACATCGCGATATTCAACCCAGCGAAATACTATTTCAAGTAATGTTAATGTTCCTTTCTGTTGTGCTGGTTAAGTATATATCTTATCCTAATTGCTAGCTCTGCTATCTCTGTCGTTGAGAGGAATAAGATTATCCTGTGTTCCTTTGAATTTGTTGAGTAGGTTGTTTTGGAGTTCTAGGAATTGTTGACTAGAGAATGAACAAAGATAATGATTATTGTGAGAATTCTGTTGTGCTTCTGTTGGTTGTTTTGTTTAGCCCAGTGATCTTTTTCTGGGTAAAGTTTCAATTTTTGGTGTTGAATTTTTGAGATCTTTTGTGAATCGATTCTGGGTAATCTGAATTTCTGGTTAAGGTTTGTCTTTACTTAGTACTATTCTGTTTAAAATTTGGGGTAGTTGATGGAGCTGTTTAAGTTTCAATAAAGACCTTTATGTTTCTTTTTTTAGTCCTTCCAGTTTTCTTCTCTTGAATTACATATTTTTCGAAGATTTTTGTTGTTAGTTCTTACTGTTTCTTTAGAACATGAAGCTAATTTTCACTTTTCTTGAGCTGATAAGTCAAAGGCTTTGAGCTGGTTATGTGAAATTTGGTATTACAATTTGTACTGGTTTATTATCAATCAGACTTGATGTTGTCTTCTTTGGCAAAATACTAATTTGTATTTTTTGTTGATATCTTAGATGTGAATCGTCTCGGATTGCAAAAGAATGTCAAAGGAAAAGACTTTGAGGGTAAATCATGTAAAGTCCCTAAAACTCATTTACCAGTTACGTAAATTTGTTGGTTTGCCTGGGACAACCTTCTTGAGTTTGGTTCTTGTTTTTAAAAATGTCCATAATGAGTGTCGTTGTCCTTGCAACATCTTTTAGATGTTTCTATATGACTTATTTTGGTTTTTAGTTTCCTTTACTAGCATTGGCCGGGTAAGCCTGGAGATGTATGCTTTAACTACTGGTACATGGAGTTTGGAGGGTGCCAACATGGAGAATTTCAGCAATCAGGCAAAATGGTAGGTGTTTGTAGGTGTTTATCTCTGTCAGTCTTCTTTTCGTTACCTTATGTCATTTCACAATTTTATGTTGTAGGTGAAAAGATACATTAATACCTACTCAACCTCTTCAATCATTGAGTTTTCTAGTGAAGATTTGTTACACTTATCAGATGTATATGATAAGGCATTAGTTATGAATTTATTGTAACATATATTCTTTATTTAGTGACAACATCATTGTAACATATAACTTTAATACTTGTGACGAAATCTAGTAGACAATATAGCCGCTGATGCAAATTTCTTTTACAACTAATGTAATTTCGTTGATGAATTGATAGTTTTATTTGTGATAATAAGAAACACATTAGTGATAATACTTTTTGTAAGAACCAATTTTTATTTTTGTGACAAAATGATATTGACACTTTTTTATTAAAATATTAGTGATCAAGAAGTAATGGACGGTAATAAAAAATTATTAGTGACAAATATTGTCACTGTTTATAATTATTTTAGTGGCGATAATGTTGTAACAATAAAATGAAGTACTGTTACGACTTCATTCGTCACAACTTTATATTATTTGTGTCATCAAACTTGCCATAAATATATAAAGTTGCTATGACCATATAGTATTGTCACACATTACATAAGTTTTAGTGTCGGCACTTTTGTCACAATATAATGAAGTATTGTTACAACTTTATTTGTCACTACTTTATATTATTTGTGTCAACAAACTTGTCATAAATAAGTACAGTTGTTGTGACCATACAGTGTTGTCACACATTTGATAAGTTTTGGTGTCAGCAATTTTGTCACAATAAAATGAAATACTATTACGACTTAATTCGTCACTACTTATATTTTTTGTGACGATAAACTTGTCATAAATATGTAAAGTTATTATAACCATATAGTTTTGTCACATATTTTACAAGTTTTAATGTCAATATTTGTGTCACAAAAGTGTTAAATAATTGTGACCATTTTTTAAATTAGTCACTATTTTATTAGTGATGGATGTATTTGTGATGGGAGGTGATGATTTCAAAAATTGGACACTATTAATAATAGTGACAAATATTACTGCTTTTAGTGACAACTTTTACTTTCACTAAAAATATAATTTCTTGTAGTGATAGTCATTGGATGTAGTATAAACTCTATGGAGCAAGTTGAAAGATCAAGATATGATTCACCACCTTAAAGTAATTAGGGAGAATATTATGTTGTTCTCAATTAGTATTGATTTGAGAAATATTAATTTCATGTTCTATATCTAATCGGAACATTGTATAATGAGAGGATTGAATTATACAAAAAATCATATATGGAAAGGTTAGTCAAAATCACTTTAACATCCCTAAATATTTAAGTAGTCATGATGTGTTGCTAGACGTCAATCTTGATTAATTATTATAAATTGTTTAACTGAAGAACTAAAGATAAATTAAAAAGAGTTTTAATTTATCTAATTCTAATTATAAATTATAATGATAATTTATAATCATTGCCAACATATGTGGGAACTTAATGGTTCTCACATGAAGAACAGGTCGAAGAGAGTAAAGATATTTTAATCAAGTTAGAATTGATTGTAAAGTTTGAGAAACTTTATGATTAAATATGAGATATTTAATAAATAAGAATTAATATGAGATATTAAATCTTACTTGGGCATAATTGGTATTTAATAAGAATTTTTGTAATTCTAATTAAAATTTGACTAAAATTAGAATTTAATTTCAATTAAATTATTAAAATATCCAAAATTTATTATAAATAAGCTTAAGCTCTAATGAAGCTACTACTTCTTGCTCAACTCTCTTTGTAAGAGTTACAAAATTCTCTCAACCTATTATATGAATATTGCTAAGGCCGAACGCTTGTCCAACTACGGTGGTTAAGATAGATTGATTTTGAAAACTGTTCGAGGGATACAACAAGAACTTGATCAATCTTTGAAATAAGATACGAATTAAGATTCATGATTTGTTATGATTTAATTGTTAATCATTTTATAGGATTAAAGTAATTTTGGTTTTCGAGAAATCAAAACACGAAAAAATTTCATAATTATTCTATTACGGTTGAGATAGGATCCCGTTTCGATTTCCTAATAGTGGCAAAGCAACTTTTAATTATATAATTTGATTAAATTCAATTGATTGTTACTGATTTGATTAAAAATAACAAAGCTTAAAATATTAATTAATGAATAAATATGTTGAATATATATTAATTAATTAAAACCTGATATTTTTATTCTTGATTGTGAAAATTACATAATTAGGCCTTGTCTTTTTTTGGAAATTGGCTTAGGAATAAGCCGTGTATATTGCGTCTGCCATGAATTCGTAATTACTCTAAAAGGAAAAATCAGATTATGCTTCTTCGTTTGTGATTGTTTATTCTGGTTATTGTGTTTCTGCAAAATTGTTTTTTTCTTTTTGATTCATGCCTTCGCATTTGCTCCCTGTTCTTGCTTATGGAATTTTGAAATCTGGAAGTGTTAATAATGGTTGTTTTGTGCTTCGATTTTTTGGATTTGCGTTTGTTTTTAATTGTATATTGGTTTTGTGGCGCAAATAAGTCATTACCAGCGGTTGACATAGCTACTAGTGAAGGCAGTGACAGTGGTGATAATCGCCACTAGCTGGGGCAACTGTCTCCTAGAAACTAGTGGCGAATTGCCACTAGTGAGGGGCGATAACTTCCCAACAAGAGGTGGCTCGTTAGAGAAGACAATTGCGGAATATGGTGGTTATTGGAGGCATACATCGGCGGTGCACAAGAAATCAGAAGGCGGCAGCAGTCCTAGAAGAGGTGCGACGAAAATCAGAAAACGTAACTACGGAAAAATGATGGGGGCGTGTAATACATATGTCCCATATAAAGACAGCGCATCTGAGGCAGACGCACGCACCAATCGACGTCCTAGGTTGACTGAGATGTGCTAGACATTCTCACACACATATTTTTTTTACATATATATGTTTTAACCATTAATTTTCAATTAAATTAGTCTAATTCAGATTAAATTAGTTTAAATCCCTAATAAAATTTGAAATTTTGTTTTCTAATTGTTTGAAAACTATTTGCAAAGGGTTATTTTATTATATTAGAATTTGTTTAATTTTTCAAGAAGTTAAATTATTAAATTAAATTAATTATCGAATCAATAATTGAGATGAAGCAAATATTTAGAAGAGTTATCTTTCATGACTAGGTTATGTTAGATAATCAATATAATAAAATTATATTAACTAAGATGAGATCTTATATTAAAGTAATTATTTTTCTTAATATGATTAAGATTAATAATTAGATTGAATTCTAATTTAATTTTAGAAAAGTAGTTTCTAAAATTAGAATTAATTAGTTTCAATTACTTTGAAATTAATCAATTTGACTTCTTAAAATTAAGAAAAGTGCTTTTAAAATAATTAAGAAAAGTTTTTCTTAAGTAATTAAGAAAGGCGTTTCTTAAGTAAATCTATTTATTTCAATATGATTGGGATAAATTAATTTAATGATTTTATTTGTTTACAAATTATTATTCAATTTATTTAGAAATTGCTTCTTTATTTATTAATAATAAGTTTTTTGATTTATGAGAAAAAGTACTTTTCTTGGTTAAATTTTAAAAAGTGTTTTCATTTATTGATTAAGAAAAATGAGCTTTCTTAATATTTATGAAAATAGTTTTCTTATTTATTAAAGAAAGACTTTCCAATTAATTAAGAAATCAATCTCTAAATAAATAATAATATTCTATAATATTTCTCAATGAAAAAAAACTCTTCTTAAAATCTTCTTATAAGGTCAAAAGGAATCTTAACCCTATTTGGAGTTGGACCACTCCCAAAGGAAAATATTTAACATCCTAACAAAGTATTACAACTTTCAAATATCCTTCTTATTCATTTGACAACTCAAAATGGCTCACTCACTCAAATATGACATAATAATGCTCAAATAATTGAAAAACTCTTTGAAATGTGTGTATATAATACTTAAAACCTTCTTGATGCTAAAACCAATGAGAAAATACTTAGTTATAATGTTACTAGCCATTGGAGCCAAGAATTAGCTGTTACAATGAAGATATGTGATACACTAGTCAAACAATATACCATACTGATCTACTAGTATGCATTAAAAGCTCCAAATTCACTAGTCATTGGAACACTAGTTGACCATTAGGCGTATTGATCGACTAACATGGCATATTAGTTGACTAGTACATTAACCAGTGTTACCGTAAACTCACAGTACATCAAATTTAATAACTTTAACTTATATTAATCGACCATTAACCCAAATAGGTCAATTAATCACCCCAAAAAGTATGATTTTGACAATTTCAAATACTTAAAACGAATTTGTTTAATATAATTATGATTTAAACACTTCCTAAAATGTTCCCAAACTTTATTTGAAAGATTAAGAGGCTTTTATATTAAAACCAAAAACTTCAATGCCTTTTAATATATGGAAAGACTCATGTGATGAAGTGAAATGAAATTTTATGTATGATGAGCCTTTTAGATCATTAAATTAACAAAGTGAGATTACATTCAGTATTACAAACTAAATAATGAGCTTAATAAACCTTAATCTTTTTTTTTCTTCATTGGATCTTCATGTTGACGGTTCTAATCTTTAACTTCTCTTTAACTTCACAACCTATCTTATTGAGTTTATAACTTGAATTTGTTCTTATATTGCTTTTCATCAAAATAATAAAGTTATTAGTAGTAATTATGTTTTGTTATCATCAAAATATCGAATAGAACCTCCTTTGATTCAATATGTTACATGATCATTTACATATAGAGTCATAATACATAAATTCTTTCATTTTCAAAATGAAATTTGTTTTTATCTTTTAAGAAAATTCTTGATCTCTAAACAAAATTTGAAATGGTTTTATATCAAAATTTTACCAAATACATGTGTTCTAATCTTTGAAAAGTTATGAAAAACTTAGTTTTGGGCATATTGGTTGATCAATGCATAAATGCGGCCAACCAATGTCTTTTAAAAGTTAGTAAAAATATATAGTATAAGTAAATATATTGGTGTATTGGTTGATACATTAGTTGATCAATGTTTTCTTAAAGTTAAAATTATTATGTACTAAGAGTTTGTATCGATATAGATTGACACATTGGTTAACCAATATGCCAAATTAGTCGACTAATATTCACTGTTACTAGCTATTATAGCATTTAGTTTTTGTATCTAAATTAATTATTTTAGTTTATTTTGAGTATAAGTAGAAATATATGGGTTTTGGAAAGAATATTAGATATAATAAAGATTTTTTAAGAGCCACGTGAGGTTAAAGAATGATTGTTTGTATTATGTAACACATATTAAGCCTTCGTTCATTGGTGTGAGCAACAGAAGAAATTTTTAAGTTGTATACTTGTTGCAATTAGGCAATTCTTAGGATGCATTTTGTTAGGGTTCCTTTTGATCTTGAATAAGATTTGTAAAGGATAATTGTTCAATCATGGCAAGTAAGATGATTGTAAAGGTTCCTCTTCGCCTGTGGAAAATAATATTTTATATAGAGGTTTCTCTTCATCCACTATAGGAAAAAGATGGTAAATTCATAATTGGAGCTCAAGAAGTGGATGTAGGTGAATGTTTGTTTGGCGAACTATTATAAATTGATTTTGTCTATTTTTATACTCTTTTTAAATTATTATTGTCATTGCTTTGTGATTACCATATATTAATTTTCATAATCATTCATAGTAGGCAATTGATTCATTAGTTTACACATAGGACAAAAAGTGGTACCTTTAATTCATCCTCTTTCTATGTTTAATATAGAGAACAACAATGGGTATCAGAACGAGTTTCATCTATTGCAGATATATTTTTAGCAAAATTTGAGAAAAGATAACTGTGGTACAATTCTTCTTTCTTTTAAGGTGATAATTACATTTATTATAAAATTAGGATGATTTTTTTTTTTAGCTAAATGGGTTGATCTTTGAAGGACCATAAAGAACGATCCTTATATCCAATAAGAACTATATTTGTAGATAAAGTGGAGATTAAGGTACCAAAGGATGAAAATAAGTGGGGCGATAATAATAAGAGGCTCATTGCATTAAATAGATAAAGGGTTGCATATTTTATTTTATACTGTTACTATAATTGAATTCAATAATGTTTTTATATGCAAAATTTCTCATGAGATATAACACATAATTGAAATCACATATAAAGGCACTGCTTAAATAAAAGAGAAAAAAGTTAGCTTATTAGTGCATTAATATTAGTTATTTCATATGGAAAAAATGAGTTAACTTATAATATATATACTCAATTTATTATATCATTAACTCTTTTAAAGGTCTTGGTTATACTAATCTTTAATCAGTGAGAAAATTTCTTAGGTCTTTACTAAAGGTTTGGGAGGCAAAGGTAACAACCATTAAAAAAAAGTCAAAGTTTTGAGCTCTTTATCATTGGAAGAGCTATTTAGATCACTATTCACCTATAAAATATGGATGAATAAATTATATGTAGAATAAATAGCTCTCGTAAAAAGATGAACGGTGTTTAAAATATCCAAAGTTAAGAAAGTTAATGAAAAGGAGACCTTTATAAGTGAGAGTGATGTGGATGAGCTCATCGTAAATAAATTCAAGAAGTTATTAAAGAAGAAAAGGGATAAACAATTGAATAATAAGAAGAAAGCATTTAAGAGTCACATGGGATGATACTACTAGTTTAGAGAGTAAGTAATTTGAAAATATCGTGACAAGTATATGATTTATGGCCAATAATGATAAGGTGCCCTCTTCTTAAAATTCTTATGATAATGATGATTGTGATGTTGATCTTTCATAAGAATAGCTAGATAAATGTTTAAAAGCTATGAGCATAAAAAGGAAGAAAGTATCTTTCAGGTATAAATAAGCGCAAAGACTCTTAAAAGCATGTGTAATTGAGAATCAGAAATTAAATCTAATATAAATTACATTATATAAAAAATAACCAATAATAAAATAGAAGATTTGTTGCATCAGAACGAGACATTAAGGAAGAAGATTGATATTCTCAAAGAATCATTGTCTAGTTCACTCTAAGAAATGAAAATTTGAATATCATCCTTAGAGCCTAAAAGAGTTTTAATGATAGGCATAGAATTGGTTTCACTTATTGAAACGCACCAACTAATACCAAGACAATTTTTGTGAGAAGTAATAGCATTTACATAATGAGACTATGTCTAAAGTGTCATATGAGGATATTGCATCTTCTAAATGTGTACAAAAACCCATGCTCATGTATCATCCTTTAAGTCCTAATAAAAAAGGAAAATTATATGCATTCATACATGAGTCTATTCTAAACTTGGGTATAACATTTGAGACAAAAATAAGCATAATTTTTATGCAAGGTTTTCCCAAAAGAATATGCAATAACCTTCTCATACATTTTTTTTTCATCAAAATGTCATGAAACAAACTAACAATCATTATAGATATCAAGCATACATGCATGCTACATGCTACATGCTCCCATTCCACACGAGCCATATGTCTACTAAATAAACATGTCATTTAATAATTCATATGTAAGTTTTTTTCATCATATAAGAAGATTTTCTAATCCTGAATATATCTAAAAAAGAGCATCATGTTAGAGTTTCTAATCCTTAATATATCTAAAAAATTATATTACCTACATCATTCATCAAGACCTATAAATACATATATGTCACATTCTTATAGGTCTTTTTCATATGACACTAATACTTTTAATTTCTATCTTGAGAAATGCAACTTTTTGTGCTTATAGAAATAATTTGAAATTTATCATTAAAACAATTCTTGTTAAGTAAACCCAAAATGATATGGGTTGAAATGTTTGAGAATTAATCCTCAGAGACCTAAGTTTGTATAGGTACCTAGAACATATTGATTCATTTGTCTTGTAGGTTAATATCAAGTGATATCATATGAGTGCCAAAAGTTGATATCACATCTATAGATATCAATAAGAAACATCAATGGTATCTCTAATAATTAATTTTTGAAGAAACTCACCAAGAGCTCAGTAAGAAAATCTATATATAAAGACCAATTTTTGAATCAAGTGAGGAAGAAAAGTATACAACCATTGATAGGAATTTTTAATTTGTATGCATATTTAGGGGAGAGAGCATTGTTACATGTACCAATAAGGAGAAAGATAAATTGACACTTGAAATTAATATATGAGAATTATAATAACTACTATTTGATTTTAGGATAAATTATAGAAAAATTTCAAACTTTATCTTGATTTGTTATATTAGTAAAAACTATGAAAAATAGCAATAAAACACTCGAACTTTTAATTTGTTATGGAAACAACCTGCTATCATCATTATTACAAGTGGTAGATATGTAACCATTAAAAGACACATTAGATTATTAAATAAAGGCAAAAATGCATTTAACCCCTTTGTGTTTTATCCCTTAGTATGTTATGCCCCCCTCTATTTTAAGAATGGACTTATTAACCCCTTTGACCATCAGTCAAAGGAGCTTAAATTTTAAAAAGACTTTTTACCCCTGTATTATGATGACTTCACCACAACTGGACATGTTGCATTTTTTTGGACAAAAATATCCTTTTATTCTTTTCTTGACTAAAATACATTAAACCTATATGTTTTTTTTGCTTTATTTCATTATGCTCTCTATTTCAAAAATAAAATTTTTTAAAGCATGGATTACATTTTGACCATTAATAAATAAAAAAGAAAAATACGAAAAATACCATTGTCTTCACAATTGTACTCCATGACTGTTAATTTATGGAAAAAAAATTTAAAAACATTTATGAAACAAAATTAAAAAACTAAGAAAATTTATTGAAGGTGCCATTTTTTCATAATTGTACGTTTTAACTGTTAATTGATGAAAAAAATTACAAATTTTTGTCTGTGGGTTGCCTTTTCACTATTACCTCACCAAAAAAAAAGAAAATATAATAAATAATTGAAAATGTCATGTTTTTCAAAATTGTACAGTGTAAGAAGCTTCTATCCTTAAAAAAAGATTTGAAAGTAAGAACTACTTTTCTGTGCAAAGAAAAAAATGCTAATCTTCCAAATCTTTTTCTAAGGATAGAAGTATCTCAAACTGTACAATTTTGAAGAAAATGACATAAGATATTTTTATTATTTTTTCTTTTTTTTTTTGAAGTAACGGTGAGAAGGTAACCCATTATAAAAATTTGTAATTTTTTTTATCAATTAACAGTTAAAATGTACAATTATGAAACCTTCAATAAATTTTATTTCTTTTTTAATTTTGTTTCATAAATAAATTTTCTTTCTTTTAATTGTTTTCCATAAAGTAACGATCATGAAGTATAATTGTGAAGACAATGGTATTTTTAGTATTTTTGTCCTTTTTATTTATTAACGATTAAAATGTAATTCATGCTTAAACCAATTTTTATTTTTGAAATAGAGGGCATAATGAAATAAAACAAAAAAATAGGGGTTTAATTTATTTTAGTGACCAAAAGACTAAAATGGTATTTTTGTCCAAAATATGCAACATGTGTGGTGATGTATCTAATACAAGGGTAAAAGAGTCTTTTTAAATTCTAAACTCTTTTGACAGATAATCAAAGAGGATAATAAGTCCATTTTTTAAATAGAGAAGAGCATAAATCAAAGGATAGGGTTAGGGGTGTTGGTGGGTTAAATGTTTTTTTTTTTTTGAAAAGGAAAATTGATTAAGAAGAAAAGAATGATACAAGGAATAGACAAGGGAGTTCAAAGGAAAAGCCTTATACAAAATATGCAAGGAAATAAGAACTAGACCTATCTAAAATCAACGAAAGGAATACCCTAAACAGATCTAGCATGAGCCGTGAGGAGGGTTAAATGTATTTTTGCCTTAGATAAAAACAAAATTTTTGATTATCTCCTAACATCGTTTATTCCTTGTAACCCTAAAATATGCAAGGAAATAAGAACTAGACCTATCTAAAATCAACGAAAAGGAATACCCTAAACAGATCTAGCATGAGCCGTGAGGAGGGTTAAATGTATTTTTGCCTTAGATAAAAACAAAAT
>JAOTAX010000006.1:30903746-30916819 GCA_025629825.1 Erythroxylum guanchezii
ATTATTTGTTAACTTTTTTCCTAATACAAATCATTCGTAATAAAATTATCAATGAATTATATATTTCTAATCATATTGAGGATCAGGAGCATTTTCGTCATTGACACTAAGTTTATATTCTGTCTACGGCAATCAAACACATTTCTGTCTTCAAGACGGAGACAATTTTTTCTGTTCTGTCTATCACAACCAAACATCTTATTTTTTCCAATTTTTGTTCTATTATGTATCTAAAAATTTGTTTGTTCCGTCTCCGCATATAAAGAACAGCAACTATACGCAACAAAATAACTCGCATCCCCGAGCACTCACCAAGGACCACCAAATTACTCTTCTTTTGACAACCAAAAAAAGAAAACGTAATACGATAGGGTAGGCATACCATCATCAATTTTTAAATGTTTGTGTGAGGGCTATTATTATTAAATATTGGTGTGCTCCTCGTCAAAACGTGCATCTTGGAAACCCAAAAATATGTACTTCCAACTTACTAGAGCCAAAAACACATTGTCAATGTTTTGGGGGTCCCTAAGGTACAAAAAATGTGACAGCAACCCTTCGATGGAAGCTACACATTAAATGCCAACCCAACCGATAATAGTCCATTGCTCGCCTTCCGGCTACTCATATGCAAAAACTCAGATGAGTGGACAAGTACTTCAGACAATTAAGATATTCCAGGCGACCAATCCTAATCCTTTCCAATCCACATTATTCATGCAACGCTCGAGTTCCATTAACGAAAAAGAAGAAATAAAGAGGCTTTCCTACCACCAGCCAGTTTTGATTTTTTAAATATATTTTTTATACCTTCGAAAGACAATGAAAACCACTAGTCTTTATTACCAGTCCCATCACACCACAAACAAAAATCAGTCGCAAAAGAAGAATCTAAGATTATAAGCATAAAACAAACATTAACAAATTAAGTGATAGGCAATTCTTTACCTTGCCTGTACATTAAAACAAAGGATCACTTAATTTCTATCTGCTCTAACCCAGTTCATCTAATCTACATGCACCCTGCTTCCAAACCCTTGTTGACCTTCGTCAAGCAACAGAGATGATGCTGTCCCCATTATTGAAGCTTGACATCGCCTGAAAAGCTGAATGCCTCGAAGATGATTCCGTCTGATTAGATGGCAAAGATAGCCTCAGGGTCAACGGTGATGGCTCAGCTATTGGCTTCAAATCTAAGTTAAGATCACATATAAGGGAAGCACGAGAAGCTGGGGGAACAGGAATGGGACGGACGAGAATACTTGGTGACTTGATGCCTTGATTGCCTCGTCCTAACGATAGGTTTTCCATTGGATTCTCAATTGGGACAGGTAACACAACGGAGCTGGTAGTCATAGGGAAGGACGGTATCGCAGAGAAACTGGTAGTTTCTGGTGGTGATGGAAGAGAGGACGAACATGCCGGAGATGAGTTGCAATTTTTCTTATTGGCCTGTTCAGATTTAGGAGCTTGCTCTTCTTCCATTGGAATTGTTCTGACCTGATAATTAAAGAACGCAATTTGCCAGTATTATAATTTAACGATCCAGTTTCAACAATCCAAAATCTCAATAAAATTATTAGCCGTGTGAGATCAGGATAGTAAACCAAATAACAAACATAAAAATCCAAACTTCACATAAGATTTAGCTATTTACTCAATTGATCTCAACAGGAAGTATCTGTATATAAAAGTCAAGAGCCACCAACTAAACTGATTAAACTTTCCCCGAAACAAACAGAAAATTTTCATTTCTTATAGGGTTGACCAATAAAGAAGGTAGCGAAAATAAGGGAGGCGATGGTTACCGAATCAGTGGTGATATCAAAAAGGCTAGATCGGCGACGGCGGCGGTTGACATTAGTTCGTCGGAGGAAATACTTCTGTGCATGGCTCGCAACCTGCGTAGGAGTTCGAGTCTGCACGAAGTTTCTAGAAATTCCTCTCCAATCTCCTTTCCCTACTTTCTGTAATCCTAGCAAGAACAACTTATGCTCTTCCTCCGTCCACGGCACTCCTTAAAAAAATCAATTAAAAGCAATAATTGCTAATTAACACAAAATTCTTAATTAGAAAAAAAAATCAACAATCTCTCTTGAAACTATAATTACCTGATCCAGAAATGAAGACTAAAATTAACACCAAAACAAAAAGATTTATTGAAGATAGAGCTAATTAACCTCGCTTGCGCTCGCCACGAGTACTGGAGGAGTGACGAACGGCGTCATCGGCTGAGGCGTAACCGCCGTCATCCTTTCCCCTGTTACTGACGTTGATACCGTTTCCGTTCTCCCTACTACTCTCACTATTGTTAGCGTTGTTATTTATCTCCGGAGGTTGTTCGTACTGAGAGAGGTTATTCAAACTGACGCTTTTCCTCATCGAATCAACCACAACTCTCACTCCGAAAAGCATGATCTCTCCGGCGCCGCCGCACGTGCTAGCCATTTTCTCTTATCCGAGGCGCGACTGAGATAAAGAGAGAGAGAGAGAAGTGACGGGCTTTGGAAGACTCTGTGCTTCGTCGAGACTCCCGAGTCAGTTATTTGGGAAAGATAACTTGAACGTACAATTTATAATTAATTCAAGATGAATACATTCTCCCTTGTAGTCAGTCTTATTACTCTATAGAGATATACAGAGAAAAAGAGATATACGTGGCATCTTCGTTTTCGCTTGCCTGATCTGTTAGCCATATGGTTGCGTGCCTCGTAATTTGGGTAATCTTCACCTGCTCCGCGGTAGTAGCAAGTGGTATTTGATTTATATTACATGAATGGTTATGATTTAAACTTTTTGAAGAAGCATTATTTTGCAATGGATAAGAAATTTAATCTTATCTTCTTATCATTTATATCTGGTTTTTACTGATATCTTAGACCAACTTGTTTATTTTTATACAATTATACGTAATAGAAATTACGATTCGTATACTATATCATACGTATAAAAACATCCATGTCTGGGTCATTGGTCAAAAACGTCTTTGAACAGTCCAAGTTCTGAGGGGTTGGCGCATAGAGAAAAGAAGATTTTTAAAGGACAAATGCACATGAGATGAAAGTGCCGGAGGAATTTCGAGGAATTTAATATCTCATCCAATCCTCGTTATTTAGCTGTATCCAGTCAAACTAATTTTCTCTGCTCAGCAACATGACTGTACATAAACATTTCTCAGATTATTGATTTGTCGTTTATGTTGTTACCAACTTCTAGTTCTAGTATGCCCACACCTAATCCTGCATCCCTATATAATTACCTATAAGTTCTTTTATTATAAAACAATTGTCA
The DNA here is from genome assembly GCA_025629825.1 of Erythroxylum guanchezii. Taxonomy (NCBI): domain Eukaryota; kingdom Viridiplantae; phylum Streptophyta; class Magnoliopsida; order Malpighiales; family Erythroxylaceae; genus Erythroxylum; species Erythroxylum guanchezii. The sequence goes on from JAOTAX010000006.1 coordinate 30,907,038, forward strand.
CTTCAACCTTATAGCGTATATCTAGTTCTAATAATTAAAAACTTTTGTTATTCACATTAGTTTAACTTTGATCGGAAGATACACAAGGGATAACTTCTTAGATTGTTCCATACATGCTTACCGACTTTACTCAATAGTTATTTTATTATATTAATAAAGTAAAAAAAACTTAGGCTAATTTACCCACGAATTTTTTAAAATATACAAAAAAAGATATATAAAGAACCTTTAAAGTAAGGATATATTTTATTGGCAGACGGTGTTATGGGGTGGAATATTGTTTATTAAGGGGAGAGAGGAAAGGAAAGGAAAGGTGTTATGGGTTGTAATGTTTGCCGAGAGAGCACAGAAGGTGGCATGTGGGGTAAGAGCATCCCCCATTATTTTTCTGGTCCAATGAGAGAAAGAGGATATTTTTGTTTAGTATTAACATGGGAGCTCTGCTTGCATAATCACCTTCGATGGTGGCCTGGTGGGGGATGGGTGGTGTGTATGGACATGGGTGTTTTGTTTTTTGGTTGGACAAGTTAAGATAAGGTTCTGTGGGCTTCCACCATTTTCATTTTTGTTTTGTATCTTCCTACCACCTCAATCACCCGCTTTGACTTAAGAAGCCAATCGAATAATCATCTGATATTGATTTGACGGTGAAACTTGGTGGCCTCTGTTGAAAGATACTCCATGCATGAACCATTGTGAAAATTGAGTTTATTAATCTAAAGGTTTCAAAATTAAGTCGTAATCATGAACTTGTTTTTCAAATATTTGATGACTTAAGAATAGTATATCGAAAGTGAAAATATATCAAACTTATAAATATATATTAAATCAAATGTGTCATTTAATTTTAATTTATAATTACAATTTTAGAATATCACAACTAGAAGTTTTATTATTATAAACAAATAAATAAAAGATATAAGTTTTATTTTAGTCTCTTAAAGGTAAAATGAATATCATAAATCACTATATATTTATTACAAATAGTAAAAAAAAACTTTATCAATAAACTTTATTTAAACAAATTATATCGTAGATAAATAAGGAGGGATTTTTCAATAGGGCCGATAGTAGCCTCGAAGTCAACATTTTTAACTTACGAACCATATCCTTTTGGTAGTGGGATGAATCTAAGCTGAATCTTTGTCCCAAAAGGGAATTCTTGGTGGCCAAGGAAATGGGTCATGCTATACTCTATATATTCCATACGGAATTTATTTCAAGAGAGAATTTCCGACGGCACAATGGGTAACATGATAAGGTAAAAGCGGCTTTGGAGGTAACTTTAGCCTCGTAAATACCACGAAGGAAAGACATCAACATTGAAAACTGGCTAGTGAGTAGCGACTTCCGACGCTGACGCTAGTCGCAAGCTCACACGCTTTTACTAGTAATCAAACTCCTTTTATCAATGAGAAACATAAAAAACATACATCATTCCTTTTGATGATATGAAAGCATAAAGGGTCCGGTTAGGATACTATAGTTTTTTTTTTTCTTTGAAAAACAACAACAAAATCTAAATTCCGTTTACACCCATCTTAAAAAGTTCGGTCATATACAATCTTATATTTAACTAGTAGACAAGTTATTTTCAAATGACTAGTAAGAAAAAAAAAAAGGAAGAAAAATAATAATAAACAAACAAACAAACAATCAAATAAATAAATAAATACTTGGGAAATAAAATATAAAATAAGTAATAAACTAAATAATATAAAAAAGAATAAATAAATAAATAAATATAAAAACAACAACAACAACAACAATAATAATAATAATAATAATAATAATACAAATAATAGTAATAATAATATATCATGATTTATTAAAATGCATATCCACATATTTTTGTTTGTAAAAATAATGTTAATAGTTGATAAAATGTATAATATTCATATAATGTATAAGAATTCTCGTTTTTATTACAAAATTGTAATTAATTGATAAGTTTTAACTGAATTTTATATTAACTTATATAAATTAGATATATTTAGAATTGAAAGTTTGAATTTTTAGTTGGTAAAATCACAAACCATGGAGAAAGTTTAAGACTATTGGAAAAATGATTCAAAATATCTTAAATTTATTGAGGATAAATAAATCTTTTCTTTATGTTTGAATGAGTCTAAATTTAGTTACTTTTTGTTCCTAATCTATAGGTCATTATCAAGTCCATAGGAAGATATTTTGTTGAGTTTGTTGAGTCTAAAGTGCCTATAAATAGCACTACTTCTATTGAATAAACATATTCCTCACAATGTTTTGTTTCGTCCTCTGTTGTTCATCAATTTCTCTTTTATAATTGTTTTTTTTCTTCTGTTCAAAACCAACATTATGGTATCAAAGCCAACATTTTGGTCCATTGGGTAATTGAATGCTTTAGTTCATTGGGCATGAAAGCCGTTAAAGCCGTGGATGAGAAGTACCATGTCTCTGAGACAACCAAATCTACAGTATCTGCAACAGGAAGATCAGCTGCTGCCGCAGCAAACACTGTTATGAACAGTAGCTATGGTCCACCTTCAAGAAAATGATGTGTTATTATAGCCTACGATGCCTACATCCATATCGAAATATGCCCCATGACAAATATGTTTATGCCTATGACCATGCAAACAACCATGTTTATGCTTATGTAGAAGAGATCTCTACAACCATACCCATACCAATGCCTACATTGATCACGACATTTTGAATTAACGGGGAGTGTTGGAAAAATGATTCAAAATATCTTAGATTTATTGAGGATAAATAAATCTTTTCTTTATGTTTGAATGAGTCTAAATTTAGTTACTTTTTGTTCCTAGTCTATAGGTCATTATCAAGTCTATAGGAAGATATTTTGTTGAGTTTGTTGAGTCTAAAGTGCCTATAAATAGCACTACTTTCATTGAATAAACATATTCCTCACAATGTTTTGTTTCGTCCTCTGTTATTCATCAATTTCCTTTTTATAGTTTTTTTTTTCCTTCAGTTCAAAACCAACATAGACAAGATTTTGAATTACTATTTAATTAGCTACTTTACTAATAGATGTTTTGTAACTTTTGTAAGCTTATTATTTTTGAATATAAATTGTACTTTAAATGTTATAATGCTAATCAAAATGATAATAAAAATCGGTATAAGTGTTAAAAATTTTAATTTATCTCAAATCTACCAAAAAAGATATATCCTCACGTGAATCTTGCTGACATTAGACAAATCCGTATGACATACTCATCAGCCACATATACTCCATTACAACAACATTGCGAGTCTTCGAAAGTTTTGTAATCGCTCTTATCTTACCCGTCACATTGAGATTGTCTTCGACATCCGCCACCTTGAGCTCTAATTGGAATGCACCTTTCAAGTTGACGATGCATCCTGTGGTTGTACAATTACCTCCAAAGCCACCTCGTGTGGAAATTAGCATTACGGTACATTGATTGGTTATATTTTAATATCATAATTATTTAAAATTATTTTCAATAGATATGATAAAATACATATTAAATGTTAAATTATAATGAGATTATAATTATAAGATTCATATTTATGTTATTATTCTAGTAAAATTTAATAATAATAAAACATATAAAGATTCCCACGTTTATATTTTTCTACAAAAATACTTAAATAAACGTGTAATTGTTTATTAGAAAAAAAGTTCATTGGTATGTCCCAATATGAAAATTTCATTTGAAATATTATTTATATATCAAAAAAAATTCATTATAAATATTGCATAAATGATTTTTTAACTTGATATTACTTTGTACCTTATATAAGAATTGTTATATTTTAATACTACTTACGACATATTTTAATCGATGGTAGTTCTGTTAATAGTCATTAGATATGACATAAATTATATAAAAACAGTTGAGTAATCAATATAAGATTTATCACTTTAAAGTAATTAGAAAGAGTGCTTTGTTATTCTTAATTTGTACTATTTAAGAAAATTTTTGACCAATATAAAATGACACTTTAAAAACAAATTTCAAATGTTATTAATTGAATCAATTATTAATGATAGAGCACTAACATTATTAAACTCAAATGGATTAGACATTAATTTCATGCTCTAAATTGAATATTATATGATAAAAATATCTAATTGTACATAAAAATTATATATGAAAAAGTCAAAATCACTTTGATATTTTTAAATATTTAAGTGGTTATGATGCACTGTTAGACACTAATATCGATCTATTGTTATAAATTATGTACTTAGAGAATTACAAATAAACTAAAGGAATTTAATTTGTCTAATTCTAAATATGATTTAAGGTTATAATTTATAACAATTACCAACATATTTAAGAATATGATGAAACAATTAAAAAAATATATTTAATAAATAAGAATCAATATAAGTTATTATATTTTATTTGTGCATAATTGGTATTTAATTAGAATTAATTGTAATTTTAATCAAAGTTTAATTGAAAATAAAAATTTTATTTAAATTAAATTAATAAATATCTAAAAATATTATAAATAGACTTAGACTTTAAAAAAAGCTAACACTTATTGCCTAACCTTTTATATAATAAATGTAGATTTCTCTTAACTCGTTCTTTAGATACCATTTGAAGCATGTGTGACTAATTAATTTAAGTAACGATGATAGAGACATCAAAACAGGATCAAACTTCATAATAAAGTATAAGTTAGAATTTATTTTTCATATATTATGATATGTAATTTTATGAAATAAAGGTTGAAATATATTGAATATTTTCTTCGTAGTTAAAAGATATTTAAAATAATTTAACCTTAAAATAAAACTAAAATTAAAATTTCGCTGTTAAATTAAACTCAATATTTACTAAATTTAGTTTAAGAATTACTATCTAATAAGCCACTTTACTATAGATGTTCTGTAACTTTTGTAAAGTTGTTATTTTTAAATAAAGATTTATTTAATTATAATAAATATAGCAAATAATGGAAATAAATATAACTTCCATCCTGCACTATATTAGGAGGTATGAAGTGTTGCTTTAAAAGAGAATATAAAAATATTTTTCATCAAATTATAATATATTACTAATCATCTTTTTTTATTTTTTACTCATTCCTTTTTTCTCGTATCAACTAATCAAATACCCCTAAATTGTGTTTTAAATGTTACAATGCTAATCAAAATAATAATAAAAATCAGTAAAGTGTTAAAAATTCACAAATATACCAAAAAAGATAAATCCTCACGTTAATCTTGCTGACATTAGACCCATCCGAATAACATACTCATCAACCAGACAACCACGTATACTCTATTACAACAATATTACGAGTCTCCGAAAGTTTCGTAATCGCTCTGACACGTCACATTGAGATCGTCTTAGCGTCCACCACCTTGAGCTCCAGTTGGAACGCACCTTTCAAGTTGACAATGCAACCTAAGTTGACAATGCAACCTGTGACTGTACAATTCCGTCCAAAGCCCCTTTTTAAGGAGAATAGCATTAGGATATAGTATTTTTGATTTATACCTTACAACTAATTAGTTGATCATGGTTTAGTAACATAATTATTTAAAAATTCTTTATCTTATACATATTTACATATATACAATAAAGTCTATATAATAAATACATATTACAAAAAAAATTATAATGCGGTTATAGTTATAAAATTTATATTGCATTTATATATTATCTTTAAATTGTTTCTAATCAATTAGACATCAATAAAACATAAAAAATATCACATTTATGTTTTTCTTTATACAGAAATAATCGATTTTATAGACTAAAACATGAAGATACTTAAAAAAACATGTAAGTGCTTGTTAGAGAACAAGTTTATCGATATGACTCAATATGAGAATTTTATTTAAAACATTACTTGTATAATTATAAAATTTTCATTATAAAAATAACATAAATGGTCATTTGATTTGAGATTACTAATGTATCTCATATAACAATTGTTATGTTTTGATATTATGTACAACATATTCTAGTCAAGAGTAGTTCCGTCAGTAGTTATCAGATGTAACATAAACTATATGAAGAGATATGAGCGATCAATATAGGATTGTTATCTTAAAATAATTAGGAAGAATATTATGTTATTCTCAATTAATATTATTTAATAAAATCTTTGACCAAAATGAAATGACATCTTAAAAATAATTTTCAATTGATATTAATCGAATCAATTCCTAGTAGTAGAGAACTAATATTATTGAACTCAAATAGACTAAATATTAATTTCATGCTCTATGAAAATATTATATAATAAAAGTATTTAATTATACAAAAAAATTGTACACAAAAAGTTAAAAACATCTTGATATTTTTAAATATTTAATCTTGATCTATTGATATAAATTATTTAATTATAGAATTATAGATAAATTAAAGAAGTTTAATTTATTTAATTATAATTTAAGGCTATAATTTATATCTATTTCTAATATTTCTAACATATTTAAGAATTTAATGAGGCACATAAAAAGTTGTTAAAGAGAAAAAAAAAGATATTTTAATTAAGTTGTATTTAATTATAAAGTTTAAGAAATTTTATAATTAATTTTATAATCAAATATAATATATTTCATAAATAAAGAATAATATGAAATATTAGATATTATTTATGTATAACTGGTTTTTAATTTTTTAAATAGGGACACCATTAAGAAACCAAGCAATAAAGTATCCTGTAATTAATTTGCAGAATCGGATTTGTAGTACCATTTTAAGTATTATTTAAACGCTTGAAAGTAGAACTAGTCTGCTTTCTAAAAGCTCTCATAATCTGAAATTTTAAATCCTGTCCACTGGGGCTTTAAATAATTAATCGTGATTAAATCTTTTCCTCACCTACCTCGAGATCTGAAGTTAGTCAGGCACCGGGCGTGAAATCACGTGGTCTTACTAGAGATTTACGTAACCAAATACTGGTCAGGACACAAAAAGTAGCTTTGTGGTGCTGCAACTGCAAATCTAAGAAACGCGTGTTAAATTAGAGTTTGCCCCGTTTCACCGTCGTCCCTCGTGGCCAAAAGAAATATTAGCCATCTATGGCTGATCAGTAAGTGATGAGAAAAGAGACTTTTAAAATATCTTCAAGTGCTGCAAGTCTCCGACTTAATGGACTCCTCGTGCATTTTCAAGAGTTCTCAATAATAATTTAAATTAATAATAATTATATAAGTCCTTCTCTTTTAATAAAAATTAATTAATTAATTAATAATACGACAAATTAACGAGGGCATCACCTTTTACACAAAAACGGGTAAAAAAAAGATAAGCGCACTCCCACGTCCCATCGGACACAAAAAGTAAACTCGTGATGGTGGCCGGTTCTTTAATTAGTGCTCAATCATACAAAGAAATGGCCAGATTCCTCCAGCTAAAGTTTCGGTGTCCGACTCCAAACTCCAAAGGTTGTTTTTTCTTTTGATTTTTTTTTTTGCCTCGTGCTTGGTAAATAGTAGGGACTAACGAAAACTGAAAGCCTGTAAAGTGGCTATTACGCCCTAAAGACTTGATTCCATACTCGATTAAGATACGTTTCTATATTGAAAACTCCTTTTTATCTTCCTACAAGAGCCTTCCTATTCCAATTTGATTAGATCTTAAAGCTCCATCATCAGTTTGTAGCTTAATGTCATAACACGTGCTCCACTTTACAGGTTGGTCCAGTGCCAAGAAAAATAAAATAAGTGATAGTTTAGGCTATACCCATCGCCTACTAGATGACTGCCGATAAGGCATCAAGAAACAGGAGTGAAACTCCTTAAAAAAAGGCTAGTGAGTGGAAAATTGTCTAGCTTAGGTTTGCTTGCAACTCGTGGGAGTTCTTTTAAAGCCAGTTTAACCCTAGCTGATACGTCAAATATTAAGTTTGTTATGTAGTACTAGAGTGGCGGATCTGTAATGACATTCCATCGAAACTAATCAGTAATCACTAGTCAATAATTCCGCCTGGGAAAAAGATAGGTGAATGAATATGAAGTAATACTGACCATCCAATACCCATGCTGCAGCTCCTTGTGTCATTCTCTGTCCCACTGCAAGAAAAATTTATATGTAGCTTGTTATTGATGCATGTAGAAGTAAAACCGAGGGCAAATTTTGCAGTATCTTTGGAATTAAACAAAACATAGCAATGCAATGAAAAGCGTTATGGTCAAAAGAAAATACGTGGAATTAATCTTCCTCATCTTCTCCGATCGGCATACTTTGTTATGGAAAATGAAAATGCAAAGAGTGAGAAAGAAGACGACAAATAGGGGATAGTAACATTGTTGGGGAGAAGGAAGTGGAGTAGTTCTCATGTAATGGTTAACTAACTAATTGAAAATGGATGTAACAGGAACAAACAAGATTAACAAATTAACTAAATTCTCAATTTCTTTCTTCTTTCTATTCATCTTCTTCCCCTAAAATTTCCAATTTACTATAGAATTAAGGTTCTTACTAGAAGAAACATAAAAATTTGTACTAGAGCTGCAAAATCATTGGAATAATGGCAGAAGGCACACGCTTTCATGATTTAAGGCGAATTGAGAAAAACATGAAAACTAAATACAAGAATTGATCCACGACCTTACTTGAACAGGATCTTAATTACCAAAAAAAAAATACAAGAATTGAAAATGTGATATGAACTAGAGTTGCAAAACTTGAAGGAGTGAATGACAACTTTTGCTTTAAAGTGGTTAAAAAACTCAAGGTAAAGTTAGCAATGACAGGAGGTACTCAAGAATGAAGGTGGGGGAACTTATAGCTATTATCAATATCATATGCCTACAAATCTTCCAAGATAGAGTTTTCAGTGTTTAAAAGAGAAAGATTGAAGAATTGAGATTATAAATGTGACTAATTCTTTTATTTGGCGAGGACATCACTGAAGATGAAGATTGGAATTGCTATGATGTATTTTGAAGGAGAAACATTACCTTAGCATCAACTTTACATGAGAAACATATTAACAGTGGAGGATCCTACCTAGGGAGAATACTTATTGGCCTTGGAGGAGAGATTTAAACTATGTTCAAGAATCTAATTATAGAGCTAAAAGAACTAAGACAAGAAGGATCGATTAAAAAGTACCGTGCAAGATTTAATCTTTTGTTACTTAAATTGGTAATGAAAAATTGATAATGCCAGAACTATACTTTGTGAGTATATTTTTAAAAGGGATAAAATATAGATTGAGTATTTGGTAAAGGTTTTGGTTCCTAGAAGTTTACAACAAGCTTATGACCTAGCCAAGAAGCATGAGATGATGGGATTTAGAAGCGTTACAACCACGCCAGAAGTGGAGGAAGAGGATACGAAGCTATAGGGGGGGGGGGGGCCAATACAAGGTCATAAGTATTCTACATGAAGTTTACCTAAATCTACATTGATAGCTAACGTCAAAAATAGAATTAATTTAATCTCATTAGAATTAATTCCAACTTATTAACTAAATGTCATTCCACTAAAGACAATTAGTTAAACTATTGAATTACTAAATATTATGAAAACACATGTTTTAAATAAGATGTCCAATTGCAAACTCTAATATGAACCATATTATAGCCATTCGTACAATAAAGGATAAAATTACCGTTTTGCTTTTATGTTAGTTTTTCTTTCTATATCTCTCATTTTACTCTATATGGTGATTAACACACAAGATCTTATCTTGGTGTCAAAACTTGATGGGTAGCTAGTCCATCAAACTATTGGCGCCAGTTTAACCACTAATCTCTGTAAAACATCTAGAAGTGATGATATCACTATAAACTCTTTATTTGAGTGAATGTTCCCTGATACATGTTT
>JAOTAX010000006.1:30930685-30940811 GCA_025629825.1 Erythroxylum guanchezii
CAAGTTGGTAATGTTATAAGGAGTTTGTCGATCGCTCACCTTGGAGAGAACTTTTGACCCCTTTAGAGACCGAAAATATCTTTAAGTCCTTCATGGAAAAGGTAGATCGGTCTTTTCTCTTATAGATCGGTACCAAATGGGTCAAATTTGGAGATCGGAGTCAATAGATATGAAGTTTTGAGTTTGAAGGTCGGGCAGCGCGGGCGAGCGCCCGCGCGCGATCGATCGGCCGACCGCACGCCCGCTCGGTTGTTCCGGCGAATGAGTGGACTTTCGGGCTAACCGACCTCCCTTCACTCTTTTGGCCATAACTTCTTCATTCGACCTCCGTTTAACCTGATTTTCGAAGCGTTAGATTTCTAAGATATTTTTCTATCTTCCCATATCTTTTCGATCAGTCTTGGTAACAAATTGAAAAATATGGATTAAATCAAAGTGTGATGATTAGTTAAAAAGGTTTGAACATGGTCCGGTATTTTGAGGATATCTTGAGCTATAGAACTCCGATTGAGTTGATTTTTGTGGAAAATTAAAATAGAAACATAGACCTACAATTCATCTGAAGAAACCGATCGGTAATTCAGCCTCTAGGATTTTCATTTTCTACAGTGAAGTTGGCGTACTGTTAAATTTTGGCTTAGTTTGGCCATAACTTTTTCATTTCTAGACCAAATTGAGCGCTTTCGGTGGCATTAGAGCCGTAAGTTAGTAGGGAACTTTTGTACCAGAGAAGCCGAGCTAAAAAAGTTCAATTGGAGTTTTCCCATTTCAGATCGGTGGGTTAGCGATTTTGTGTCCTCCATGCTTTTGTGCGTCCGAATGTTGGACTTCGGAGACGGGGTCCAACATGGGGAGTCTAATAAGATATTGGTGAGGACCAAAGCATGTGATGGAAATCTACAAACAGGAAACTATAAAATACCTGGGGGACATGAAATATGGAACATGAAGGTGAATATGACCAAGTGACATTTGGTATATCTTGGGGTCAATCAAAAATAGGAATTAATTAGTAACACTGAGAAGATTGATGAGGTAAGGCACTCTTACCTATGGCTCTCTCCATACCCTGACACTTTGGAGTTCTCTAAAATCCATCTGGAATACCCTAATTTGGGAAAAGCATGGACTAGAAGACTTCCCTCTAGTCTCCTATTTTCTTTATTAGTGAAATGATGAGTTCTTTTAATTGTCTACTTATTCAATTTAGGGGAATTTCCATAATACCCTTATGTATTATTTAGACATGATGCCCCATTCTTTACAATTTCAATGACTAATTTTAATTTTCAAAATAAAAAACAATCAAACTCACACCTTGAGGCACTAATGAAGTTTTAGCATCAAATTTTTCCTTAGACAACAAGCTTGTTTTAACACCCTCTAAGCATAAGGTATTACAATTTCCATACAACATGATTTCTTTAAAATGCCCATATTAATGGAGAAGTGAGCAAACAAGCAAAACAACTTTATCCTCATCATCAATATTTAAATCAAGATTTTCAAGGTCAATCAAGAGAGAATTGAACTCATCTAGGTGAGCCTGAACAGAGGTACCTTCTTACATTCAGATGGTGAAAAAGTTCCTTTAGGCGAAGTTTATTGGCGAGGCTCTTTTTCATGTAAAGTGACTCCAATTTCAACCATAACCAGGTCATTGTAGTTTTGTTAATCAGCTCGCGCAAAAATTCTTAGAAAAGGCATAGCTGAATTGTCGAAAGGGCTTTCTCATCGAGGTCCTCCCATTGTTCATCACTCATAGTGTCTGGCTTCTTAGATTTTCCATTCAAGGCTGTATGCAATCCATGTTGTGTAAGGGTAAGTGGTAACTTTCATTTGAACACGCCAAATTGCGGAGCTAATCTTTCTGTCAAATTTCTCAATGTCAAACTTAGTGATAGTTGACACAGTGAACTACTGTTTGATTGAGATCAACCTTGCTCTATACCAATTTATAGGATCAAAGTTTAGTGAATAAATGTAAAACAAAATCAAAGGGAGCCACAAACAAGAAAATGAGAATTTTACAGAAACATAAAAATTATGTGGGAAGCTCAAGTGTTGGAAGAAAAACCCACGAAGCAAAGAACCAATTTTGCTACATTCGAAAAGGGGTACACAGCGTTTAGAAAATCTTACAAAACTTTCTTAGTATCTCATAAAGGCGAGAAATCTTCACGGAGACACATATAACAAGTCTCACAAGAATATGTATATGTATATGTATATGTACGTGTATGTGTATGTGTACGTGTACGTGTATGTGTATGTGTATGTATATGTGTATGTATGTACGTATATATGTATATGTATGTGTGTATAAAATTGAGTTGGACATTACTGTCCTGCTGTGTCATAATGGTACAAAGGTGAGAAGGACAAAAAGCAGAAAAGGACATATTGTGCCAGTTATACAACAAAACTCCTGTATCATGGTCCCTAGATGTCAAATAAAAACAAAGCTGCAAGGAGAGTCGCAAATATGATTTATAGCAGAGAGAAAAAACTTGCTCATGATCCTACTAACCTAGTACAACATCAATCTGAGAGCAGGGTTAGAGAATTGAGTCATATCTTAACACTCTCTTATCTCTAAATGCATTGGGGTGTGTGGAATGGATACTTCCTCCATTCGGTTTCTTTATTTTAGGTTTAAATGGGAGGGTCTGCATGTAAATCATATTCCACGGTTAAGCTTAAGATGCAGAAAACATTACAGTGCGGGAATCTAAATCTAAGGGGTATGAAAATGAGAAATTTGAATAACGTAAAAGCAGGATTTATAGGAGTAGGGGATGTTCGCTAATTTGAGTTTTCTTAGCAAGTACATTCATGTGATTCGTTGGTTTGATCAAAGAAAAATGCCTAAAATTCCTCTTTCTTCATTTTTACCTTTTCAATAATTTTGTTGTCATCCTCTTCAATGTTTGTAGCATTTTGGATTAGCTTTTCCGTTTCACACTGCCTCTGATTCTCATTAACTGGAGCCATGATTCGGTAACTCCTCATGTTCAAAAAATATTGTCTACAGTGCCTGATGAGTCTCTCTTTTTTAACATCTCAGCAATCTCTTTAGTTGGTTAATTTTCTTCAATGCCTTCGTTGATATCCTAATAGTGGAAGCAAAAGGGGTAATTTCAACTCAAACATATGGACAAAATTTTGATTAGTATTTGAATTGTTTAAAATAAATTTTAATATTTATAAAACATTCAAAAATCTTGAATTATATAAATTTGAACCAAGTTAAGTGTTAATTTGTTATATGTTATATTAACGTTAATTTGATATATTTTATATTTGTTATGTGAATTTTACCATGTGTCACATGAAGCCCACATATCATATTTAAGCTAATTTTTAATTTTATTCTAAATTTTTTATAAAAATTAATTAATTATTGTTAATTCTAATTAATTTAACTATAAATGATTATCTTAAATTCCCTAAAAATTGAGAAAAAAAAAAGGTTACAAATTTTCCAGTTGCCAAAAGTGTATTTTGGATCTTAGTAATTTCACTAAAATACAAGTTAAACTTTAACGTTTTCAATAATGTTAAGAACACCACGTATTAAAAAGACACAGAAAAAGACGCTGACAACTTAACTTTTGTGAAAGTTGATTGAACGTTCCAGCAACTTGTTCCGAAGAACTTGTTCGATGACAACACATATACTTTCTCACATTGTCCTTGTTTATATAAAATCATGATTGATCTTGGGCCTATAATTAAAGTTCGTATTATGTTTACCACGGTCAATATTAACGGAACGAAAAAAGCCAATCTAGAAATATCACATGTACGCCGGTGGATTCTGGAGTCCATAGCCATCCCTCGAATGACGTAATGTAGTACACTACGCCTGAAACAACAGACATGCACGTAGGAAGCTGATATTCTAATTTGAAGTTGAAAAGTGCGCCTGTATTATACTATTACACGAGTCCATTTGCATAAAAACTGAAAAAATTACAATCTATACACATTCATCTTCTATTAAGCTGCTTCTCGTGGTGAACCTTCGTCTTTAAGATTGCAGGGAAAATAAAAGAATGCTACTAATGAATCATTATTACATGAATTGGATTCTCTTTGACACGCCATTGCTCCGATGGGGTACTACTTATATCGACAAATTCTAATTTTTCACTTTCGAAGTAGTGATAAAGCGAAGTGCATCCACCAAGCATTTTGCAAAAGCTAGCTTCGCAACTTACCAGATACAAACCATATATCAATAAGTTCAACATTCTCTTCATGATACAGTGGTTTCCCGAGCAAGTAAGGCCACGCAAATGACGCCATCCAACAAAACAAAATCTGCACTCAACTGAAATTTCAATGAGTTAATCACAAATGTTTTCTTAATAGAATTCTGTTTTGAAAAAAGCAGAAAGAAAAACAAACATAAGCACCCATACACACTTGGATCTTGAAACAGGCTTAAAAGCAGAAAAATAAAGCACGAAGTTTATTTTTTCTTCTGAAAAGGCAACGTGAGTGGAAGAATGTCATAGAAAAAGAAGGTTAAAAGGATCAAACTACATAATTGGCACCACCACCCCTTTCCACCGCAATTATATGTCCCTAAACTTAATGATAGGCAAACAGGCATTCAGATAATAACTTCGTATGTAGCCTAACTATCAACTAAATTATCTAAATTTCAAGGCTGCAAACATTGTTGGAAAGTTGGTAGGTAGTGTTGCCCAAGTCCGATGCATCATTTTATTGTTATTTGTCAAACGAACTACAATTTGCATGCAACTCAACTTTGATTTTGAATGGAAGCATGTGGGATAGTGTGAATCAAGGGTGTTAGCAGTGGACTTGCATATCAAACAAATAGAAGATCAGACGGAGCTAAAACCAATTTCTGATAACATTACCTAATGGTTCCTGGCTAATGCTGTGCCACTTCTGTTTTCCCCCATCAATTGTCATGAATCTCTGCCAGGGGATTCACAATGAATCCACCTCGACCCTGTTGTTGTAACCTATGTCTCTCAAAACTGAATGTTTCAGCCCTGGTACTACCATTCTTACCAGCTCTTTGACGAATGGCTGTCAATGAAGTGACACCACTAGAAGATAACCTTGAGAGTGGAAAGCGACCATCTGTTTTCCTCCAAAACTTGGAGCTCAAAAAATCTGCAGCGGGTAGCAGGCAACAGGAAGTTTTCTGAGAGTCAGTCATCCTTCCACCGGAAACAGTCAAGTTATATGATATCTCATCCAGTGCCAACTCTAGACCATGTACACGGGTCTCCAGTGCGTGCATCCCGTTTTGTGAGCTCCCCATGTATTTCTAATTGTCAGTAGATAATATGAGAATTAGCAACAACCTCAATATATGAAACCAATGATATCACTGTGTACTCATCCCAAGCAGCCCAAAGACATGGAAAAGCTATTACTATATATTAAATGCATAGATCAACAATTTCACCAGTAAATTACCATCAGAAAAATACTAAGTTTCAAAACGTGGAACAAACCTGCAGGAGATCTAGTAGGCTTGATTGCTGTTTTTGGATCTGAACAAGCTGGTTGCGGATCAAAGACAAGTCCTCACTCTCTTTGTGATTGGTATCCTGATTTTCAATCCCGACACTGACTGCATTTGCAGACTCTGGCCTTTCCTCATGGCAAGGGACTACCCGAGATCCAGACTTGGACCCAACAAATTTGAGCATCTTATCATCATAATTTTTATTGAAAAGTGCCCGCTTTAAATCTGGCTTTGTAACCCTTCTTTCTGGGCCACCATCGCATCTCTCTCTAAGATCACTATCATCACCACAAGAGACAGAGGCAGCCCTCGGAACTGCAATTTCAGCCTTCCAGTCCAAGTTCTTTTTGCAATCTACCTTCCGCAGAATTCCTGAACCAGCTTTCTTATCAACACTCTTCAAAGGAACTCTCTTTCTAGCAGATAAAGAATCGGGTGGAGTTGTCCTGTTATAGGTCCTTTTATTCTTGTGAATGGCTTCAGATCCTGCTGTGCGAGGTGCTTTGGATCCAGACTGATAGCTCCCATAATTTGCATCTTCTGCTTCCATAAAATAAAAAACTTACAGTGAAGGAATAGATACAAAACAATTGACAAAAATCATTACTGAAATTGAGCTCATGCATAAGTTGCAATCACACTGAGCAAAGTATGAAAGTTTCAAATTTGACAATGAATTTAAAGAATCAAAATTGGTTAAAGCATGGACCGTACAATCAATACAAGAAAAAGTTATAGTGAATCCAAGCATAACCGATGACCTTGAATCAGTAAAGAATTACCGATTCGGATGTATTCTTTATAGTCTTGCCAAAGAATCAACAAAATTTGGTGGCTAACCTATATTTTCATTGTCTCCATTACCTTTTGAGGAAGCCGATTTGGGCGGCGGTGATGCCTCCTCAGAGATGTCAGGAACCTGCTTCCATGCCTGTATCATCTGACTCATCACTTCCCTGACAGCCTTCACCTGCAAAAGCCTCACAATTCATACTCCAAATAAACAATCTGCAAAATTATTCATCCACGAAAGGAAATTTAACACTGGAAGAATGTGAGATCAAACTTAAAAGTTTTGAACCTTATCGAATCTCCGATTCTCAAAAGCTTTCAAGTTCCCGCTCTTGAACTCCGCCATAGCATCCCTTTCCACAACCGCCAATCTTCCAAGCGCCTCTGCCGCAGCCTTCCTTGCCGCCCAATCTTCACTACTCAAGAACCCTACCAAACACTTCACTAGCCCTACCATTCCTCCATAACCGGTCACTCCTCCAACTCGGATCACACTCCCGATAACAACCAACGCCGCACTCTTCGCCTTGTAACTGTCGCTTTTCACTAACCGCTCCAACCTTGGCACCAACACTTTCCCTAGCCTCGCTGGATCCGGATCAGGAGCCGCATCGATGGCGGCAGCCAAACACAAAGCGGATCCTACCTGTGCACTCATCTCCTGCTCCGTGAACACCGATTCACTCAACGGCTTCAAGAACGCAGCAGAGAACGGCGTCTTCGTGATATTGGAGGCGAGAGACGAAGTCGTAGCCACGCATTGGGAGCGAATTGAGGAGTCGCAGTCGCGAAGGCGGCGCGTGAGGTAGGAGATAATTCTAGAGAGAAACGAAGAGAGCGAGTTGGTATGAAGGACAGCCAGTGTGGAGAGGAGGTGGAGGCACTGTTTGCGTACTAATGCCTTGTCGGTAGAGTCGGTGGAGAGAATGCATGAGAGAAAAGTCGGAAGTGTGGTGCTGTCCAGTGCGGCGGCGATGGAATCCAGCTCCGTCGCCGCGACAGCGAACGTATCGCGGTCTGATAGCTTGGTGATCAAGGTAAGCACTTTCAGTTTCAGATTCTGGGTCATTTCTTGCAGTTCTTGGTTTCATTCAACTCAGGTGGAGTTACTGCTGGCTTTACGGTAGTGGTGGTGTCAGCGCCGGCAACATTGATGGCAGCATTGCCGGTGGCCGAGGAAGGTTGCTTGGTTGTGGTCTGAGTTGGTGTTGTGAACGTGCCTTAAAAGTAGAGAGGTGGCTGTCGTCCGTAAAAAGTAATCGACGAAAAACTTGTTTATTTTTATTTTCTGCTTTTATTTTCGACTTCTTCCGTATTCAAAAATTACAAAAATCATATCAAGTGATTTTTATCTGTTTTTTAACCTAAATTAATATTAACTAAATATATACTATTTGATTAGTTAATATATTAAATTTTAATTAAAATTATGAAGAATTTAATTTAATATTATATATTTAATTAATGAATAATAATGTAATTAAATTTAAATACTTTCAAAATATATAAATTTTCAAATAAAATTTGATTTAATAATTAAAATATTTAATTTAATTATTAAGAAGATAAAAGATAGTATAAAGCATTTGCGTTACTCAACCAAACAAATTAAGCAACAATCTTTTTCTTTCCTCTTTATACCTTAACTTCAAATCAAACATTTAATAACTACTACCTAAACAAAAGCCGAAAGTCACTGAGACAAGTTGAAATTTTGCTGGGAAGAAATGAAATATATATAATGCTTCACCTGGACTCCTAATTTTATCTTAGAAGCAGTCAGTTGGACTTTCATATATTAAATTTTACTTTTTAATATAAGAATGAAGTCACTATAGTTACCTTAGAACTTATTAATTCCTTTTTGTTAGTGTTTATATTGTGAAAGCTAAATCAAGTTGGCGATTTTGGGGTTTTGATGAGCTAAGTAGGTTAGTGGTTGAGCGGTTCAATCAGGTAATTCCAGTTTTCGCTCACAAAAATCACATGCTTCCAATCATGGCACTTCCGTAGCTTTTGGCCAAATTCAATTTGTTTTATAGAAAGGCTCAGCGGAGCTGATTCCGCACCTAATAAAATGTTTGTCTTAATACAATTGTGAAAAAATAAGAGCTAGGGGCTGGCCGTTCTTTGTTATCACTAAACTACTTGATGTCTAGTATCAATCCAAGTAGGTTGGACAAATCATTGCTTGCCTGTGCAACTTAAGGACTAAGTGGAGTTGTTTTTAGTGTAAGAGTTTACACGGAACCTACTCAACCTGAATGCAGTGGGTCTCAACCTATATAACTACCTGTCTCTCTTTTATC
Source organism: Erythroxylum guanchezii (assembly GCA_025629825.1). Taxonomy (NCBI): domain Eukaryota; kingdom Viridiplantae; phylum Streptophyta; class Magnoliopsida; order Malpighiales; family Erythroxylaceae; genus Erythroxylum; species Erythroxylum guanchezii. The sequence continues at coordinate 30,939,305 of JAOTAX010000006.1, forward strand.
TTCTAAGCAACTACAGAATAATTACTCTTGGGGCCTAGTCGGTGGAAAGCAAGTAAGCAATAAGCAGTCGCCAAAACTACTTGCTTGCTTGATGAATTTGTCATATTATTATCATAATAAGATAGAGTGTTTCAGTAATGAAAGGGCTTTCCATTTGTTATAAGATTAATAATAATGCACACATTTTATTCATGTAAAATTAGGGTTGCACTAAATTTGGTCAGTAAAGTTTTTTATTGCGACTCGAGTTCTATTCAAGACTCGATCGAAGTTAGATCATGCAATCTAAACTTGAGTTCGAGTTTGATTGGATTTTAAACACGTCTAATTAGATCTAAATAATTTGGTTTAATCTTGAATCTAATCAAGTTTTATCTCGCCCGAATCTTAATCGGGTCAAGACAATCTTAAAAAATTGAAAGAGAACGAGAAGTAGATGGCTATTGAAAAACACAACAGTTTAGTTTCCACTCCTTTCCGGATTTCATCCAAAGCAAAATAGAATAAAAATACCCATCAAATATTGTAGATTCTATAATAAATAATAATAATAATAACTAAGAATTCCCATCAAATATTCTAGACATTAGATCAATACAAAAAATATTGTGTTGTAGCTCTATTCAAATGTTCATCAACAAACTTTAGCCTCCTTCTTCTCCTCTCTTTCTTGAAATTTAAAGATTGAATTGTTATATTAACTAGGAATATTGTATTGTAGCTCCTAATATTAGAATGATCGTATACTTAATTCATATTTAACCAAGATTAGGCAATCTATCCAAGTGCTCTATACTCCTCTAATTCTTCTTTTTCTTTCCTCATATTTCAATCTTTGAGGATACTTTATGAGCTTTTTTATTTTGTGCAACTGTTATCCAACAAAATACAAAACTCAACACGTTGTTAAGTCTTGGCTATGAATAGGGATGAAAGAAGCTTGGAACAAAATAAAAATAGGTCAGAGATCTAGGTCTTTTTCTCTATTCTTTCCCCTTTAATTTTTTATTTAAGTTGGATGATAGAAGAGCTTTGTTCTGTTGTAGTTTGAGTATCTAGGGAGACTTGTAACATGGCAATCTTGTGACAAAGCAAAGGGATGGGCAATGAATCGATCAATTTTAGGTTAAATATGGGCGAGCTTTGAACCTTTCAACTTCTTAGAGCTTTTGGTAGATTAGATGGACAAGCCAAAACCTAATAGGCCAAACCTTAGTTTATGCTTCTCTAACAATGGAGAAACTTTCCCACAAAACTAAGCATTACAACAACAAATCTAGGAAGAAAGAGGAAATTAAAGACAGAAATGGATACAAAAGAATTGAAGAACACAAGAAAAGCGTCTAACTATTAATGGCCTATTTGGTTGGAGGTAATAGGTCCCTATTCTGATTTATTAGATATTCTGTTGTTTGGTTGAAAAATATCTGAAAGGATATCTATTCCTAAGAATACCTGTTCCCGAACAAGAGGGAATAGCTAAAGATCACATGAACCTATCTTTACC
>JAOTAX010000006.1:30940911-30952128 GCA_025629825.1 Erythroxylum guanchezii
AATTAAAAAAAATCTCAAACTTTGGTTAAGTTTTTAATCATAGTCCGAAATTTAAAAAGTGATAATAAAATGTCCAATCTTTCTTTTTCTTTTCAGGGCATACTTGTTTAGTAGGAATGAGAAAAGAGGTATGGTTATGGAATGAAAAATAATGTTTGATAAGATACTATCATTGAACAGATAATTATTTCATTCCTTGTTTTTGGGTAATACTTCATTCCTCTCATAATTTAAAGGAATGAACTTAAGGGGTGTGGTTGAGTGGCAAAGACTCATTCATCCTTAACCAAAGATCAGGAGTTCGATCCTTATCTTTGGGTATGGAGCAGTCTTAAATCTTTGGGTCAGTTGTCCCATTCTATAAGGTGCCTACAAATTAACGAGGGGATTAATCACTGTATCCGCCAGTGAATACCCTGATTAAAGACAAAAAATAATAATAATAATCCGGAAAAATGGGATTCATTACTCTCTAATTTTGGCGCGCATTCTGCCGTGAAGGACACTCCTCTGTATGACTCTCTACAGTACTCTCTATTCTGTCCCTGCCGTGAATGAATGTACTCCTATCTCTCCACAAACTAATACCTATGAAACACCCGAAACCAAGAAGTACCACTGATAACTTTCTTCCTTTCTTTCTTCTTCAATTTTTTTGTTGATATAATTGCATATTTCTCTCTTCTTTTCTACTGGGTTAGGTTTTTGATTCCATTATCCATTTTCTTCTGTACTTTCTTTCTTGAATCTCTATCAAGGTTTTGGGTATTGTTTGAATCTCTCTCGTAGTCTTGAGTTGGGTTTGTTTCTAATGCTTTTGTCACTTGCTATGTGTTATTTGTTGCTGCATCAGCTTGAATCTACACATAGAACATGCTTAGGTTTCAATCTTGTATGTCGGGATGGTGCTGAATGTCTTTAACTTGTGGGCCAGAGACAAAATTTTGTTCTGTCGATGGTCATCATCGATTAATGGTGTTTTAGGTGTTTAATGTTGTGTATAGTTCATCGTCCTCCAGCTAGACAATGGTTCGGACGAGATGCAATTAACCATTTGCTTTATACTACGCGCACAAGGAAACAAGTGTTAGAGAGAGAAAAGGAAAAAGTGTATTTGATTAGAGAAAGAGTTAAAAAGACAGAAGTGGTGATGCCGTTGTTTGGTGTTTGTGCTAAAAAAGGAGCAAAGAGTAGGAATGACTGCTTCAATTCAAGTGTGATTTAGTAGCTTTCGTAATCTTGTTGATCTTAAATGCCACGTTGTTGTCTTTGTGAGTTAATAATGGAAGTAGATTAGATAGCATGAAAACAATTTAAGAAAACTTTTGATTATCACACTTTACTGTTACATTAGTTTAACGTGTAGTTACATGGATACAGGCTTATATGCAATTCTTTGGGATTTAAGTTAAAGTTAACTTATTAAATGTGTGTGAAGTGTTACTTATGAAATATGTGTGAAGTGTTACATTATTAAATGTGGGATCTAAACTGCACTTTATGATGTACTTAGGATTGTCTATGCTTAGTCCACTATACTAGTGGACATCCTGTGACTTAACTCCTTGAGAAAACATTACAAACTTATCTCCTGAAGCATACATTTGCATATGTCGTTCACACACTTATATGCTCAATAATGTGCTCTGAGTGAAATGGTGAGACAGTTGGATATATTCATTAGAGTTGAACTCTCGTGCTGCTTAACCTTCTAGATAGGAGGAGCAGCAAAAGGAAGTAATCCCTACTCAGTTTTGAGTCAGATTCACTCTTGAACTTTGCTTTGTTTACCTAGTATATTTGACATTTGTTTAGCTGGGCAATCAGGAGATGTGTAGCACTTTTATCATTTTTTTGAAAGCTATTTCTCTTCCCTGTTCCATATGCCGTAAGGAGAGTGAGTTTCAATCTTAATTTAGCTTGAGAGACTAAAGAATAGGAAGATAGGGATGTAGAATGGAAGAAAGAGGGGGGAGATTGTATTTTGTTTTACATTTTTGCATAGGAAGGGCAGGTAATGAGGGCTTTCTGCCTATCTTTATATGACAGCGAGATTAGATAGGTAAAATAACTGGTAAATGCTCTTCATGTTCCCTTGTTGAGGAAGCATACACGTTTTGAAATGGTTAACAATTACAACTTGGATACATTTTAGGGGATGTTTTTAAATTGTATCATCCAGTCTTCTTAAAGTTGTGTGACAGAGCCTTTTTGAAAACAATGCTCAAATTGCGGTAAATATGTGTGATATTGGCCACGTATGCTCAAGTTATGTGAATAGTAAGATGAGGTACCATTACATGGTGAATCATTTATCAAAAACCATCACTTTAACTACAAAGACAATTGTCCTTCCTTATGTAAGATTTCAGTACTTGTCCTTTTTATCTCTTATACTAGCAATTAATGAAATTCCGTTTGCTTTTGAAAAGATTAACCTGTAGATATTAGAGAATAGTGAAGAGGACTTATTTCTGTGGGAACTGGTGATGATTATGTATTTTTGATGCCTTTGTGCTATTATGCACTTCCAGGAGAATTTAAAAGGGGGTCAATCCTAATTATATGATTGGAAAATATACCTAGTCATACAACAAGAATGCTGGTGGATGGCTATGAAAATTCATTGTTCTGGACTTGGTCGTATATTTCGTTTGTGACAGTAACTTGTAGCATAATAAAGTTGCGCTACTTAATATTTGACTAATAGTAAGACAAAAAAGGTGTTTGAATCAAGCATGTAGCTGGAGATTATTGGTATGTTGTTTTTTAGTATGTGATCCTGGAGGTCAAATGAAAAAGAGTTCGGTTGTTATCTTCAATTACTGTCATATCTTCATGGTTTATTTGACCTCTGCATCAACTTTCACCTGTCCACTGCTACCTACGTCTATTGTTTGCTTAATAGGTATTATTTGCTACCTGATGATAAGTTACTGTAGATATGCTTCCTGCATACTATTTTCCTCTAATCCAGAACAAATCAATCAGTGGACCTCTTATTAACATCATGATCATAGCTCCTGTAACTGTTGCTATAGTACCTACCACCTTAGCTTGGCTGTGTATAAATCTAATGTTTACTTTCTGAAGCCTAGATAGAAAGACAACCTTGGTCAGAAGAACAATTACACTAGAAGTTATTGCTTTCAAGAAATATATGAATCAAATCCTGATTATGACTTTTTATTTACCTAATAATGCAAGCCATTACAAAGGTAATGGATGGAAGAATATTGATCACAGCAGCTGCAAATGTTGCTGTTGTATTCTTCATTTCTAGAAAATACAAGTTTTGGTCGATAACCAGCCTGCCGATATGAAGATTTTAGCATTTCAGAAGCAGTAATTAAGTGGAATAAAGACAAGATTTTGCTTTATAATTCAAAAACTTACTCTAGTAAACTAAGCACCAGTATCTTAATAAAGGTTGAGACTGTCATCTTTGGCCTTACTTTCCTGTTACATAGAACAAAACATGTTAAAGGTCACTTTTTCTTATACCTAGATGTTAAGCTAGGTGAGCATATAGGAATGGAAGAGAAGAGAGTCTCTACCTATTAAGAATTACTACAAAAGGACCAATGGCAATAGTTGCAACAGCATAACGATATACCCCAAGCACATAGTTGCTCATACACTGATTTAATGCAGCTTTGGACAGGACATCCATTCTTGCAAGACCAACTTGTATGGATATAACACCAATGAAGGGTTTTGATCTCTCAAAACGTTGTGCTAAATCCATCATCTTTAGTTCTCACTTAATGCTTGACTCTTCCAACTTGAAATTATCGAAAAAGCAAGAACCAAAGTTCATGAGCATATGCATTGTCATCTAATCCTGGCCTTATTATATAAAGAAGCCATACCACCGGGAGATGTGAAATGGATCCCACCATGTGTAACAAAACTTAGCATTCAAAAAGGACCTTTGGGAAAGTGAAAAGGCAAAACAAGTAGTTTTTAGACGTCAGTGCATTAAACATACAAGCATTTGATTCATTTTTCACATTAAGAGATATGGAAATTTGCTTTTTTTTTATAATTATTTTAAGACTTGATCTTAGAATATTCGCCTTGTAAGATTGCATTTCTTGATAGTGTGTGTGCTTCTTCTTTACTTTTCATTCTTAGAGGTTGCAAAACAGAACTTCCCAATAAGTTCTTAATCAACCTGTATACTTTAATGTCTCTCAATCTATAGACGTGCTTGACAAAGTTTGTTCTGCATGCAAATTCTCATCAATTTGAGCTCCTTTAATATCAATTATCACTCATTCACCACTAGCAAAGTTCATTCATATCCTTTATTAATCAATAGATCAAAACTTGATATATTTTTATCAAGGTTGGGAACTTGAAGTACATCAGCTATTTGGTTTGAAGTATGCATAGGATTTGATCTTCTTCTTGATCATGTTTCTCTATTAACTTTGCTTATTGTTTTTATCTATTTTTCACTATTATTACCTAGCTTTTCAACATGCCCTATCTATATGTTGGACTATTATTTTCTGAATTTTTTAATGTAGATCAACATGGCTCGCCCCCTACTAGCGAATGACGACACAAACTAAAGCAAATTTTAATATTTCAACAAACAACAAATAATATAATGGTTTTCTTATTTACTATCCATTATGTTACGTATTGTTTGTACTTTCAATATAAGGTCCATGAAATTAAAAAAAGGAAGAAAAAAGGATTGATAGAATAAGATGGATATTTAGATTGAATATGGATTGTCATAATGCCTGCATTAGCGAATTTCGTATGGATAGAGCAACCTTTAGGATATTGTGTGATATGGTAAGAGATGTCGGGGGTTTAAAAGACACTAGGAACACATCCGTAGAAGAGATTATAGCAATGTTCATATACACGTTAGCTCACCATAAAAAGAGTAGGACAATAAGCCTACTTTTTCTCCTTAGTAAAGAAACCGTGAGTCGACAATTCCATCAAGTTCTTCATGCAATTATAAGATTGCATCATATTTCGCTTAAGAAGTCGAAGCCTATTACTCTAAATTGTCAAGATGAGAGATGGAAAAGTTTTCAGGTAATTGAACGCTATATTAATATCATAACTTTTATGTGCTAAATCACCTTTTAGTTTTAATTTATAGGATTGCCTAGGATTCTTAAATGGGACATTAATTAAAGTTACACCTCCTAATGAAGATAAGCCCCGATATTGCACAAGAAAAGGATGTATTTCAATAAATGTTTTAGGCGTTTGTTGCCCAAACATGCAATTCATATATGTATTGCCTGGTTGGGAGGGCTTTGCACACGATGGTTGTGTGCTTCGAGATGCAATCTTAAGGCATCATGGTCTGCGAGTCCCTCGAGGTAATTTTCTATTACAATATCCAATTTTGTTTCTCTTTGAGTTTTGTTGCTCAATCATAACTTATTGTTTAATTATGAAGGATGTTATTACTTGGTTGACTCTAGATATTGCAATGCAAATGGATTTCTTGCTCCGTATCGAAGGCAACGTTATCATCTCAAAGAATTCGATGGCCATCAACTAGAGACAGCAGAGGAATACTTTAATATGAAACATTCCAAAGTAAGGAATGTTATTGAGAGATGCTTTGGATTGTTACAGAAAGGAAGATGGAAGATCCTTGCATCCCCTTCATTTTTCTCAATTAAAACCCAAATTTGCATTATAATGGCTTATTCCCTTCTGCATAACTTGATTTGCAAGTTCATGAGCTTTGATGTACAAGAGTCAATCACTGAAGATGAAGAAGAGAATGAGGAAGATGAGAGTGAAGAAGATGATGAAATGGAATACATTACACAAATTAGTCCAACTAACGAGTGGTTGACATTCAGGAATAATATGGCAACCAACATGTATAATATATGGACAACTGAATCCAATGAAAATGATGTATATTGGTAATTTAAAATATGTTTGTTTCATATGCTTATTAGATCGTTGAAATGTTTTGATTTCGATTAATGTATCTGAATGTTGAACATTTCTGTTTGTTTACTATTAGTAATATACAACTTTCAGTTACTGGATTACTTTTGAAATGCACCCATATGAACATCTCTGTTTGTTTGACTATGCACTCGTGAGTTATTATACATGTGCATGCTTTAAATTTTTCAGCAAAGTTAGTTTTGTTATATGTTATTTCTTTGATAACTTTTACATTGTCATTCTTTTATTAGGAATGGTTATGGCTGCCCTTGGGAGGGGAAAGAATAAGTAGTATTGGAAGGATGATGAGGTTGAAGCTTTGGTCGACGTTTTGCAAGAACTAGCTTGCGATCCTTTATAGAAAGTAGATGGGGGATTTAAGAACAATTACATGGTTAAAGTGCACAAGATGTTGCTGAGGAAGATTTCCAATTTTGATAAGGATGTCGATCCCTACATTGACTCTAAGATTAAATGGTGAAGAAACAAGTACAATCCAATTTCTAAAATGTGCATGTAAAGTGGCTGTCAGTGGGATGATGTTGAGCATAAGATCAATTGTGAGAAACAATGGTTTGATGAATGGTGCTTGGTAAGGACATCTAACACAAAAGTTGATTGAACTCTTATTTTAGTAGTTTCTTTTCTCATAATTATAACATTTTTTTCTTATTACGTTTTTAATCTTCTTCCTCTTGCAATTCTTTTTAACAGAATCACAAGAATGCAATTAGAATGTGGAACTTTAAATACCCATATTTGCGGAAACTGGGCATGGTGTGGGGTAAAGATAGAGTGACAAGACTCAAATATAAGGATATAATTGAAGCAAGTGCTAAGGCTAATAGGCCAAAGAATATGACAGTGTGTTTTTCATCGGACAGTGAAGATGAACTTGTTGTGGTATCTAATACGCAAGGATCTTCGACTATTCCTTCAAGCAGCCATGGAATAAAAAGGCTAAAAAACCTATCAAGGAGAAAGGAAAGTTCTTACAAGAAAAAAAGACCAGCAACACTTTAGAATACTATTGAGTCAAGGTTAGACAATTTCACTCTTAAGTTTGAGTCTATTAGCGAACAAATGGCCTCACAATATGCAGTTGTTACAAATGCTTTGATTGTGGAGACTAAATTTGATTCCCTAAGTAATGAGAAGATGCAACAGCTCATCAGTGAGCTTCTTAATATTGGCATATCTCAAATGGATGTTGGTAAGGTTGTTGTGTTATTTTATAATGATCTTGCTAAAGTTCAGGTTTTGTTCTCTTTGCCAAGTCATTTAAAAAAATCTTTTGTACTTGGATTCCTCTATCCATCTTCTAGGCTATGAATCATTCGAGGAAGCATATTAATATTTTTGTAAGTATTATGAACTTATGATGCAATTGATGTTGCCTAACAAGGTTATTCTGTATTAGTTAAGTCTTTTGTAGTTATGATGCAAACAATATTTGTAGTGTTAACCTGGTTATTTTGCATCAATTGAAGCCTTTTGGTTAAGGTATTGTGTATGACAGATATTTTACATCATTTGCATTATCAGAGGAATGTAAATTGTATTAAACTATGTTACTTGATTTTACTATAGCAATGAAATGGTGGATATTATGGTTATGTCGATGAATTGTACAATACTAGAGTATTTTTTCTTCAAGAGCTGTTAGAAATGAAATACCACAATATATTTGATTTTAAACGTTTTGTCATTATAAATATGGCGCATAAAATATAATTAATTAAAATATATTTAAAATTGATATAAAACAAAAAAATTTAAAATTTTATTTCTCAAGATTTTTAACAAAACCAACCACCTCAATGCTAATGGTAATCATTTCTTTATCTTAACTAACCATCATAATTATAATGATTATATTCATTCTCATTCCTCACTATATTATTCATATTCTATTCCCATTGCCTTCTGTGAACTATGCATCCCCTCAATTCTAACCTGATGTTAGCATCTTCGTTATTTTTACTGCTCTAAAAATCCTACTTAATAAGACAAATCAACGTTAATTAACATAAATAACTTAAATTAATGAAACAACGTTATTTTATAGTATAATTAAAACAACAAGTTTAGGGGCTGTTTGATTTCTTTTTTTCTTTAGTTTTTCGTTGTCGTTTTTAAGAAAAAAGAAAAGTCGGTTAAAACTTGTTTGGTCGAGGATTTTGCGATTTTTCATTTTCAAAAATAAGAAAACCACAACGAATTTACAAAAACCAAAATATAATGTTTCCGTGTGTTTTTAAAACAAGTTTTCTGTTTTCGTGTATTTTTAAAACAAGTTTTCATATTTCAGGTTTCCTGCGGCGCTGACTCTCCATCTTCAGCCTCTCCTACTGTTAAAAAGTTATGCATATAGAAATCAACTTCATCGTCTTCTGCGTCTTCTGTTATCTTTTGCAACTCATCACATCACGCAATTTCCAGGTTGTTTTCGTATGTGGTTATTTGTATTCTAACTCGTTGCTCGATTATTATTTATGTTGTTTTCGTATGTGGTTATTTGTGGAGAAAGCAACTCGAACTGCTGATGATCTGCTACTTCCACTCACCCTCTCCTTATTCACAACTATACTCCCTCTACCCTCGTCAAAATCCTTGCTTCCACTACCAAATCTCCTCGTACACATCTCTCTCTCCGACCTAAAACCTTTCAGAAATTCCCTCCTTGACACTGCACTAAAACTCTAGGACCGAAAAGCACAGGATTCATTGACCATGACTCTTAACGACCTGGTAAATAGATTGAGCAATGGAAGCAGGATCAGAAAAAAGAACCCTAGGATTTATCTTCCTCAAATTCTCTGCTCGTTTTCTGGAGAAGTACCTCAGTACTGTACCTTTTACATGTATTAACCCAAGCTTGTCGCCGCCTAGCAACACAGTGCGATCCGCTCTCCCAGCACTGGATTCCTTTTTAAAATAAACAAATGGTCATGCATTAAATGCTTAAATGCATTTACGTGCCTTTCATGCAAGTCTTCACGTGTATGGCATTTTTTTATTGAATGAAAAGCATTGGATTTGTTTATCTAGATTCATCTTTAAAATAAACAAATGGTCATGCATTAAATGTAACTGTTGAAGCATTAACTGCATTTACCCTTTCATGCAAGTCTTCACGCGTGTATGGCGGTTTTTATTGAATGTAAAGCCTGGATTCGCTTATCTAGATCCATCTTTAAAATACACAAATGGTCATGCATTAAATGTAACCGTTGAAGCATTAAATGCATTTACCCTTTCATGCAAGTCTTCACGTGTATGATGTTTTTCTATTGAAACGTTCATTGTCTTCATGTGTATTCATGTTTTAAATGCAATTGTTAAAAACATTCATGCAAGTCTTCACATGTATTCCTATTTTTACACCTCACATGACTTTATTGTCTTGATGTAATATCTTATTAATGTAGAGAACCGATGTGTTTTTTTTAAATGTGGAATACAATACATTGTCACATGTTTATTTTAATATATATTTAGCATTTAATACTTTGTAAATATTATTGTGATTGATGCTGCTTATATGTTATTACATTTAGTTATGAAAAGCTTAAACAATATGAATGATGACAATGATTGTACGGAAGTAAATGAAAAAGATGGGGTATAGAATGATACGATAGAAATGTATTTAATCTCTTTGATGGTTGAAGAAGTGAAGAAGGGAAATCGAACAACTACTACCTTTTCAAAATTTGGTTGGAAGAATATTAAAGTAGGGCTTCAAACAAAGTTCAATAAGAAGTATGCTGATATGCAATTGAAGAATAAGTATAATGGATTAAGGGCTAGATTGAAGAATTTCAAGAACTTAATCAAAGAAAAAGGAATCAGTTACAACTTTTGTACTGGTACAAATGAATGCTGGGAAAATCTATTTAAGGTAAAATATATCTTTTGTTTTGTTAATATATCATATTGTATACTATTCATTCTCATTTATTTTTTTCATCATTATAGGTGCATAAAATGGCTCACATATTCAAGAAAAAACGATGTAAGGAATTTTTAAACTTGTGTCATATTTTTGGAGATATTACTGCAACTGGTGTGCATGCACATCCATCAACTAAATCTCCACCGAATGGTATAGAAGAGGAACATAGAAATGATATTGATGAAGATTACTCGTATAATAGAAAAGAAGATCAAGATAAAAGTTCTCAGTGTATGAGAAAGAAGTCTCCTAAGAACAAGAAGGCAAAGAAGACACATTCTAATATTGTAGAAGAAGCTTTACTTATATTTAGTGAACAATCAAAAAGGAAGAATGATTTACTTAAGAAAAAATTGAAGGAAACATCATCCACCGCAGAGAGTAAATCTCAAGAGTCTAACATAATGATGGAATATCCGATTTCTTTAAATGAATTGGGTGTTGACGGTATGCAATATGGAAAAACTGTGAAGGTTTACATGATTCTCCACTTTATAGGGATATTTTTTTTGAAGATGACACAAACAAGGAAGCTGGATTGGATTATGTCGCTTTAGTTATATTTTCATGTTATTGCATATCGAATTTTTATTGATTTGACACTTTTATATTAAGCACTATTCTTTATTTTGAACTTTTTTTGTGCTTTGTATGAATAGTTGACTTAATTTTAAGTTTATATTTTTGAATGAATATTTTTCCATATTTGATCAAATATAATTGATTGAATATTTTATTAATTATTTAATGTTGACATTGTAGATACATGAATTTCTTATCAAATTTCGAATCAGATTCTGATGATGAACTAAAGAAGGTAATCATTATTGCTGTAGCTGCAGGAGAGAACATATATTTGCATTTACAAAAGCAACGATGTAGAACTTCTGCTCTACCAGGTCATGATTGGATATTAGAACTTTTGAATGGAAATCCTACAAGGATTTATGACAACTTAAGAATGAGAAAGACAATCTTCTTAAGCTTATGTGATGAGTTGAAGAGTTTAGGAGGCTTAAAGGCAACAAATCATTTAACTGTGGAGGAGCAAGTAGCAATTTTCTTGATGACTATAGGGCATGGTGAGACAACTAAAGTCAATGCAGAACGCTTTCAATATTCGACATGGACAATTTTGAAGTATTTTCGAAAAGTCTTATATGCAGTTAATCGTCTTACAAAAAGAGTCATTACTCTACCATCTTTTACTAATACATCTCCTGAGATTCAACTTAATTCAAAATTCTTTCCATATTTTCAGGTACATTCATATATTTAATTACTATATCAATTATGTCCTTATGATTAAA
>JAOTAX010000006.1:30957878-30973652 GCA_025629825.1 Erythroxylum guanchezii
GATCGGACTACCCATTCCACCACAAAGTGAAGCAGAGTAATCTTCCCATCAGTGCTTTTAATATCAGAAAGCTTTCTCAGAGCAGTAAGATCAAAGCCTTGTGCATTGCCTCTGGATGTTCCAGCATTCATTTTATTGCCAGCCTTGAGAATGGCTTCAAGTAGTTTTAAGAACAGCCCTGGAGTTCGAAGCTCCCGGCAGCCCAGTTTAAGTGTTTCTAAGGACTCTTTGAATTGAAGAATTTCTGAATCATAGTTTGATCTGAACAGCATTGCGTTGATTCGGATGAATGCTGAAGGTACCGTCGTCAGGATGTAGTAAAGGAAAGATTCAGCATCTGCAAGTTTATCAGGATCGCCATTGAATTGGATTATCCTGGCCTTTTCTTCTTCTGTTGGGGAGATTCTCGCAAGTTTTTCAAGCACTTCAGTCGTCAATCCATAGCCATCAACAAGCGCATCAAGAATTTCTTTTCGAGAAATTGCTAAAGATTTTATCACAATTGCTGTGTTCTGAGACCTCCTGGGTTCAATTATGAAAAGTTTTGCAGTCGGTGCAGGGTTAGAGCTAATGGTTCTTGACGAGGTTACATCTTTTTGTGGAGGTTTGAGGGTAGCATTTGCATACTGAAATAAGGCTTCTATAGTTTCATCGTCATCAAACCTGCACATGAAAATGTAACAGAGAAGTCAACACGTTATGACATTACCTAACTCACAAAAACGAAGTACAGGTGAGAATATTGGATTAGATGATAAATGAAATTCATATCTAAGCAGAAAATCTAACCTGAGAGAACCCTGGTTGATTATTTCCCAGACCACAGAATGTTCAGCATCCATAGCCATAACCTTATCCCAATGCAAAGGCTTCAACTTTGGAGGGGCTATTGCTTTCTTCTCAGCGCTCTGATCTGTTGAAGCCAATGCCTTGGCCTTACTATGTATTGCTTTCCCTTTTGGTGCCAGTGGAGGCTTTAGTGCTGAAGCCAACAGACTTGTGCTTTTTGGTGAAAGTTGTGATGTAGAATCTTTCTTTTTCACCATTAGTGGCGGCGGTGGTGGCCGAGGAGGTGGTAGCGGCATTATGGACTTGTTCACTATTTTTGACGGTGGTGGCGGAGGGAGAGGAGCAGGAGCAGGAGGTGGTGGTGAAGGTACAGGTGGCAACTGCGGTGGTGGGGAACGGTATGTTGACCACATTATATGTGCCAATGGTGATGGAGGCCTAGAATCATGCAGAATTGGTTCTTCAACATTCTTCTGCTGCATTGCATCAGATGGATCACGATGCGAAGCCTCTCCAGCTTGACCTCTTCTGTGTCTCCCAGCAGTCGTATCCACCTCTTGCTCAGAACCATCTTCCTTGTTCCCCTGCTTAGATTTCACCTTTGAAAAAGTTGTTTTAAGTTTTCTACCATCGGAGTCTTTGATATAAAGAATATCTCTACCATCTTCATTAACAATAACTCCTGTAACCTTCTTTCCAACTTTTCTGGTCCTTTTTGTTGTCACAGCAGCCTCTTCCTGGAAGCTGGCTTCTGATTTTGCTTGATGATGGTTTCTAATATATCTCCTGTAGAGAAAGAATAAGATTCCAACAATAACCAGAGTGATTGCAGCCGTTCCAAGAACTGCCCCAATAATTTTCTGATTAGACGACGATGACCCTCGAAGCATTGGGAAAGAGCTGTTAGTCTGATCAGCTACAACCCTTGATACTGCTGCAGATACAAAACCAAATTCAACGGAAAACTCATTAGCAGAAGGGAAGGAACGAGCAGAACATGATGATGAAAAGAACAGCAGCAAGAGGATTGAAAAGGGCCAAGTCTGTGAATGAACCGTCTGGCTGATGTGAAGAAACAAGTGAAAGAGACTCAGGATTTTGTTCTCGTCTTGTTGTTTAGTTAATGTAGCTTTGTGAGCTGGAATAAACCTGCTGAGGGGTGGGTTAAGATTAATTCAGATAGCGCACTCAAGGCTCGGTCTCGCTTGATCTACACGGGTGGTTTAATTCGTGATTGTCATGGGACCTGGTGTGGGGGGTTTCACCAGAGTCTGGGCAGGGGGTCGCCTCTCGAGGCGGAACTCTGGGGTATGTATACGGGGTTCACTTTGGCCTGGGACAAAGGATATCGCCGGGTTATTGCCGAAGTTAACTCCCTAGAAGTGATTAATATCCTCTCTGATCCTAACATAGTGATTACTAGGGTTTCTTTCTTGGTGACAGGTATCTGGGAGTTTCTCAGGTAAGAGTGGGAGATACACTTCCAGCATGTTTACCGTGAGGGGAACCAGTGTGCTGACCGTCTGGCCAATCTTGCAGTTGCCCTTCGAGCAGGTCTCTATATCCTTCAGGAACCGCCAACGAGCCTCCAGGAGCTGCTCTGCAACAATGCGGACGGCGGTTTGTATTCTAGAATTTGATTTTGTTTCTCTTTGTACCGAAAAAAAAAAAATGTAGCTTTTGAGCGCATTCCTTGTGCACAATGAAATGGTAGGAATCATCCACGTCTTTCGTCTCAAGCGACAAGATATGACCATTTGCCACATGTTGATGCTTATCGATCCGCGTCGTAGTCCCAGCATGGGTTCATGAAATTGATTTCAGTTGAAGGTCAGGATAGCGCCCCTCCCCTCAACGGAGACCGCCTTCTAAGTATCTATCATCAATAGCTTAGTAATTTGTAAACCATTACATGCTTTATAATAAATTCCAAGACATTTTATTTAGTGTACCGTGAAATAACATTAACTAGGCATTTGGTTTGAGCACAGGATTGACTATAGATATGGGTATAATAGTAGAAGGAGATGGAGATAAATATAAAAAATAAAAAAATGATGTTTGGTTTGTAGCTTGGGTTTCTGTATTACCTGGAGGCGCAAAACAAAACATGTCTTTGTTGATGAGACGCGATAAAGCAGAATGGTAGATCGTAAGGAATTGAGAGACGATAAGGAAGTAAAGAGGACGGTAGGGCAAAGGCTGGGGATAAAAGAGTAAAAAATAAACGTGATAAAAACTTAGATTGGAATGAAAACTCGATACCCACCCCCTTTGGTGGGTTTAGTAGATTCCCAAATTTAATGGGATAAATCCATTCTCCTGGAATTGAAAACCTTAAAGAAAACACTGTTTTTTACAATTATTCCATTCCTTCGTTCTCAAACCCTCAAACCAAATACCCCCTAAAACTTAACGCAACTAATGCACAAGGCTCCATTTGTAGAGGGTAAATTTTCAATTAATGAATTTATTTATTAAATTTAATTTCCATTCAAAAGAGAGAAAATAATTTATTTCACATAATTAACTATGCATGTAGATCTATCAAAAACAGCCTCTCTATTATGTAGAGATAAAGCTACGTATTATCAGACTTTCTCAAACTCTACTTTATTGAGAAATTTCGGACTGAACGTGACATTGAATTAACTATATCTAGAGTGAACTCTTCGTTTGGGTAAACCCAGTCAAGTAGAGAGAAGGTAAAAGGTAGAAACTTGATTGAAATACCGCAATGAAGAAAATAACACTATTAATATGTTTTTAAAATGAAAATATTCAAACATTAAATACTATCTTTTAATTTCTTTTAAGAATCTTATACATATAGAAATGTTGGTATTATATAATCTAACATACTGTCATTTTTGGCAGCACATAAATTGGAGTTTTGTAACAAGGATCTGCAGTTTCTTTTTTTCTTTTTTAACTGCTAAAGTACGTTACAAACAGAGTGGAAGATTGGGAGTATTTTATAACTTCTAAGATGTTTTCACCAACATTGTTACATGGAGACAATGCAAAGGTATTCACAACATAGTTATTTTAAGGTTGAAATAATAGCCATGAAGAAGGGTTTGGACAAGCTAGTGAATATTATACCTCTTCGAAGCTTCTTGTAATTTAGAGCTCAAAAAGGACCGGAACTTGAAATCGAATAAGACAACGTTAGAAATAAAGTGAAGAGAAGAGTCTAGTCTTTGAGGGGCATGGTCTGCTGGAACCTTGTCGGCAAGTTCATGAGGTGTGTACTAGGTGAATCTCCACCCCATTTCTTTTGTCTTTGATAAGATTTTTGTGGTGTATTTTGAATAATTATAAATTTAAAATCACTGAGTCTTGCGATCGTTCTTCATTAAGATTTAAAGCTTAAAGCCATGGTCAAACTTTTACACTAAAGGCAGGTAATTCTTCAACTTTTTGTAACCTATTGACATTTTAAAGTCACCGACGTGTTGTATCGTTCAAGGAGAGAAGAGATAGCTTACGATTCTACAGGTGATATGCCCCTGAGGTCTAAAAATATCTTCCGCAGGATTTGGGGAACTTGATTAATGACAACTAACTATTTGAATCTGATATTTTACATAAATAAGCCGACAAAAAATGGAAGAACTTCGATGGGTGGGTTTTAAGCACTTTGCATAAGAATCTATTACAACACATTCACAAGACATTAATCACTTTGACCAAAATATTTACTTCAAATGGTGTTTCTTATACATCTCAGTATTGAAATTTCTGTGCTTACTTTTTGCTCCTCTTCCTTTGAAGATCAAATATTGAGCCAGAGAGCGAAGTAATTTGCTGATTTGTAGCCAAAAAAGGGGATCAATGTAATGGCAAGATGGATAACATGAACGTGAATATGGGAAGCTGAGAAATGCCCCCTTAAACGAGTGATCTAGACCGCTTGGCGGAGAAATTGGTTGGTGACTCGAGCGTCAATTCATCACAAGTAAAAACATCATCTTGCAACTTTCTCTTCGGGGCTCTTCTCTTTCCCTTTTCTTCTCCTTCACCTCTCATTATGAAATCTTTCAGGCGTTTCACATCAGACAATTTTACTGGTTTCAGTATGAACTCTTCCGCCCCTTCTTCCAAGCATCTGCAGATCAGTAAGAACAATCGAATGTAATCAAAATCCCGTATGATCAACGTAAATTTTTCCGAAAGAAGAGTATCTGTAAAAAGTTAGCCTTTGATTTAGTCGATAAAGAAGTTTGCCGTACCAACTAGTTAAGGATTTTTAGCATTAACAGATTACTAATGTTGCACAGATAAACCGTTCATAGCTGAAATCACAGTTCACGCGTGCTCATAGAATTCTGAATTCTGCCACATTCTATTCATATTTAACGACTATCAACTTCAAAATGCTTAATTTTACCTATTAATACGAGCCAAGATGTTCTCGGATGACATGATTACTACAGGAACTTCTCTGAAAGCAGATGAACCCTGCAAATCATCAATTCCAAGTTTACTAAAAAACTTCCACACTTTTTAGGACTTCTGAAACAAAAAGACAAGGATTCTGCGAGATACTTCAGAAAAATTTTAAGCTGTTACCAACCTTAATCTTCTTGAGCAATTCATATCCTGACATCCCAGGCATGGAATAATCCGTCATTATTAGATTTATTTTCAAGTCCTGAAATCATATGAATAAAATAATCAGACTCCAATATAACCCAATTGCTATAAGGAAACCTGATAGATGAAAAGTTGGGAGAAGCAAGAAATTTGTTTTACTTTCTTCAACCCCATGAAACTGAACATAGAATTGTTTAGATATTTGTTCTATAACTTGTCCTTGTTACTCTTTCTCAGTGGTTAAAAAGAAATTAATGCAAGTTCAGAGCTGGCGCTTTCTCTTACGTTTAACGCAGCTGTGCTCTTCTCTCCATCCAACCCCAGATACTGCAAAGCTCGTGTTCCACTTTCCACGGCCGTCACTGCACAAGGAAACCCCATTTCAAGTCAGCTTCAGCCTAGCAAAGTCGAAATAGCGTAGACACAAACAAATCATTGCCAAAATGTCGCACCTTTACAAGAAGAGATCTTAAGCAATTGCTCAATTACTTTACGGTCCACGAGGCTGTCATCAACCGCAAGAACGTGAAGTTCCTCCGACCCATTAGAGACTCCGAACTCCTCCGCCAAACCCCGCCTCAGAACATCTCCGACCGCCGTCATTTAATACAGAGAATATATCTTTCTTTCACTTTACGATTTCTCGTAGGTGGGTAAAGCAAAAAAGCGTCCTTGAAGGTTAGATTTTGGTGCTACAAAAATGGCAAGATGGCTTCACAGAAACTACTTTCTACAAAGCTTTGTACTATAACAAATACCAACGGGGCGCTTTGGGAGACTATTAATAAGGGAAAAGAAAGAGAAAGTAGAAAGATTCTGAGGATCTAATTTCGTGAGATCTTAGCAAATCTAAAGGCAGCCCCACTCTGTCTCTTTGTCCTGTCCAAGTGGTCTCCCTCTCTCTCCGTGTATACCTACTCTTAAATATCATAAACCTGCCACGAAGACGAAACCTCTCTTACGTTTTCTGTCGTGTTCTTCGTACCGCGGACGAAATTCCCACCCAAATCCTACAATTCCGACCTTTCCCATTCTGACATTTTCTTTACTTAATAAATTTCATCTCATCAATAGATAACATAGAATAGAGACACGGATATTCTGTGCGGTTAGAGATACGAAAGTGCAATTCTACGCTAACATTGTAGCATTTAGGATGCAAAACACATTAGTACGTGTTAACAAAGATCGTTTGTTGTTCAACAAAAAGCAAAATGTGTCAGTGCTGTGTCGGAATCTAACAACGCTGAACAGATGAGTCTTTCTTGTTCAATTTTGTAGCAAAAGCTTGAATTTCTTTTTCTGACGACGTGGGACTACGAGATTTGAAACTTTCTAAAAATAAGTTTAAGTTGGAAATTAAAATTGACAAATTAATAAAAAAATTAATCTTTAAAGATGTGATTTCGGTCTATTTCTATTTTGTTTAGATATATTAAATATTTCAATAAAATATATTACTTGAATTAGTTAATAAAAAATATAAGAATACCCTTTTCTAAAATTGAATATCTGATCAGGTATCCAGAACAAATCAGTTCATAGCCTTGGAGTTTGGAAAAGATCTGAAAGAATTGAAAGACGAGCGAGAAAGCCATCGTTTGGCAAAGGCAAAAGTCCTCTTGACGACCCAGGGGTCAAAGACCCAGCATAAGCAAATATGAAATGCATTCAATGTGGCGGTGGTTGACTAAGGCAAAACGAAAGGTCGCCAAAAACGAGACGACCCCAGAACCGGCGGCGTCAAAATTGGAAAGCCGACCACTCGCAGGTTGGAAGTAGTTGCTTGTCACCTCCTAAACAATAACAACAACCATTATTCTAACTCAATTTGATTTGGACTGGTTAGTGGCTCCTCCATTTGCGTGTAGGAAAAGATCATACCTTGATACACTACACGGGTTGTTCGTGACTTAAAGGAAAACACCCACCATCTATTTTAAGAAGATACAGTACTTGGTGGGATTTGATTTTGTATTGCATAGAAGTTCTCGCTTTAAGGGATTTGCTTTTGCCTTTATTCCAGTAGAAGACCGATTGGTGAAATCAGAGATCGATTGCAAGAGATTTTCTTTTGTACTCCCCTTTCCAGCTACAATCCTGAGGTGACAAGTCGGGATTGAACAAACATTTTCAAAAAATTAAAAAGAACAACAACAATTTAAGAAAATTCACAGTTTGTTTTTATTTTAAAGTAAATATTTTGAAAACCTTAATAAATAATATGTAATTAATATTGAGATATTGATTGAACAAATATTTTTAAAAAATATCAAATATATTTAATAATAGATTACAGTAAAAAATTTAAATGTCTAATTAATTGTTTAATTTTGTCTGTCAGTGACGTTTTGCTTGGGAGTTGGGACTTTAAAAGTAAATTTGTTACGAGGTTGATTGAAGTGATAATTTCCATCAGTTTAACTGATATCTTTCTCGTAAACCGACGAGATTTGGGAGTTGAGTGTGTAGTACAACTCCCTTCACCGTCAAACCAAACACAACAAACAAATCAACATTAATGAGTAGTTTCCAGTTTGTTCTAAAAGGTTAAGGTTGAAAGGCGAAGTAAGAGAACGAGCTGAAAATTAAAATCATAATTACTATTTTTAAAATAAATATTTAAATGTCATAAATAAAAGGTAAAAAAATTTATTAACTAAATTACGAAATTAATATTTTAAGCTAAATTATTAAAAATGTTTAAAGTTATTCATTTAATTAAAAAATTGTGATAGAAGCGACGCAAGAAAGGGGTTTCCAAATAGCTACAACGACGTCGTTGGCTGGCTCTCCCAGTAGAGATCCCGACAACCTAAGCCTAGCCACCCCGAGGGCAGAGCCGATAGGAATCGAAAATGGAGGAAGAAAAAGCCGCAGCTTACTACGAGGAGCTTACTCGAAAAGGGGAAGGCGCCGCCCGTTTCAAACAAGGCCTGGGCTTCTCCGCCGGCGACTCGGCCCCGTCGAGAGGCACCGCTCTTCCGTCCGCCTCTTCTTTCCTGAGCAATTTCGTCAAAGCCTCGAGCCCTACACAAGCGTCAAAACTCGAAAAGCAAGCGCAGCTTGAGTCAATTCAAAACAAGCTCAAGAAGAAGCCGAGAGACGACGCATTGAGCCAACGACGTCGTTCGAGGAGTAGAGAGAGGGATAACAGGGAGAGGCATTCCAAGAGGCGAAGCAGGAGTAGAAGCAGAGAGAGGTACAGAGATCGAGAGACAAGGAGGAGAAGGAGGAGGAGTACGAGTCGGAGCTCGTCGCCTCGTAGGCGACACAGATCAGAAAGGAGAAGTCGAAGTTTGTCGCCTCGAGAGCATAGGAGGTCCGAGAAGAACAGGAATGATGATGTGAAGAGGGATAGATCAAGTAAGGAGAAAAATGGTGCCACAGATTACTCACGGTTGATTTCTTGCTATGATAAGATGGTACGTTATTCCTACCCATAGTTAAATAACTCAGACTCAGTAGCATTACATTGCCTGCTGTGAAGTTATCTTTTTTTTTTGGGGGATTTCTGTGGTCACATAATACATAGCAATTCATTATTCCTTTGGGCGCCTATATCGTTATTAAACTTGTTTTGATACCGAAAGAGAGACAGAAGTATGGTACTCGATTGGAAAATCAATTGAACTTGAGACTACTTTTGTATTAAATAGCCTTAGAATACCAATACTTAGGCTTCTCATTGAAGTAGAATTGGATAGTAATCTTGTGGGTGTAGGCATAAGTGCTGAATTGGAGCAAATAATTGGCTCTCATTTTTAACAGACGCACGCAGAAAGAGTCAAAGCTAGGATGAAATTTCAGCTTGATCAAACAGGTAAGCAGTTGTGCCCCCTTGTAAAAAGACTGTTCTTGATGCTTCACCCTGAATTCTAAAGTCATTCTGGTGGAGTTACTTTAGTTTGTTTGAAATTTATTGCTGAAGTTAGCAGGAATAGTTAATTTTGATATTTCTTAAACAATCATTGTTGGTTGTGTTGCAAGGATAATTCTGTTACAATTAAGAAGAAACAAACATTACTCCTGTACTTTCTCTAGTTCTTATGGCAGAACCTTCAACGTCTTTCATGGTTGATGTTGATGAATGTTAATTTTTGTGTAAACGTTTTTAAACAAATGCAGGCTGAATGGCCAAGATTTTCTTGTTGCTTCCGTTCAAGCATAATTTCCAGTGGGAACAGGACTTGGAACTGCTTATCTTATATTCATTAAATTGATAGTTTGGGATACCTGAAAGGGTTCCTGTTTTCATGACATGATTGTTTCTGCATGAGAGCTCTTCTTTGGTGAATCCTAGCTGGTATTATACGTTGAGGCTCCAAATTGGATGCACAGTGCTTGTTTTTGACATAATGACGATATATATAACTGTTGATATGTTTTGCATTGTAGCTAAAAATGATGCAGCAAATAGCGGCGCAGGTTGGGAACGATTTGAATTTGACAAAGATGCCCCTCTTGATGATGAAGAGGAAACTGAAGGTGATTTGTCTGCATTCTGGACTGCATTTCTTACTATATACCATTTTACTTTTAGGGGTTGTTTCTCTGTCAGTGCCTGGTAAATGAAGATAGGAAACGTTTTTACTGTTTGGTTTTACCTGTTTGATACTGTTTTGTCATGTGTTATGGTAGCACTTCTGAATATGGCTTTAGAGATTTGGTTTGTGATTCCATCTGTTTCAGTCTAAATAATATCATTAACATAAAAAGACTAGAAGTTGGTTCGTGGATTATGTGTTTCTGTATTAACAAACAAGGGATCCAAGTAAATTGTGTAAAAATTTAATTCATACTATACGTTTCTGTATGGACAGTTGCGGAAGATGATGTAGAATTAGTCAAACGCCTGGGGCATACCTTTCGGTTTTCAGCTATTGAGGTATTTTTAGTTTTCATAGCTGCTGTTTATTATTGACACATTTGATGATTGCATGCCTGCATTGGGCCAAAAAAAAGAAAAGAAAGAAAAATATGATACGATATGTAAATGCTTATAATATGATTCGTTATGTAAATGCTTATACATGTCAAGGCAAGAAGAGAGGAGCAACTAAAAGCTGCTCATGATGAGGCAATATTTGGAGCGCCAACACTTCCTTTATCCATAGCTCCAGACAGGGAGCTTGAGACGGACAACAACAAAAAGGATTGCAGTCAAACTGAACCTGCTAACAGCTTGTTGAGTGAAAAGGTTGGGGATTTGTGCTTGGTGAGAGGGAAAAACGTTGTAAGCAAAGCTTTGATCAATTTTTTTCTAATTTTTAGGTACTTGCAAAACAACAAGGTTCTTGGCGTGATCGAGCTCGCAGATCGTAGATAAATGAAGTACTTGATGAGTTGCCTCGTCTAAATGACACAGGATATTGTATGTTTAATCTAGTCCGTGGGTGAAAGTTTACTTTCCAGAATCAAATCCCTGAATAGTAGTCGCTCTGCACCACCCTTTGTGCCATGATAGATCGCAAATTTGCAATGGTCATTTCCGGTAGTTTGCTTGAGACGGCAATTTATGGTCAAGATCAAGAGTGTCAATTGCAGGTGTACATATTATTCGGAGGAGTTACTTATCCATCTTATACCGTTAGTATTTCAGAACTTACTGTACTAGTATGTCTACTAATATCAGTAATTGCAAAGTAGTTCTACGTTAGCATGTCAGGGCAGAGCTCTCTTCTCCCAGGGGGCTGTGGCCTTTTTCTCTTGGCTGTTCCTCTCCTCTCCGTCCGTTAACCACGAAACTGGCGTAATATGTATTTCTTGTTATAATGTAGTCAATAAAGCCACATGGTTGCATTGATTTGTATGAAAACTATGATTGAAGAAGAAAAAGGTAAATGTATACTCCAAATGAATGATAATACTTCCGAATACATATATAAACAATTTGTTCTTTTAAAGGATAAAGGTTAATACAAATTTTCTTCTGATTTAATAGCGTATCCCGAGAAGTAGCTTTTTTAATATTTTTATAAAAACACTGTTTTTATGAATTAAATCGCGTTTTTTAATTTAATATTATTAAAAAAAACATTATCCTTAATTTAATAGTCTCAAAATTAACTCAAATGGTGTGGTTGAGTGGAAGGGGTTCATCCATCTTAAAGGTCAGGAGTTCGATCCTTAGTTTTGGGTATAGAGTAGTTTTAAATCTTTGGGTCAACTGTTCCACACTGTGAGATGCCTTCAAATTAGCGAGAGGATTAGTCACTGAATTCCCCGGTAGATATCCTAAACTAAGATAAAAAATAGTCTCAAAATTAACAAATCATGTTATATTAATCTTGTAAAATCACACATTCAAAAAAATCACAGATCCTCATTAAATAAATGTATGAATGAAGAATCCTTGACAATTGTGTCCAGTAACGTGTCGTACGCCCATTCGTCGACATCAACCTCAAAAACTAACCAATCAGACTCATCGAATAAGCAATTTTGTTATTTTTTTTTATCGTCACAAATCCCTAGTCAAACAAGTAGTCTCATTCTCATTTGTTTCATCGACCCCTCAGCGTGTTTTCTCCCTACAACGGCCGCAAGACTTCCAATGGCTACCAATCGATGGTTGAGGCCTGAGGTGTGTTAAAGCCTTCTTCTTCTTTCTTCTGATTATCGTTTGACTTGGTTAATTTTACACAAAAAGAAAACAGATCTTGATTTATTTATTTTTTTGTTGTTGTGTTATTGGATGTGGTATAGGTGTATCCCCTGTTCGCCGCCCTCAGTGTCGCTGTAGGGATCTGCGGGTTTCAGCTAGTCCGCAACATCTGCATCAACCCAGAAGTCAGGTGCTTCTCTTGTCTGCGCCTCTCCTTCTCCATCGTGTCTGTTGTATAGAGCTACCTCTTAGCTTTGTTGGTATTGATAATCTTTCGGTGGTTATATAATTGGTAGAGACGGCTTTATAGAATACAAGGATATTTTTTTGTGGGTGTTGATGCATTAATAAGATTTTTGTGCATTAGTTTTCTTTCTTAATATTTTTGGTAGGTTAGAGTTGGATGATGTAGTTTCAATCTCACACTTGCAAGGAAAAAGAAATTTTTGATTTGCTTGAGAATATGGTATAGTGTTACTGTCAACCGCAACTTGTTCTCTAAACAAGAGTCTTCCTTCATTTGGCTCTCGCCTCTTCCATTTAAAGACATCAACGAAGTTTGTGAAGTAAAGTAAAACAAATGTGCAGAGAAGGTTGAACTTCGAAATCTTGTTTAGTTTTCCCTTTTCTTTTGGGGGGTATTGTGAAGGGTATTAGAGGAAAGCTAGCAAGGTACAATTCAGGTGTTTTTTATTTACTGTTTTTTCTTATGAAATGAATTTATATGGGTATATGGAGTGGCAGCAATCTCAATTCTAATTCTATGTGTTGGTCAGGGTGAACAAGCAGCACAGGGCTGCTGGCGTCTTGGAAAACTTTGCTGAGGGAGAAAAGTACGCCGAGCATGCTTTGAGGAAATTTGTTCGCAACAGGGCCCCTGAAATCATGCCATCAATCAACAACTTTTTCTCAAACCCAAAATGAGGTGGTTGCTCCCTTTAGGTAACTAAACGGTAGTTGAATCAAGATCTCAATATGTTTTGGACTTGATGGATGTGTATTGAGTTGCAAATAATAGTAGATGGATTTTATGAGAAAGATAATATGCCTAATGGCATGAACTTTGGTGTCTTTGGAATGAAAACAAAAATTTATGGATTGATATTTTCTATTATGTTAATGACTCGTTGCAGCTAACAATCTCTTAAGTCTGTGTATTAGCAATCACTGCCCTAGTTGGTATAATTCAAACAAGAAAAATCGATCAATGAGATCCCCTTTTTTCAATGCATTTGATCCTTGATTTTGATGATTTGGTTAGAACTTGTGACAATGTGAGGTTGTATAAACTCAGCAACCAAAGCAATTAGGACTGAAGCCTGATTGCCTGGTGGAACAAAACAAGTTTAGCAATCATGTTCTATCCATTTTGTAATTGCAAGCAATCGAAATTCCTGGCAATATGAAAGGACAAAACTATACTTGGGCATTGAAAATCCAAATATTGGTCTAGAATTTCTAAACTCGTGCTGAAGCATGTACAAGAAATTACAGAACCAATTTAGAAAGAAATTTCTGATGTCACAGCAGCTACCTCGGTTCTCAATGATGGGTTGAATAGCACGTGCATAAGCTGCACACCAACTGCCCTGCACCATTGAAGTCCATGATATGTTGTTCCGATATTTTTGGAGAGTTCCCTAGCGCAGGAGCTTGAGGTTGTTAAGTCCTTTGGTATCTCAGAAGTTGCAGGTGCTCGGGAAGGAAAATGCTCAACATCCACGGAACGAAAACCTGATTCAGCCCTTCTCATTCCTCAAGGCAAACTCTTTGCTGTCTCTCCGTTTTGCAACCACGAATAAAGAGGACATATAAAATCAACTTTATTCACACAAAAATGAAAAAAGGAAGGGACATAAGTTTGTTAAAAAGATGGTTTAATTTTTCATTCGATACAATAACTAAAAGCAGACAATAGAACCAATATTGATATGAGCTCAAGAGAGAGTCGAAAGACAAGTCAACTATCGGATGATTTGTTGACCGTGACGAAAGGATTGATTACTCGTGCTAATGCTATAAGGCTTAGAGAAGCTTTTGGTGGGATTATATGTACCATGGTTGACGAAGAAAAAGCCTTTGGAGATCAAGTTACAATCAATAACATCAAGGCAATAACGTTGTTTACGTGTTTTAACTTGAGCTGAAATTTTGACATTGATTCAGGCCGAATCAGCCTAACTGATCAACATGAAAGTTGTACATTTTTGTCTTAACTTTCTAACGGTATAAGATTTTCCTTAATCGGAGTTCCAAAGCCCAAGATATGCTCGATTTACTAAAAGATGCTTTATTAGAAAATTGTTACAACTTCCTAATTGATTTTTCATTTTTTCTAGTTAGGCTTTTCGTTTTTAGGCCCACTTTTTGAGACTTAAAAAGGTGGTTTTCTGTACTTCTATTCAGATTAGATTGAAAATAATTTTAGGTCCCTTTATGAGGATTCAATTCTAAAATTCCCTACAAACCTATTTTACGAACTTCTCAAGTGATTAGTCGGATTGCTTTTAGCGTTTTTTTGATATCTTTGTGTGTTTTGGTTTCTGATTGCATTGTTAATCTTTGGGTCAAGGCGTTCAAAAGATCTTCCAACAACTTTGAATTCGTAGGTTGGGGTTTTGATCCGATCGATCAAGGGGTTCCTAATCGAGTCAATTCTAGGGGTTCCGCGTCATTTGATGGACTCGATTCCACCAAATAAGTACTAGCAACATTAGTACAGCTACCTCCATCAATAACTAGACTGCATACCTTCCCACCTACATTGCATTTAGTGTGAAAAATATTTTCTCGCTGTTCTTCTGGAGCATCACACTTACCCTGCAAATTTAAAGCTCCCTTGCAACTAGTAGGTCTCCATGCTTTAGATATTCTACATCACTTGCATCTTCCAATAGTGGCATTTCCGGATCTGTCTCCTCTCCATTTGTTTCAACAACCCTATCATCTTTTATGATCATAGCTCTCTTGTTAGGACATTGAGAAGTTATGTGGCCATACCTTTGACATATGAATTGCTGTTGTTGGTTATTGGAGTGGTTTCTTTGTTCTTCTCAAAAATTCTGCTCTTTTCTTTAGGAGAGTATTTGTCTTACTTAGATTTTGGCGTAAACTTATCATATTTGAATTTAGACGAATTTCTCTCTTCACTATTTCTCTTTTAGCCTAACTTCCAAGGCGATCCACCACTATTACTGAATTGAGACTGTCTAGCTAATTTTTTGTAACTAAGTTGTTTCTCCACTTTCATGGCTATAATGGATCACAGACTAGTCCACCAAGAGAAGCTCATGTGATGCACACCGAGAGAGCTCCCCAAGTCCTCACAGCTGGATATAACAAATCTACAACAAACTAACAAAAGAATAAATCAGTTTTAATTCTGTTACACGTTGCTGTCAATAGATTCACTTGTATCTATAAATAAGGATGTACTGAAACAATACAGAATGAATGAATGAATTGACTCTCGATACCTATGAGTCATTTTCACAAACTCCGTGTCTTCATTTCTCTGTTCTTCTTCCTCTTCCTATTCTTCTTCTTCTTCCTTTCTTCCTGAAATCACAATGGCAACACTAACCATATCTTCAATCTCCACATAATGTTGTAGCTTAACTGTGTCGACAATTTCTCTATTCAGACCACATAAGAACAATGATTTGAATTTCGTACCGTACCGACCGGTACCGGCAGGTACGTTCCGTTCCGGCCAGAAATCGGTACCGGTACGGGTATAGTCGGTACCGGGGTCAAATACCGGTCGGTACCGGCCAATT
>JAOTAX010000006.1:30993198-31005531 GCA_025629825.1 Erythroxylum guanchezii
CAAATAACAGACAACATGTCTCATTAGCTTTTCCGCAGAAAATTCTCAGAGCCTAACTAATTTTGTTTGATTTGACTGCTAAGAAAATTTGTTCTTAAACTTGATCCCCATAAAATTAGCATATTTATTAGCAATTTCAGTGAGACCATTCGCACACATCCCATTCCCTTAAATGACTCTCTTGCCTTAGAGACTAGTAGTTATTCCTATAATCATAGATTTGCAAAATGCAAAATTATGCACTAAAAATTTATATAGTCTTCAAAATTCTGAAGAACTAATGGCAAACATGGTTGAGAAAAATGTCGGTAGTAGCCACAGTTTTATTTTTAAATGACTAACCATGTTTCAAATCTCTCATCTTCAAATTGTTGAACAAAAAAAAAATGATGGTACAGTTCAAGGAAAGGAAAAGATAGAACACCTGTTCAGCTAAATGCAGTTTAAAAGTCTAGGACAGAAGGTGCTTGAGAATCTTGGAATCTCAAGGCATAAGCATACCTTGTAGCCGATTGAAGAGCTTCAAAGCTGGAAACACGTTTCAAATTTGCTGCAAAAAGCAACGAGAGAACATCAATAAGAATTAAAGGGTGACAACATTTTGAAACATGCACTGATGAAGCCTGATTTCAAATTGGATAACCAAAACCTTGCTTAAACTAAATTTTCTCAAATCTAGCTATAGGTCTATATATACAAATGGGTGCCAACCCCAAAAAACGGCTCAAGTATCTTAAAACTTTCTGACTTCTATCAACGCACTTTGTCCTGCTATAGAATTCTAGACTGACCTCTGTCTTTCCTTTGAAAAGAGACATCTTGGATAGCAGTAAATATATCTGGTGTAAATACATATACACCACAATTTATGAGGTCACTAACCTGCATTGCAACATAACTTGAGATTTATTAAATAAGTAAGCAAAGTGAAACACATGATAGTGAAATATAACACTTAACAGTGTTGAAGGTTGTTACCGTTGATACTTTTCATTGGATTAAAAAAAAGATAAAAAATAAATATAAATGTACTTGTTTTAAAGAAATTAAAGTGATTTGATTTCAAAATCAATAGAATGTTGTTTCTAAAAACAGAAGTTGGATTTTGCTAAGAAACAATTACTTGTTTGTGTAAAATATCATTGATCTACACTTCAACAAAAGGCAGAATAAAAATATATAAACATTTATGTACCTAAATGTGTATGTAAAAAGATAAATATCTACATAGATTACTGATAACAAGTGGAGTATTAACAGCTGAAACATATACTAAAATATTGATGTATTGGCAAATACTGAACTCACAAAAGTTTCAGGTTTCTCAGCATAATGCAATAATTCATTGGTTGTTGGATCTGCTACCAATTCCCCAAATTGGTTGGCTGACTCAGCAGATACCTAAGAATGTAAGATGTAGACACAAGTTCACCAGGAAAATAAGCTCTCCATAGATTATCCTGTTTGGTATACCAAAGAATAAAGATGTATCCAACCTTGATTACTAGGATAGTTCCGATTCCACCATATCTTCTGTGTGCCTCTGGATGGTATCAACAAAATACAACAAACTAAGGCTTTGTCTTGAAAAATGTAAGGACAAGAACTTTCCACCGCAAATCATTTACTCAAATGAACCATGGACTCTATAATGTTAGGAGATGGCAATAGGAGGGACGCTTGATACATGGCCATAGTTAATATGAAGAAACATTAATCGATAAAAGAAAAGTAAGTAAAAATTCTGTGAGTTCAATTTTAACTACAATAAAAATATTACCAAGCATTTCTGGGAGTGGAAAGCTGCAACATACATCGCAATTCAGCAAAAAGATATGAGACTGCAACAAGATAATCCAGTGTCACCACCAACAATCCAAGTAAAGACCTCACTTAAGATTTGCACAACATTTCAGGATCAACAGATTTTTCAATAACACAACGCAAAAGGCAACAGGAAACAGGAAACACTATAATTGCAGGAATCAACATCATTGAGCATAAGAGATGGGTTAAGATAGAAACCGGATTGTCTTCCATGATGAGATCTCTGAAGTTATAAAGGCCGCCTGCTGAACCGTGTGGCTTGTCTTCCTTCAGATACCTTTAAGCAAACATATGATACTCAACAGAACATCACGAATTTGCCCAAAATACCCGATAACCAAGAAACTCATTTAGTTACCTGACAGGAACCTTAAGTTCATTGGAAATAGAGGAAACATACAATGCGAATTCGCGTTCCTCATAGAAACCAACAAGATAAATCTGTGCTAAGTTTGGAATCTGAAACAGAAGCGCAATCCCAAAATCACTCAGGCAAACTGCAAACTACTGACTTCTACAACGGACCTTCTAAAAGCATTAAAACAAATCAAAATAGGTTCTTCAAGATTAAATACCCTTTTACAAGCAGACATAGGATGGTGAACCATTGGTTGACCTGCTAAAGGAAAAAGAGGCTTTGGGATATTCAATGACAACGGGCGGAACCGAGTACCTGAAATAAAAAGTTGATACACACATCGAACTTCTCATAGTCGACAGATATACTTTGACAATTACATCAACACTTGGAAAATTAAGAATTCGGGACCGAACTATTTATATAAAGGTTGAACCTTTAAGATATTAAACTGCCTGAGAAATAACAGTAGTTGATAGTAAGAACGTCTCGTCATTTGATTTCAAATCTTAAATTCAAATACCAGTAGTTGATAGTAAGAACGTCTCGTCATTTGATTTCCAATCTTAAATTCAAAGGGAGAATGGAAATAGAAAATTGTGAAGTGGGCATTGAGAAATGAGATGTTTCAAACAGAAATAAAACCACGATGCAACATTTGAGTCATTATTTGGAGCAAGTCCAAACCTTTGGTGGGTCCACCGACCATGATAACGGCGACAACTCTTTCCTCCGGGCTACCCATCTCCAATCAATTAAATCCCAGATCTCCAAATCCCCAAAGTCTTTCAAACAGGGGTTGGTAAGGGCAAAACAATCCTTCAAAGGGAGAGCACTTTAAATCCCAGAGAACAGACAGAGACAGAGTGCCCCAAATTGTACAAAAATATTGCAATGCCAACTTTCAAACAACTTTCAACCAGAAAGCCAATAAGGACTCACTATGGTGGCTCGAGAGGTGAGCAGTAGCCACTATGATCGTAGTTGATGAAAAAGAGAGTTGTTGAACCAAGTGCGGCAAAAGGGTAAATAAGAAAGGAGTGAAGTGAAGATACGGACAGGGAAGGAGGGTGGGTGTTAGTAAAAGGAAGAAAACAAAGAGGAGGCCCCTGGCTAATGATAAAGCAAAAGATGATGATAGAGCAGACAGATTGATTTGAGACTAGCGAAGTTTCCACATATCCAAAAGCAACGAAAACGAAAACGCTGCTCTTTTTCGCCTGTGCTCTCTGTATGTGCGACCAGGAGAGAGATAGAGGGCAGTTACAGTTGGAGGGTCTGGTAGGACCCCATCGCCTAAGTTCGTGGCCCCACTCTCTTGCTTGCTGTCAATATGTACTACTCTCCGTATATACGAGGATGCTTCCTTGCTTCCCTTTTACCTTCGTTGAGATTTTTGTCCTTACAGTTCGTCCTAAACTTTAGAAATCTTTGCCGTTTCATGATTAATAAAATAAATCGAGTTTGTAATCTATTTATTTATTTATTTTACTAAATATAATGAACAGGAAAATATATTTTTTCTAATTAAACGTATTATTTAGTTATTCTTCGTTTTTCGCTAAGTAAGTTGCATCTGCAAAAAATGGTCTTGGAAATCAGTTGTTTACTGAGATACTTACCCTGAAACCATTTTCAAGTTGGGCTTTAGTCTGCTAAGTTGTCCACAAAATCGATTAGATGTATGAGTCCTCTTGGTCCAGGACCTAAGATCCTTTTGAGCATATCAATTACACCAAACTACTTGGTCCAGTAACACCAAATTTCAGAGTCAAAATTAACATGGACTGCACATCACTATCAGAACAGCTCCGTGTTTTAATTATGTGCTTATCTTGACGTTCTTCCTGGACAAAGAGACTGTAAGGTGGGGATGGTGGACACATGCTCTGCACCGGCTTGGGGATCAAGTTAAGCCATTTACTCTCACACCTTGTTGACGGGTAGGCTTAAGTGACCATCAACATAGTTTAGATCCAACCGGTTTTTTTGAGTCTCTTTCAGCCAACATATACATATTAGAGCTCTTGTACTCCAATTAGCTTCGCAAGTTTTTTAATGTTAAGAAGGGAGGTCATACCGGATCTCAAAGGAACTCTTGACTTGGTTCTTACGAACCCAAAAAGGTAAAGTCGACTTTTCGAAGTTACAAGAAAGATTTTGAGTAGCTAGTTATCAATTTCCAAGCTACAGCTCTCTCTTGGATCTGGTGACCTAACGAATCAAATAGTAATTTTTGGATCTGGTGACCTAACCAATCAAATAGTAATTTTCTGACTTTCATTCAAAGGATAGTTGATGAGAATCTAATTCTGTTTAGAAGTTCTAACTAATACATAGCGCATTAGAAGGTTGGTCCTTATATATCAAGGATGACCAGTGATGATGACATGCATCAATTTATATGTGAAGTTTTGTGAGATCAGCTTTCTGATATATTTGATTCAGTTTAGATGGAGGACAATAACCACTATGATCGAGGAATGAAATGTTATGCCTATGGTTTTAGCAACTTCCTTCTTATAGAGCATGTGGAGACCAAACAAGTGGCACCATTTCTTTGAACTGTACTTCACACCAACATTTTCCCACCTTTTAAGAAAAAGATATACCATACTGGAAAACAAATATACGCCCATCGAGTTTTTGTTCATTTCAGTCTACTTCAATAACAACACCACCACACAATAACAATCCTGCTGAACATTTCAGTCTACTTCAACAACAGCATTTTTCCAATGATAGAAGTTCAGTGCTTTTTTATTTCCTTAGATCTCGTTCTTTATTCCATAAAAGATTCTTACAGCCTTGCAGGAGGCTGGTACCAATTCCATTGATCACCAGATGTATACTGAGTCACCTGCTTCACGTTTATGTAATTTTCAAGTCCCCTGTTACAAGGAGATCGAGCAGATAGAATCACTTATCAAACTAAATCTGAGATGACGGAAGTTGATTAGGTGATTAGGACCATACCATTCTCCTAACTCGCGGCCAAAGCCACTGCGTTTGATGCCTCCCCATGGAGCATGACAGAAGCATGGCTGTGAGCAATTTACCCACACAATACCTGACCTGAAAGCCTGCACAAGGGGAACATAGGAAACACCAACTCATAATGACGTAATTACAACCACATGATATGATAGTTGCTATTTGAAGCCTCACCTTGCTAACACGATCACACCTTTCGAGATCATTTGATATCACAGCAGCACCTAGACCGTAGCTGTGGAACATGAAAAGCATGTAAGTATGAATCACTGTAGGATAAAAAAACGGCATGCTCAAAGCATGTAAAAAAATATTGAGATAAAAGTTAGCTGGAGAACAACAAAAACACTATCCTGGAAAGTGAAACAGTGAGGTTATAGACAAATTATGTTAACAAAGCCAACTCCGAAAAAAGGACAAGCTTCAACGGGATCACTCACTGACTGTCATTTGCCAAGTCAATGGCTTCTTCTTCGGTACTAAATGTTTTGACGCATAGAACAGGTCCAAAAACTTCCTCCCTCCAAATCTCCATGGATGTAGTTACGTCAGTAAGGATGGTTGGTTCAATAAAGTATCCCTTCTCCAAATGCTGCAAATTGTTTTCCTCATTTAGATGGTTAAGTTAGAGACATGAACGAGATGGAGAAACCATAAATACCTTGGGACGAGACCCGCCAAGCAATATGCTTGCACCTTCATTCTTAGCCGTGGAAATGAATTTCAGTATTTTGTCATACTGCAGCATTGAAGTAAATCACCAGCATTACATATTTAGCTTCAGGATAAGTTAAAATCCGGTGAATAGATATCATGACTTCCAAAAATCATATCGTTGGCATATAAATCGTGAACTATATCAGGAAAAGAAAATGTTTTCCTCAAGTTCACAATTCAAAATGTCAAAAAGTGACTTTATAACAGCAGAGGTGTCAGACCAATATAAACCATCACCATAGAACATTCAGAATTCTTACATAAATCTACCTGAGATTTACTAACAACAGGGCCGAGCTTGGAACCTTCTTCTAAGGGATCTGAAATTTTGATGTTTTTGGCCCATTGCACCAGCCTATCTAGAAATTCTGTTGCGATGCTTTCCTGTCATTGAAGTCAATGTATTTTCTCATAAGTTGTCAAGCCAACTAACATATACATTGCACCAAAAGGGTGGCATCAACTGATAGGTGGATACGGATGGATAAAGGAGAAGCAGTCTATATTGATCATACTTACATGTAAAAGAAGACGAGATGTCGCACTGCACATTTGGCCATTTGTCCAAAAGCATCCAAAAATTGACCATTCCACAGCTGTTGATTCACATGATTAAAATTATTAGCACTAAGTAGTAAGTCATATGCACACAGCCCCCAAGCACCAGAATCTCAAATTCCTAATGTTTCTGTGCATAGTTCAGGAAAAGAAACATCAAGCCACGAAGAACAATTGCACTCCAAAATTCAAAAATGTACTAACCCTTTTCAATATCAACATCCTCAAACACAATAAGTGGGCTTTTACCACCAAGCTCCATCGACACAGGCTGCAGAAAAGCAAAGAATGAGATTAACTTTAAGGGGGAAAAAAGTAAGGCAGAGAAAACAGAAAAATAATCGACAAACCTTAATCAATTTAGCTGCACTTGCCATTATATTGCTCCCTGTTACTGCGCTTCCAGTAAACGCAATCTGTCATAAATGAACATAATAGAATTACAACATGCAGCTGTATTGACCAAATTACGAAAGACAAAATTTAGCATGTCAAAAATTGTTGAGAGAACATGACAACAGAGGTTGAACCTTATCAACATTTGGATGAGATACCAACGGAGCACCGGCTTCAGTGCCCAGTCCGGTTAGAATATTAAGGACACCAGGAGGAAGACCAACCTCCCTACAGACTTCACCCAATTCTAAACAGGTCCTGCAATGAAGAATTATGTAGCCATTATAAAGTAGGCTTCATGGAACTAAAACAGAGGCAACATGATGGAGGACGAACACAGATGCAAGTTCAGACGTCTTCAGTATTGCAGTGCACCCTGCAGCCAGGGCAGGAGCAACTTTCCATGTCGCCATCAAAAGCGGGTAATTCCTTGAATCAACATAAATGCAATATATTTTAGTTTCATAGCTAATAAATTTCTTGTCAGCGACAAATTGTCAAAAGTTTTTATGGGAAAAATCATCAGCAATTAAATATCACAGTTGCAAGGAAAATCACACATCAACATTGTCACTCTAAAATTAACAAGCACGCAAACTAGGTCTTCATCAATTTGAAGAAGCCGTATAAAACTAGATTAAAGAATATATCCTGACGTAGGAAGCTAAGGATTACTCATAGCTAATGGAGGAGATTCTCGACAATGAAAACCTGAAAATCAAAAAAGGAACTCGAAGAACATAGTGCGAAAACTTAATAAAGACTAGCAGTTACCATGGTGTAATCAGTCCAACAACCCCAAGAGGTTCTTTAAGAACGTAGCTGTTGAATCCTGGATAGGGAAGGGAAATTGGAGTTTTTTGTTTTGTATCTAAACCTTCAGCAAGGCCAGCATAGAACTCAAAGCATACAGAAACATCTTCCTGAAGAAAATAAAAGCACATGTGAGATAATGCATAAAAGCAAACAAATGAAATGATTGCCTAATGTCAAAGGGCATACTATGTCTAGTACAGCTTCAGCATACGGCTTTCCCGAATCAATAGTTTCAAGTTTTGCCAGTTCAGTCTTCCTTTCTGCTATCTGGAAGCAAATCATTATACAAGAAAGTTAAAAGAGTACATATAGGTGGTGCTTGGCAAATAGCTTATTAGCTATTTTTTAACTTATTGACTAAAAATTAGCTTTTTGATATCTTAAAAAGTTATTGTTGTGCTTGGTGAATGATTTATTGGTTAGCTTATTTAACCCCAATAAGCTGATTTCTAAAAGCTCCATAAGAGGAGATTTTGGAGTTAGCTGTTTGCCTAATAATAATATTGCCGTCCACTTTACTCTCTACTTTTGCTCTATATATTTTCAAAGTTGGCCTTTTTTTTTAATCGTACAATTATACTGTGAAGTTTGGAAGAATATAATAAAGAAGTTAATTAGACTTTTAAATTTTATAATATTATTTTACATTTAAAAATAATATAATATTAAGTTTTGAACATAAAAAGTAACATCAAATTAATATTTTTAGTATATAACTACAATATATCGTATCTGTCTCATACTATAATTATACTAATTATTATACTATAATTAGTATGATATAGCTCGCTGCATCATTCATATTAATAGAGAATTTAATGTTGGATTATTATTATTATTATATTTTTATTAAAGTTATAAACTTAATTTTTGTAAAATTAAATATCTAAATCTAAATTTTTATAAGAATATTCAATAAAATACTAAGAAATATAATATTCATACCCTTATATTTTTTTAAAAAATTATGCCCTCATAAGTCATTTTACACATCAACAGCTAATACTAAATAGCTAATTTTACCAAACATCTTTAATAAACAGCTGATGTTATTCGCTGATCAAATTAGCTAATATAATCAACTATCAACAGTTTGATAGAATCATCTAATATCTAATGTAATCTGCTGTTTGTCAAAAAGGTCATAGAAAAAAAATCAGCTAATAGTTGACCGCTAATAGAATCAACTAATAACTAATGCAATTTGCTATCTGTCAAAAGGTTAGCAGGTAAGAAAGGCAATAAGCTTCTGCCAGCTCTCGTGATAGGAAGAGAAATAAATGAGAGTTTCAATAGTCAAAGTACATGGAAATGAGAGTTAGCATGCGCATAAAAGGATTGGAAAAAGAATGCCAGTGCTTAGTCGTCACAGAATCGATCGCTTTCAGATTGTACCGTCCAAAAGCTTTAATCAAATCACGTAAAGCCCTAAATAGCATCATTATTTAGCAATCTACTGCGCAAGTAAAAGATTCAGAATGCACCGAACAACGCACATCAACACTCTGAAGATGGATCTAGAGATGCTAAATCAAAATAACTCAAACAGAAGCGATTTTAATCATCGGAGTCGTCGCAGATAACAACAGTGTAAATTCAGAAATGGTTATACCACTAAATAAGTTCACTGGTCAAAGAAGACAAGATCGTAGATTCTTAATAAAAAAGTTTGTAAAGAAAAGCGAGAAGCACTCCTATGCCAAAACCAACAGTACCTTAGCAGCAATAGCTCGCAAAAACTTAGCGCGATAGGCACCAGAAGTAGAGGCCCAATTTTTGTCTTTGTTTCTGCTAAATGCTCTCTGGGCCGCTTCCACGGCAATCTCAACATCCTCTGAAGTAGCTGCAGGAAGGTCACCTGAACCAAACCCTTCAAACTCAGATTTATGTACTCTTTTACTAGACTCAAACAAGAAGTCAAAACCAACCAAAAGAAACTTAAAGCCAGACCAGATCAAAAAACAAGAAAACACAAACTGACTATAGAACAAGCCCCTCGCATTTGATGAAGTAGGCCAGTGGAAAGGGTTTATATAAAGCAAGAAAACAATGGACAAACCGATGATCTCTTCAGTGGCAGGATTGATAATGGGGATGCGCTTTTTTAACACGGGCTCTTTCCACTCTCCGTCGATGAAAAGCTGTCGGCTTGGTATAGCTATCGCCATTATCAGAGCTTAAATTGATTGATCGTAAAACGGAACAGAGAGAAAGAGGAGGTCTGAGTTTTTCAACTTCCAAAGTCAGGCAAGTGAGGTAGTGTTCGACAACAACCAGACTTCCAACTGTTGACACTTAGTTGGGCAACTAGGATGAAAGTCCTATTGAATTGTTCATGTGAGCCCCACCCTTTGTCACAGAGCGGCCCCAGTTCGTGTCAGTGAAAACTGACGTGCCTTTTGTTTTTATCGCACGATTATACATTCGCAGATTCCCCGACTCCTCGTGGGATCAAATTCACCTTGTTCTAGTTTCTGTGCCACCCTGTCCCCACCCCCAGTCACCCTGTATCCAATGGGCACAGCCACAGCCCCTTCTGATCAGATGAAACAGGTCCTCCGTACGTTACGGGTTTCTTACTGTTTCCTTAAATGACTCATCACATGCGTATGTAAGCGTCTATACGAACGGGTAGATAGAATCAAATGGCAAAAAATTGGAACACCGCCGTAATTGGAACAGAAAATTTTATGTGTCTTCAGATAGTCAACCCGTTTTCGTGATGCAATCCTGAAAGGAAAATTTATGAATTTTAATTAAAAAAATGGAAAATTTGAAAAATATTTTCCAAGTCCAAATTATTTTCTACGTATAATCTTCTTATCTTTTTCATTGAAAAGCATTAATTACAGTCTTAAATGATTTTCTAATTTGGTCGTATTGATTAAATGATATAATTAAAGTTCAAGTCCTATCGATTATTGTATAGCAATGTTGAGATTTAAAGTTTAAAAGATACACCGCTATAAATTTTATTAAATATTAAATAAAATTAAAGAATTTAAAATATAATTGAAAGAGACGATAATTACTTATCTAAGAATTTAAAGAGCAATTGAAAAAAATTGTTATGCAAAAATTAATTAATTAATTATAGTTTATAAGAACTTATTAATTTATAAAAATTAATTAATCAGTTATTACGACAAAAATTATTAAAATAAATTAATCTGAAAAATTAAAAACTGAACTAAAATATTAAAAGACTTAAAATTTTTATACTTAAACTAACCGCATCAGTTAGTATTTTTTAATCATTATTTTATATCATACACACCTCTCTCTCTCTCTCTCTCTCTAAAATTTAATCTTTAGATAATCGTTGGTTACCTCATGACATCCTTAATATAATATACCTATCAAAGTTCAATAGATACTTAATTATTACTGAACTATTTTTTAATATATAGGATTTTTAAGGTTTCGCTGTTCACTACCAAATTTATTGAAGATTAATATTATGAATTAACTTAATATAGATTACGTGGACCATACCTTCTGTTTAAAAACAAAAAACAGTCAGCGATTAATAACATTTTTTTTTGAAAAGCGATTAATAACTTTGCGTACAAGTGTGGGCAATTTTAAGATAGTTAAAAAGTACGAGAATAAATTAATAGAAAAGAAATGAGCAATAATAATTGATTATTTATTAAAATTGATTAAATAGTTTTTCTATACTCTAATTTTAGGTCATAGTTCACACCTTTTATGTGTGGGAGGAATAATTTTGATTTCGGCAAATAGTAATTTTTTTATTTTTAATTAAATATAATTAAATTATAATTAATTAAAACATGATTAAAATATAATTAATTAGTTAATTATCATATAATTTATTAAAATATAATTTATTTATTAATTAAAATATAATAAAATTTTATTTTTCGAAATTTTTTACAAATTAACTATATTACTGTTTTTTAACCTACCGTGGTAATTATAATAATATCAATTCTTATTTTCAACTATATTCGGACCTTTCAACCACCCCAAGATGCTATCATTCTTATTGTTCATCATAATTATCACATGACGTGACGTGTCGTGGGACGTGGGTATACACTTGATAATGACATTTTATTTATCTAATTTCTTTATTTATCACATGATGTGATTCCATTATGTCGTGGGACGTGGGCAGTGGCTGGGCAGGATCGTAATCTTGAGAATCTGTATGATATATTTTCGTCTCATAAACTTAACCCACAGCACCTGGATAATTAGGGGACGTTTAGTTTGAGGGTTTGAGAATGAAGGAATGGAATAATTACAAAAAGTAGTGTTTGCTTAGAGGTTTTCAATTCTAAGAGAATGGATTCATTCCATTAAATTTGAGAATCCACTAAACCCTCCAAAGGAGGTGGGTATCAAATTTTCATTCCCATCTAGTGGTTATTATTTATACCCCTCCATCACATGAGCAATTTTTATTCTTAATTATATTATTAAACTCATAATAATAATAATAATAATAATAATAATAAAATAATTAATAATAATAATAATAAACTTATTATTATTATTTTTAATTGTTATTGTTGTTGTTGTTGTTATTATTATTATTATTTATTATTATAAATTTTAAACTTATTATTATTATTATTTTTAAACTTATTATTATTATTAATTATTGTTGTTATTATTATTAATAATTATTGTTCTTC
>JAOTAX010000006.1:31008656-31026258 GCA_025629825.1 Erythroxylum guanchezii
TTGTTTTGAAATGTGGGCACGCTTTTGAAACGTGGGCACGCCATTGAATAAATTGTGAAAATGAAAAAAAAATGTTTATACCGTTTTGGATGGGAATAGACCAATAGTGTCTTATGGGTTTCCAACGCATGTTTTTTTTGGTCCACGTATCGGATGTCGAAAATTTGATTCAGTTCGATTGAACCGATTGGTTGCTTTGATTCTAAGCCAATTCGATTTCCTTTAGTTTCCGTCTACTTTGTGATTCCGAGTTTTCGTTTCCTTTCGCTTCTGCATTTTTTTTTTTTGGATTTCCGATTCCGCTTTTGGCTTTTCGCGTTAGATTTCCTTCGTTTTCGCTTTAGGCTTTTGTTTTTAGTTTTTCCGTTTGTTTTCGTTTTTCGTTTTCCGGTTGGGGTCCGGTTCCAAAATCAGGTCCCAACACTTCTAATTTCAATAGGCCACTCCTTGGAAAGATGGCAAGATAATCTTTAAAGATTGTATTTTGTTTGAAATAGACTTCTTGAATTTTATCTGCAGAATTATTCCATCCTTAGGCGTGCCCACGCTTAGTCTCTAAATTTCTGTCAAATTAGGGATTTCGGATTTTTTTTTCTTCTTTTGCATCTTTTTGATTCCATTTCGTCCCCAATGTGTTGAAAACCATTTGTAAACAATTATAAAGCAATTCTATTAAATTCGGATAATAATTTCAACACCTTAACAATAATTACGCCCAAATTATGTGTAATTTAAATGACTTAACATTATCAACCTCAAAACAAAGAAGGAACAAGAAAGATAGCATTATATATAGCGAAAATAAGAAAGACAAACGCATAATGGTAAAATTCCTTTGATTTCATAAGGTTTGACATACTATTAATATACTGATAGGTCCTAGACAAAGCTAAATGAAACGAGTTCTACATAAGGTGAGAAGGACCTGAATTTTGTTTTAATTTTTACTTGCTTTGTTTATTCACTAAAGAACTTTAAATAGAAAGCAGACGTAACAACTCATCCTAATCCTCGCAACACATCTCTATTTAAAAATAGTAACAAACATAATAAAAAATGATCAAAATCAATAACTACTACACTACTGACTAGGCCTATTCGAAAGCAAGCATGTTGAAGCCTCTAGCAAGCATACTGACACATTACTTTGACTGAGTCCAACGCTGCTCTTTCAGCTCTGTAAATCCAATAACATTGCATGCAACGAAAGGCTTGGCCAATAATATGAACATGTAGCAA
Source organism: Erythroxylum guanchezii (assembly GCA_025629825.1). Classification (NCBI taxonomy): domain Eukaryota; kingdom Viridiplantae; phylum Streptophyta; class Magnoliopsida; order Malpighiales; family Erythroxylaceae; genus Erythroxylum; species Erythroxylum guanchezii. Next base: position 31,009,896 of record JAOTAX010000006.1, read on the forward strand.
CCCAAGGCTTAGCTAATAATGTGGCCACGTCCACTGTATTAGGAATATCTGCGATTTGGCTTTGAGATTCTTGTGGACTTCTTAATCTCAACATTACCTCCCCCTTCTATCGTAACCTTGTCCTCAAGGTTCATGAACCTTTCTTACAGTTCCTTAGCGATTTCTTAAGTGGCATCTTCGTCTGAAAGCCTCTTCCACTTGACTAAACTTTCTTCCACAAACTTTGAGCCCCTTTTTACCCATCATGTCTCCAAAACTATCTTTGGTTCCAAGAGGAATTCACCATCTTCATAACGGAGATGGAAGCACAATTGTCACCTACTTGTTTTTTGAGCATTGATATATGGAAAACTGGGTGTATTCGAGAACCAGTAGGAAGTTTGAGTTTGTAAGCCACCTTGCCAATCCTTTCTTCAACCTCATACAACCTATAAAATTGACTAGCAAGCTTCTAGCGGGCATGATTGAATACTAAACACTGGCGACAAGGATGAAGCTTAAGAAATACCATAACGCCTACTTAAAATTTGACATCCCTTCTCCTGGAATCGATTCTTTGCTTCATTTGATTATTGGCAGCATGCAAATTATTTTTAAGTTGTTTCAATAAAGCATCTCTAGTAGCCAGGTATTGATCTACTTCATGAACAAGACAAGTGCCTATGTGATATTGTGGTATTGTTGGTGGTGATCGATCGTAAAGAGCTTAGAAGGGGGTCACACCTATAAGGAAATGATAAGTAGTATCATACCAAATTTTGGTGCCAGGTAAAAAAGAGTGCTATTTACGCGATTATCCTATTTACACGATTGATAATGAACAAAGCTCCAAAGATATTGCTCCACATAGCAGTTTACTACTTCTGATAGACTATTCGTTTGCGGGTGGTATGTAGAACTCATCTTCAATTGAGTCCTAGATAATTTAAAGAACTCTCTCCAATGATTGCTAAGGAAGATGGGATTGCGATCACTAATGATGGATTGAGGCATACATGTCATGTAGGGATGATCTTGGGATTCTGTCCTAATTGAATCCCATATGTGAGCTTGAGGGATAGTGATGGCATTCAAGCTTGGACTATCAACTACGTGTGATAAGGCATTAGCTGTAGTGTTTTCCTTACCTGGCTTATATATGATTTCATAATTATAGCCTAGCAACTTAGAAACCCATTTTGCTGCTCTGGTGTTGAGATGCGTTGATTTAGCAGGTACTTGAGACTCCGATGGTACGTTTTGATGAAGAACTTTTGGCCTAATAGGAATGGTCTCCAAGTTAAAATGGCTTGAACGATTTCCAGCATCTCTTTGGCATAGGTAGACCAAGTACATTTTGTAGCGCCTAATGCTCTGCTCATGAATACAACAGGTTTCCTTTGTTGAGTAAGGACTGCTCCTATGCCATCCCCTGATTCATCAGCTTCAATGACAAAGGACTTGTTAAAATTTGGCATTGCCAAAGTTGGAGTTGTAGCCATGGCTTGTTTAAGATTTTGAAAAGCATGTTCCGCCTCATCTGACCACCCAAATTTCCCTTTTTTTAAGAGATTGGTGAGAGGGCGAGCTATGATACACATTTGCTCAATTTAATAAAAAATTGATGCCTTAAAATTTCAAAAGTTTGGAAACATGTTCAATATGCATGGTCCAATTGGGGCTATATATTAAAATGTCATCAAAAAATACTAGTACAAATTTTTGCATAGATAAGGTCAAAATATTATATTCATAATTTCTTGAAATGTAGATGGAGCATTATAAAGACCGTAAGGCATGACTAAATATTCGTAATGACCATTGTGAGTACGAAGTGCAATTTTGTGAATATTTGGGGGGTGAATTCGTACCTGATGGAACCCGGAACGTAAATCAAGTTTGGTGAAATAAAAAGCTTTATGGAGTTGATCAAGCATATCATCAACAGTGGGAATAGGGAATCGATCTTTAATGGTAACTTCATTTTGTGCTCTATAATCAGTGCAAAAGCGCCATGTTCTGTCTTTTTCTTTAACCAACAAAACGAGGGATGAAAAAGGACTACTAATAGATCATATAAGCCCCAATTTTAGCATGTCATGAACTTGTTTTTTAATTTTAGCTTTTTGAAAATAGGCATACCTGTAAGGTCTTACATTGATTGGCTAAATCCCCTCCTTCAAATTGATATGGTGATCAATTGCTTAGGCTTTTGAAATGAATCTTCAAATTTTTGCAATAATTGTTGCATTTTAGGATGAATTGGTGTTGATGAGGCATCATCCATAGGTTAAACACACACAACAAACACAACTCCTGCATTTTTAATGTCTTTGTAAAAAGTCTTCATATAAGTGGGCCTAATAGCTTGGCTATCAATTCCTTGCAATTTATGAATTTGATTGGCCTATATGAACTCTATAGTTAATTGTCTCCAATTGCAAGTTACAGTGCCCAATTGCTCTAACAAATGAACACCTAGCATAAAATCTAATCCATTTAGCGGTAAAGCATAAAGGGTAATGAAAAATGGAATACCTTGGATCAATATGTGGACATTCTCAAATCGCCCTTAACATGTTAATGGTTTTCCATTAGCCACCTTGACATTGAAACTTTCTGTCGGAATGATAGGTAACTATACTATATTGGCCACCTTTTGATTAATGAAATTGTGAGTAGACTCACTATCAATGAGCACAACCATTTCAGAGTTTCCTATTTTCTCCATTGCATGCATAGTTTGTTTTGTTAACCAACCTAAGAGAGCATAAAGAGATATTTCAGGTTGAGCTTCCAAGTTTGTTTCATCATCTGACTGATCTTCTCCACTTTCTAACAAGAGGAGTTGAGGACCTGTGCACTTATATCTAGGTACAAATATTTCGTCGCAATTAAAGCAAAGTCCTTGTGTCCTCTTTTCAGCATTTCTTCCCATGTCACTCGTTTTATTGGGGTTGTTGGTTTGACTAATGTTGATGAAAGAGAGTCAACTATTGTCCAAGCTACTAGTTTGACAAATTTTCGTTGACGATTAGTCATCCCTCATCCTCGCAAGACTAATTGCTTCCTTCAAGGATTTCAGTTTGAACATTCGAATTCCATCTGCTATCTCTGCCTTGAGTTCGCCCATAAATGTTACAACCAATGCCTTTTGCGTCCAACCTTGCACTCGATTCCCTAATCGCTCAAATTCTTTTTGGTAATCTCTTAGGGATCCAACTTGCCTTAATTTTGACAATGCTTCATCGAAGTCCTCACAATCAGTAGGACCAAATCGAGCCCATAATTCTTGAACAAATAATTTCCATAATACAACTTTATTGTCTTCCTTGTACGCTTAATGTAACCACTGCCACCATTGATTCGCTTCACCCTATAGATGAAAGGAATCTAAAGACACCTGTTGAGTGTCCGAGTTATTTGATATTCAAAGAATTGGTCTGCTTTGGTGAACCAGTCCATAGGATCATCTCCAGAGTACTTGCAAAACTCAAGTTTTGTTAGCTTTGAGGGAAGTAGTGCTCACCTACCATCATCACTACCTCGTTCCTCCCTTGTTTCAGGAAATTTGCCATTGGAAGAATTTCCAGGATGATCACTGGTGCTTATGGAAGGCGTATCTTGTTTTTAAAGTAGGACATCTGACATCTTACTAATGGCTTCCTCTAGATGTTGCAACCTATCAAACATGCCAAGTTCTAAGTGAGAGAAGCTGTCTTGTAAGCCATCAAAGCCTGCTTCTAGATGCTCAATTCGTTCCTTATTAGTAAACATTGTTGCAAGCTTCGATGCCAATTGGTAGGTCCCAAACAAAGCTTAAATGAAACGAGTTCTATATAAGGTGAGAATGACCTGAATTTTGTTTAATTTTTGCTTGCTTCATTTATTCACTAAAGAACTTTAAATTGAAAGTAGACGTAATAACTCATTCTCATCCTCGCAACACATCCTTGAGAATTACGACTAAACAACTATTTGAAAATAGTAACAAACATAATAATAAATGATCAAAACCAATAACTACTACACTACTAACTAAACCTATTCAAAAGCAAGCACACTGACAACTTTAGCAAGCAAACTGACATGTTCCTTTGACTGAGTCCAAGTCTATTCTTCCAACTCTTTAAATTCAATAGCATTGCATGCAACGAAAGGCTTGGCCAATAATATGGACATATAGCAACCAAAAGCTTGGCTAATACTGTGGACACATCTACTGTATTAGAAATATTTGGGATTTGGCTTTGAGATTCTCATGGACTTTTTAATCTTAACATATACTTTATATTTTTTAAAAACTATCAATAATTTTCCTATAGTTTTGATATTAAAATACATGTCCTTATGCCGTCAACCTTTGTTGCAAACCCTAACTACGATATTTAGAGCCACATCGTATTCATATAGTGCCATATGTAGTACCATATGTAATGCCATGTTCTTATCATACAGGTCAAATGCATGTCTTCTCCCATTTCTAACTTGTTAAGGTACAAAACTAAAAATAAGAAAGTCTAACAACTTTGGTTAAAGATGATAAAAAGCTTCCAATCTTATTCGACTTGAAGTAAATAATGTTAATCTAAATTAATCAAACTTAGGATTAGTATATATATATATATATATATTGGCCTAAGGTCAGAGAAAGCCCCTTCATTCCGAGATTCTGGGCTGGAATAGTCTCAAAGTGATATTGGCCCCTGGCCCATTACGTTGGAGCATCGGCCACAAAAAGGCCTTTTAAGCGTCGCCTATTCCATACCCAGTTCTTTCTCTGCTCGTGGGATAGGAATGAATGAAGCAAGATCGATGCTTCATAACCGCTCTTGGCAATACCGCAGTGGTTGAATCATTATCCGATGCTCTCTTTCTGTTTGCAAGAAAATAAGGTTTATCTTACAGATGCTATTTCATCCGGCCCTATGTTTGCAATTGAATCAATTCTTAGACTATCAGCTCTTGTACACTCCTTGGTTGTTCGCGAAGAAGCTCCTATTGAGGTTTTTATTCCAGTGGTATCGTGTATATATATATATATATATAGTTTTAAGAAAAAATGAACGTTTTTAAATATAAAGATTTTAGGAAATCTTTCTAAAGAAAAAGAAGGATTATTAACAATTACTATTTTAAATTCAAAATTGTTTAATTTATAAGTTTATTATAAGCATTTTTTGTAAAAATTTAATTGATTAAGAATAAATATAAATATATACTTTCGTTTATTTTAACATCCTTAGATTTTTTAACATAGAAGAGAATACTATCTAACATTCTCAAGTAGGATTTTAAAATTTATGCTTTTTTAAATCAATAAATATATTACTAACCAAGCCATAACTTTACAAAGTGCTTGTATTCCACCAAATTAACCAATAAGGTTAATGGTTCATGAGTAGAGGCAAAACAAGAACCAAATTAAGCAACTATAAGCTTTGACTTCAGACAAGGCTTTACAAAATGTTTGCAACGTATAACACTATAGCAGTTACAGAGACATCGTCAACAAGTGAGGAAAAACTGCTTGTTAGAAAAGTTTTACTAGACACCAAACTTATACCAAAGTCACTTATACTCCTTTGTATGGCAATTTCACTTAAGTCTATTTAAGCAAGACTCAACCTTCCTACATGATCGTTGACCAATAAAACCTTATTCTCAAACATCTCATGACCCTCAAAGTGTTTAAATCTCACACTAAAGTATAAATACTACAAAATATGAAAATTTTAAAAAGTAAATCCTATTGACGTTCATGTTGAGTAAGAGATATTGGGATAATTTGTAACACGTACAATAGATTTCACTTAAATACATTTGAATTTGAAGGATATCTTATTAGAAATCACTTCTTAATTTTAAGATTTATTATACATGATAAAAACTATAATTATAAAAACGAACAAAAACAATAATTATAAAAAATGATTGAGTAAACTAATAATAAATAAGTGTTTATTGCATTTCAATTTGATAAATTTTAAAGTAAATTAACACCCAATCAAATAGTTTTAAGAAAAAAATTAACGTCTTAAAATAAAGATTTAGGAAATCTTTCTAAAGAAAAAGAAGGATTATTAACAATTACTATTTTAAATTCAAAATTGTTTAATTTATAAGTTTATTGTAAGCATTTTTTTGTAAAAATTTAATTGATTAATAATAAATATAAATATATACTTTCATTTATTTTAATAACCTTAGATATTCTAATGTAAAAGAGAATATTATTTATCATCCTCCACAAGCAGGAATATAAAGTTTATGTTTTTTAAAAATCAAATAAATATATTACTAACTGAGCCATAACTTTACAAAGTGTTTGTATTCCACCAAATTAACCAATAAGGATAATGGTTCATAAGTAGAGGGAAAACAAGAAACAAATTAAACAATTATAAGCTTTGACCTCAGACAAGGCTTTACAAAATGTTCGCAATGCATAACACTATAATAGTTGAAGAGACATCGTCAACAAGTGAGTAAAAATTGCTTGTTACAAAGGTTTTACTAGACACCAAACTTATACCAAAGTTACTTCTACTCCTTTGCATGACAATCTCACTTAGATCTATTTAAGCAAGACTCAATCTTCCTACATGATCGTTGACCAACAAAACCTTGTTCTCAAATGCCTCATGACCCTCAAAGTGTTTAAATCTCACACTAAAGTATAAATACTACACAAGTATCAAATAACCATAGGCAACAATAAACACATAAGAGTTACGATAAAAGCTAACATTTATTACTTCCCTAAAAGTATACAAGTGAATGCTCTCTCTCAATGTGTTCCCTTCCTCTCTACCTCTATATTAGATCAAGGCTCAAATGAATTATTTATAGGCACCTCTGTCTTTACAATTCATAATCTTAATTGATCTAAACTAACTAGATCACCTATATCCTTATCAAATTAAATCACACTAGCCAATTGGATGAAACTCCTATCTAAATAGGTTTCTATCTTATAGGATTTATTTACATGACAACTAATAAGATAAGAGATTACATTTAATTAGGAAGGATATATCCATATTAATGAAGAACTCCACTATCTTAAGATGATCCTCCCACATAGTCTTTATCTTTTAGAACAGATATATATTTACTGTGATCTTACTCATTACATCATCCAAGATCTCCCTTTGATCTATATCCATTCATAATGAGTCATTTAAGCCAAAAGCCTTTCATAGCACCCTGGTTCGGTGTAATGCTTACCCATGTCAGGTGCATTAGTTATGGTCCATTTATTTGAACAGGCATTAAGTCTTTAAAGCCCTCATATGTATCCCCATGCATATGATGTAACTAACTTTCAGCCCAAGGTCCATTTCAAGCTATCTTTTGGTCTTATATTCGAATCTTGCATTTCGTCAAAGATTTTCGCCAATGTGCACCATTGTATGCCAACTCATCAACAATGCTCGTTTTCCTTACCTACTCATAAGTCTTTGCCTTGTTTCATCACCTTGAGTATCAAACATTGGTCAAGGCTTAATAATGCTCGCATGACTCCGCAATTAAAATTTAAGAGTCTAACAAACCACCCTTATTAGAAGAACTCGACGCTCTCGTTGAAATTATCTATGGACACTCCTCTGAATGTAGTTCATTTGAAGACTCCTTAGTCATTAACACATCTCCCATATACCATTTCCTTTTTTTCGTCAAGTTTGTCTTTGCTTTTATTTATACGCTCCTTCACAAGGTCTGTTTTGCCCAACATAGCATAATTATTAAAGTATACATTTTTTGTCGAGTCTTCACCTCCTTTGCCTTGATCCTTCGTGATCATAAAATTTATTTTCTCCTCACTTACCTTTAGTCTTGGGCATTCATTAGCAAAGTGTGGCCCTTTACAAAGTAAATAAGCAATATCTCATTTTGTTTATTTCTTTGAAGTAAACAAGCAATATCTCATTTTGTTTATTTCTTTGACTTACATTGAGAATATTCACCTAACTTCTCCTTGCCTTTCTCCAAGCCATATAGTGTTCCATCATTTTTGTTGCCCTCATTATTAGTTCAAATTGGTGGTGGCATTTGGAGATCCACTAAGGCATCCGCAACCACTATAGCACTTGGGAGGTCTTTCACATTCTGCCTTCGAAGCTCTATTTATGCCCAACCTTGCAAGCTACTTATGAAATTGAACAACTTGTCTTTCTCAAACATATTGTGCATGTCCAACATCAAAGATGTGAATTTCTTCACATACTTCCCCATCAAGTTGTCATGCTGTACACTTTTCAAAGCTTCTTTCGCGAGCCATGAAGTGTTCTTTGGGAGGAACTAGTTCATTAGCTCCTTCTTCATCTTCTACCAAGCATCAATAGGAGGTCTACTCACACTGATGTCGTTGGAGGTTCTTGTTCTTCACCACAGCTTTACATCCTCCACCATATACACAATCGTGATTGACAACTTCTGTGAATTGGACACCTTTGCCCATGAAAATATTGTTCCATATCCGATAAGAAAATTTTGAACTCCTTGGTACTTCGCTTACCATCGAAAATTTGGGGCTCTCGCACCTTCACCAAAATGCTTTCAGTATGCTCAACATCCTACATTGCAATGACATGCCTTAGGATCGTGATCTCTAATCTAGAATCCTCTTGTGCCTTCATCAAGTCCTCTATTTGATGTTGCAATTATTGGATTTGTGCCTCTAAAATCTCAAACTGAGATGAGTAATAGGTGACCACTTCCTTCTTTTAAGGAATTGGCCCTATGAGTGTCTCCACTCTATTGACACTCTCATTCAAATTGCTACCACCTGTTATAATGATATTTTGGCTTTGATACCAATTTTTACAAAGGTTTTCCTAGACACTAAACTTATATCAAAGTAGTGTCTACTCCTTTGTATGATAATCTTACTTATGTTCATTTAAGTAAGACTCAGCCTTCCCATATGATCATTGACTTAAAAATCTTGTTTTAGAATGCCTCACAACCCTCAAAGTGTTTAACTCTCACAATCGAGTAGGAATACTACAAAATTATTACATAACAATAGGCAACAATAAACACACGAGAGCTATGGTAAAAACCAACATTTATTATGTCCCCAAAGGCGTACAAATGAATGCTCTCTCTCTCAATATGTTCCTTTCCTTTCTATCTATTTGTTAGAGCAAGGATCAGCTATTTATAGGCACCTTTGTCTTTACAATTCAGAATCTTAATTAAAAGTAAACTAACTGGATCACCTTTATTCTTATCAAATTACATCACATTAACCAATTGGATGATACCCTCATCCAAATATAATCCTTATCATATTACGTCACACTAACCAATTGAATGACACCCCATCCAAATAGATTTCTATCTGATAGGATTTATCTACATTATAACTAATAAGATAAGAGATTACATTTAATTAGGAAAGATATATCCATATCCACGAAGAACTCCACTATCTTAAAAAGATCCTCTCAAATGGTCTTTATCTTTTAGAGTTGATGTATATCTATTGTGATCTTATTCACCATATGATCCAAGATCTCTCCTTGATCCATATCCATTGATAATGAGTCATTCAAGATAAAAGCTTTTCATAGTACACAGGTTCGGTCTAGTGCTTACACATCTCAAGTTCATTAGCCATTGTCCGTTTATTTGAACAGACATCAATTCCTTATAGCTCTTACATGTATCCCTCACATATATGATCCAAATAACCTTCAACCTAAGGTCCATCTTAACCTATCTTTTGGTCACACATCTGAATCTTACATCTCATTGAAGATTTCTATTAATGTGTACCAATACATGCCTATTCATCGACAATGCCCATTTTCCTTGCCTACTCGTAAGTCTTTGCCTTATTTTGTCACCTTGAGTGTTAAACATTGGTCAAGGCTCGTTAATGCTTGCACGATTATGAAATTAGGACTTAAGGGTCTAACAATAGGTTATAAAGAATATAAGTTGAAAAGCTCTAAGTGATATCCTTAGCTCTAAGTTTCAAGATACTAGCAAAGCTTTTATTCAAGTTCTAGCTCTATTTGACATGTAAGTAGGGATGACAATAGGCAGGGTTCGATTCAAGTATTACTCTTCCTATATCCATATCCAATTTTTATAACTCAACCCATATCTATATCCATATCCGTCGGTTTTTACGATTTACTACCCATATCCAAATCCATTGGATTGTTCGGATTTTTGGATATCCATCGGGTTGTATAGCACATAAAAATATAACTTCAAAATAGAAAATATAAAGAGCAAATTTTTATGAACTCTCCAAATGAAAATTACTTTAATAATAAGAAGTCAAGATTTTGATTTGCATATCTTTAAAAAAAAACATAAAATTGGAAGAATACAAATCATAATGTCTAGTGTAAAGGCAATATATATTTTTCACAATCAAGAACTGGAACAAAGACTGAAATATCCAAAGCTTCAAATTGTCTTTGCGTGAACTCCACAACATTCAAAACTCCATCTCCATATCATTTGCATTATTATCATCCTATAAGAAAATAAAATATGGTAAAAAAATGTGAGGATTGAGGAGTAAAGTAGGGATTTTAAAGTTGTTCCTTCTTAGAAAATATTAATATTTTATTATATTTAACCATAAATATTCAAGAAAAACAGAAAATAGAGTTAATAAAAAACGGGTAGAATATGAGTATCCATAAGTTTGGGTTATCACTAGACCTATATCTAAATCCATATCTACATCCATTTTTTAGCATCCATTTAAAATCCATTTTTTAGCCTCCATGTCTATTTTTTAGAGTCGGGTAGTGCAGATATTAATCGAGTTGAAAACCTACTGCCATCCTTATATGTAAGTTAGCATCTTCCCTGACATTGTTCCTCATGATCACTTCTTTTATTAATGGATTGTCCTTGCCAAGAACTTATATTTGTCTAACCCTCTTCTTTTGTGCATCATGTTGTTCCTTTCTTTTTTGCACTACATAAATGCAACAAATGAATGAGATTTTAAAGATACTAGAATCCTTCTCCATCAGCCTAATTTGGTTGCTACCCCACTTAATAATCAAGTGCTTGGGAGTATAATGACAATAAGAACACTCGTATATGATTTAAAGTAGTAGAGCACACACATAGAAAGAACTGCTATTTAGCATAGTAAAAGTGATGTGAGCTCAAGAGAGAGTCAAAAGACAAGTCAACTATCAGATGAGTCGTTGACCATGTTGAAAGGATCGATTACTCGTGCTAATGCTAAGAGGATTAGAGAAGCTTTTGGTGGGCTTATATGTACCATGGTTGATAAAGAAAAAGCCTTTAGAGATCAATTTACAATCAATAACATTAAGGCAATAACACTATTCACGTGTTTTGACTTGGGCCGAAATTTTGACATTAATTCAGGCTGAATCAACCTAATTGACGAAATTGAAATTGTAGATTTTTTGTCTTACCTTTCCAACGATATAAGATTTGCCTTAATCGAAGGTCTATAGCCCAAGATATGCTTAATTTACTAAAAGATTTTTTGCCAGAAAATTATTACGACTTCTTAAGTGACTTTTCATTTTTCTAGTTAGGCTTTTCGTTTTTAGGCCCACTTTTTAAGACTTAAAAAGGTTGCCTTCTGCACTTCCTATTCAGATTACATTCAAAATAATTTTAGGTCACTTTGTGAGGGATTCAATCCTGAAATTCTCTACAAACCGATTTTATGAACTTATCAAGTGATTAATCAGATTACTTGTGGCATTCTTTTGATGTCTTTGTGCATTTTGGTTTCTGATTACATTATTCATCTTGGGTCAAGACGTCGAAGGATCTTTCGACAACTTTGAATTCTTAGATTAGGGTTTTGATCCGATCGATTGAGGGGTTCCTAATCGAGTCGATTCTAGGGGTTACGCGTCATTTAGTATCAGAGCATTGGCTCGATTTCAGGTTCCTATCCATTGTTCTTATTGTCTTCATTTGTTTTTTCTTGTTTCTTTACTATTTCAAATTTCTATTTACTTTTGTCATTATTTCCCTTATACTCTTTATTTGCCTTTATGTTTTATCATTATCGTTCCATTATTGTTTGTTAACATCGTCTTTGTTGTTCTTATTTCGTAATTTTATTTCAATGCATACTTCGTGTTGTGTTTGTAGTTAGTTTTTGTTAACATTGTTCTTGTGAAAAAAAAGGCTATAAAAAACAGTTAAAAAATCCATCAAAAACAAAGATGTAAAAAAAAGGTGCTTTGTTGATTCATTGATCGTAATTTGTTGAGATTGTGGATGGTTCATTTTGAAGTGTTGCTACGATTGTAAGTTGTTAACGAAAGAAGTTTTTTGGAATTTGTGAAGTTTGGTGATTGATAGAAAAATTGTGTGGATTGCTAGAAGTTATATTGCATTATTACTTGAATTGAAATTGAAATTTTCGAAACTTGAACAACGAAACTTTGAAAAGTTAGTTCCTATTACAAAATTTCTCTTTCGATCCTTTGAATTTCTTTGGTTCTTGACCTGTACGTGTTACTTTTCATTGCTCTCTTATTGCTTCCTTTTGATTTCTTCTATTTTTCTTTTGTAAGAGTGTCACTTTCAGTTTGATTGTCTTTGATTTGTTTAGAATTTTGGTTGGCAAAGAATTTCGGGAAAGAATCAAGAGTGGTAAAACGCAAGAGTGATTTACATCGAAAGAAAAGGCCAAAAAATTGAGTGAAATATGAGTGAATCATCATTTATTCCAGTAAAACACGTAAGGGAGTGAGTAAGGTTTCTTTTTAACTAACATTATTACACTTGTTTTTCTTGTTACTTTGTAATGTCTAAGGAAGGTGACGAAAAGGATTCAAAAGACCTAGCCACAACTGTAAAGGCTTTACAAGAACAATTGACTGAATGAATCTTGCATTTGAAAGCTATGGAGAGAGGTTAGACTGCTTAAAGGCTCCAAAACGAGGTCGGCCAACACCACCACTAACCAACCAACCTAAATTTAAGGATGTTGAAACTGAAACAAACATGGAAGAGTGGGATATATATCAAATTAGGGAGTATGCTACAAGAGGTCAAAAAAGAGGTGACATGCTTAGAAGAGAACCGAGAGCTAGGGAAGAAGTTGATAGAAACCTGAGCAGTATAAAAATGAAGATTCCTTCTTTTCAAGGTCGAAATAATCCAGATCAATATTTTGAGTGGGAAAGAAAGGTGAAGCTTGTGTTTGACTGTTATCACTATTCAGAAGAAAAGAAGGTCAAATTAGCAGCTGTAGAATTTACAAACTACACTATAGTTTGGTGGGATCAGGTTCAAATTAACAGAGAAAGAAATGGAGAGAGACCTATTCGAACTTGGGATGAAATGAAGGTTGTCATGAGAGCAAGATTTGTTCCTAGTTATTACAGGGAACTGCATCAAAGACTCCAAAACTTAAAACATGGCTCTAAGAGTGTTGAAGAGTACCATAAAGAAATGGAAATGGCTATGATCAAGGCAGATGTTGTAAAAGACCGAGAGACTATTATGGCTAGATTCTTGTGTGGGATGAATAGGGAAATTGCCGACACAGTTGAGCTATAACATTATGTGAAGATTGAAGATAAGGTTAGTGTTGCCATGAAAGTAGAGAAACAACTTAGTTACAAAAAATTAGCTAGACAGTCTCAATTTAGTAATAATGGTGGATTGCTTTAGAAGTCAGGCTATAAGAGAAGTAGTGAAGAGAGGAATTTGTCTAAATTCAAAGATGATAGGTTTACGCCAAAATCTAAGGAAGACAAGTATGCTCATAAAGAAAAGAGTGGAATTTTTTAGAAGAACAAAGAAACCACTCCAATGACCAACAATAGCAAAACTAAGTGTTTCAGATGTCAAGGGTATGGCCATATAGCTTCTCAATGTCCTAATAAGAGAGCTATGATCATAAAAGATGATGAGGTTGTTGAAACAGATGGAGAGGAGACAGATTCGGAAATGCCACCGTTGGAAGATGCAAGTGATGTAGAATATCCAAAGCATACAGACTTACTAGTTGCAAGGAGAGCTTTAAATTTGCAAGCTAAGTATGACGCTCCAGAAGAACATAGGGAAAATATTTTTCACACTGTTAAGTCATTAAATTTGTTGGACCCCGAACTTTTCGTGAAAGATTAGAATTATTGAATATGAAATTTTGGGTGATTAGTCACGAGTTAAGAACAAATAAATTAAAGTTTTTGAAACAAGAAATGATAGACAAGAGTAAAGTACAGAATGAGAGATTCATGATTTGCTAGGGTATTTTTGGTGGATAAGAGATTTTTGAAATAGAAAGAATTAAGGTGAAAGTTAACAGTAAAATGAAAGCAATATTTGTGTAGTAAATTGATGAAGAATAGGTATATGTGAGTATATTCTGTTATTCATGGATTATGATTTCTTTATAGAGGACATTGATCTAAAATGAAGTTAAGAATGAGGAGTAAATGAAGTAGAAAAGGCAATCTTGGTATGAGTTGTGTAAGGAAAGATTTTGAAATAAAGAGTTGATCTGGAAAATGTTCACTGAATATGCTTCAGTATTTTAGCCATAACGTTTTCTCTAGTTGTCCAAACGAGATGATTCTTAATTTGGATTAAAATAGAGATATATGGCTACTTTTTGTATGAAGACATTGAATTTCAATTCTGTCTCTAAGAATCTCAAAATTTGTCATGAAGTTAAGATTTGAGTGCAGTATGTTGGTGTATGAGTGGAAAAATTCGTATTCAAACACTTAGGGGCAAATTTGGAATTGATATGAATAGATTTTGGCAAAATTGCCTCTGAAAAGTTGTAGATCTTTCCTTTATCTTTCCAACGGTCTTTGAATGGCCTTAATCTGATATTTGTAGAGAAAGTTATGCCCTTTTGATTGCTTCAGCCTTAAACTTCGTCTTAGTTTTCTGACGTCATCATTGTCTTAGTATGACGTCATCTCCGTCTTAGTTTTGGCTAACTTTGTCTTATTTTTGCTAACGTCATCATTGTCTTAGTATGACGTCATCTTCGTCTTAGTTTTGGCCAACTTCGTCTTAGTTTTGCTGACGTCATCATCGTCTTAGTATGACGTCATCATCGTCTTAGTTTGACTTTTTGCGTCTCAGTTTGACCGTCTCATTTTGCTTCGTCTCAGTATGACATCAGCAATTCGTCTCATGACGTCAGCATCATCTCACTTTGGCCAGAACATATTCTAGCCCAAATTTGATCCTCAAGATGACAGAATTGATCTTTAAGGTCTTCATGAGAGTTGTAGATCTTGAAGTCCTCTTTCTATTCATCTAAAGAACACTTGAATCCAAGTTCTATACCGAAAGTTATACCCATTTTTCTAATTCTTCTCATGACATCAGCAATTCGTCTCATGACGTTAGCATCGTCTCACTTTGGCCAGAACATATTCTAGTCCAAATTTGATCCTCTAGATGACAGAATTGGTCTTTGAGGTCTCATGAAAGATTTAGATCTTGAAATCTTCTTTCTAACCATGTAAAGAACACATCAATCCGATATCTGTAGGGAAAGTTATAGCAATCTTCCCAACCTTGTATCACCTGATGATGTCATCTTCGTCTCAAAAGTGACATTATATCGTCTGTTCTGTTTATGACCCCTCATATGAAAGACTTTGCCTTTGACATCCTCATGAGAGTTGTGGATCTTGAAATATTCTTTCTAACCATCTAAAGAACACCTCAATCCGATATCTTTAGGGAAAGTTATTACAATTTTCCCAACCTTCTTTCTTCTGATGACGTCACTTTGTCTCAAAAATGACGTCATATTGTCTTCTCTATTTTCGAACCCTCAAATGAAAGAATTTTCCTTCGACGTCTTCATGAGAGTTGTAGCTCTTAAAGTCTTCTTTCCAACTCTCCAAAGAACACCTCAATCAGAAATTTCTATTGAAAGTTATGGCTGTTTTTCTGAAACAGGTTCAGTATGATTGAGGTCATAAACATGGTTGCTTCTTTTGACCATAACTTCCTCTCTAGACCTCCAAATGACTTGATTCTTGAACCATTGGATTCGTAAGACTTTTCTCTACCTCTCCACCAAAAATCGAAGCTCTATGAACTGAAGTAAGAAAGATGGAGTGAAAAGAGTGGGACGGGTACAGTGAGTGTGTTCTTAAAGGATATGAACTGATGTTATTCCATTGAACACACTTCGGTATTTTGATGATATCGTGATATGTAGAAATCCAAATGAGATGATTTTTGATTTGTGGTAAACTAGAGACATAGAGCTATAAAGTATCTAAAGGAAGTGAATTGTAATTCAGTTCCTAAGACTTTCAAGTTTTAGTTGGAAGTTGTGTATAGTATACTGTTTTGGACAAGAGCAGTCCAAAAATGTTTGAAGTCTATCTTTTGAATCACTGAACCAAATCGAATG
>JAOTAX010000006.1:31026358-31044311 GCA_025629825.1 Erythroxylum guanchezii
AAGGATTTTAGTTCATGAAGTTTAGAAAATGTTTGGGTTTAAGTATTTTAGAACCAATTTTAGTGATTGTGCTTTGTAGGATTTTCAATTGAAAACCCTATTGAGTAGGATTTTTGTTATTGTATAAAGGGATCAAGAGAGAGGCAAGAGAAACAAGAAAAGAAGCATTTGGACCAAGTCAAGTCTATAAGCAAGGAAATCAAGGTGGGTACATGTTTATGATAAAATCCATAAGCCACTACTGTTTTCTTTAAATCAAAGAAATTTTCTGAATTCATTTGCATCATAAGTGCTATATTATTGTTCATGAATAACTTGTCAAATTTGCTATATGTTTGTTATATGATTTGAATGATGATTTTCAAAAAGAAAATACCATGAAAGTGATCTTTTTGAAAAGATGCACGTTTATGAAATCATATTTTCAAGAATGATTTTCAAGATACACGTCAAGTATATGATAAGCAAGTTTTCAAGAAAAGTGCCTTTTTGGGGCAACAAGTTTACAAGTATGAAATATGTGTTATGTGGGTTTGTGGTGATCCCCTAAGTTATGTCACGTGCACGTTGACCCAAGTTAAAGACTTCTCCCGCCTGCCCGCTAGTGGCTTGGAGCTCCTTCATGGACTCTCATAAGTTCACGGCTATACAGGACCATTAAGTGGAAATGTGTAGTACGTTCTGTTTCTGGATCCACCCATACCACTCTGATGTGATTATATGTTCATGATATGTTTGATAAGTTTGATGCATTTATGTTTTGTAAGTTGTGAATTTTGACTACACGACAAAAAACAAAAAAAAAGTATTTTAGGATTCAATAAGATATTTTTCTATGATAAGTAAACTATTTTCAAGGTTTCTGCTTATCTTTTTACTATAAACTGTTACCCACGAGCTTTCAAGCTCACCCCTTCCTGTCCCCATCCTCAGGTTATAGCTAGGAGATCAAGTGATCGAGAGCCTAAGGGAATTGCTTCTTTTGCTATTTGTATTTTGTAATAAGCCAATGGTGTGGCTTTTGAGATGTAAATAAAGTTTATCAAACTCTGTTGCTTGAGAAATGAAATAATAGATTTAAGTAGTTCAGTTATGAGTTGTATGTTTACTTTGATTTAGAGCAAGTTGGTTTCGATGTTTGACTGTTGTGGGTACGCCACTTTTATGGAATGAAGCCTAATAAGGGTTCATGGAAAGAACCCTACAAGGTGTTATGAACGCTCAAGTATTAAATTTGTATTATGGTATTCTGAAGTGGTTGGGTTCCCAAAGCGGGATCCAACAAAATTGCACTTATTTTGGACTTAATTTTCGTTGATGTGTCGAAATTATTCTCCGAATTTAATGGAATTGCTTTATAATTGTTTACAGATGGTTTTCAACATATTGGAGACGAAATGGAATCAAAAAGATGCAAAAAAAGGAAGGAAATCCGAAATCCCCAATTTGACAGAAATTCAGTGACTAAGTGTGGGCACGCCTAAGGATGGAATAATTCTGCAGATAAAATTTCAGAATTCTATTTCAAACAAAACACAATCTTTAAAGATTATCTTGCCATCTTTCCAAGGAGTTACCTACCAAAATTAGAAGAGTACCTTATATGGACAAAATCAAAAGAAGATAACGAAGGGATTAGCATCAAGAAAGAGATTTGGATGATTGCCGCATAGATATATATACATATTAGGTTTTAGAAGAGGGGGATCGTAGGTTTTGGGGGCTACACTTTTTTGTTTTCTTGTCTTTACGTTTCTGCATATTTCAATTAGGATTTTCGTATCTTTCATCAAAAGGACCAGGGATGGAGAGTTATTACTTTGTTATTTCTTTTGTTTTCAATTCAATAATGAGTAGTTAAATTTCTTATCTTGGTTGAGGAGATCCATGTTACATGTTATTATGGTGAGATATTTCGGATACTTTTTATATTGTTAATAAACATTGGATATCTTCAGGTCTAATCTTTCTAATTGGATTAGTTGGTTTCTAGGTGCGCAACTAGAGATTAATTGGTTCAATTGTTAGATTAACGAAATATGACGTTCAGTTTCGGTAATCATAAGTAGCAATTAGGATTAGCTTCTCTACATTATAGTTGGAAAATTCTAAGAAGATATTCGTTTGATTGATTGCATGTCATACATGTATTTCACTTGCTCATTGGTTCTTGATTCTTAATGCTATTATTCAATTTTACCTATGATCGTATCTAGGTTATTGTTTAATAAGAATGCTAGGATATATGTTTTTAGTCATTACACTTAAGAGAAACTTCCTCCAATGAATGTTTATTAATGATTGCAATTTTATGTTGAGGATCCATAATAGCATGATAACATCGGTGACCCGAAACTAAGGTATTTTCTCATTGATTTTTCAGATTTAATTATTGTTTCAATTTGTGATTTTTCCTTTGATTTTCTAATATTGCCGTGATTAAACAAAATCCCCTTTTGTATTTTCATTATTTGTGCCGCTGAATTCGCAACTCATTACCGTGAGATTCCTCGTAGGAACAATATCCGCTTACCGCTACTACATTAATTTATTTTAACGGGAGTGATTTCTTTTATATTTGGTTGCAGGCGATAGCATCACCACACACTAGATGCAATGTAGGTGGGAAGGTATATAGTCTAGTTATTGATGGAGGTAGCTGTAGTAAGGCTACTAGTACTTATTTTGTGGAAAAGCTTAGATTGTCGTTATTGAAACACCCGAAGCCGTACAAGTTACAGTGGCTGAATGATTGTGGTGAGGTCAAAGTGACCAAGCAGGTGGTTGTGCCATTTACTATTGGCAAGTATTCTAGTAGGGTTTTATGTGATGTGATTCCGATGTAAGTAGGCCACATACTTTTAGGTCAGCCTTGGGAGTATGACCATAAGATCTCACGTAATGGTTATCTAAACACTTATTCTTTTTCTAAAGATGAAAGACTTGTCACCCTGAAGCCATTGTCTCCTAAAGAAGTATACGAAGATCAACTGAAGCTTATACAATGAGAGGAGTCAGAAAAAGCAAAGTGAGTTGAGCTGAACAAACACAATGGGAAAAAAGAAAAAAATGAGTGAGAGTGAGAATTTAAAAATTAGAGAGAGTGAGAGGGGAAAGGAAAACATTGAGTGCAAAAGAGATAAGAAAGTGAGCTTGTATGCGAGAGGGAGAGATTTTAGAGATGCTTATCATGAAAAAAATCACTTGTAATGTTGATGTACAAGGAAACTTGTTTTAGCACTGTTGAACTTGATGATTCTTTTCCCTCTATTGCTAAATCTCTTTTGTAGGAATATAGTGATATTTTTCCAGAGGAACTTTCAAAAGGTTTGCCGCCTATCAGAAGGATTGAGCATCAGATTGACTTGGTGCCTCGAGTGTCATTGCCTGATAGGCCAGCATATCGCAGTAACCCTTAAGAGACTAAGGAATTACAAAGACAAGTGGAGGAGCTTATAGCTAAAGGTCATGTTAGGGAGAGTATGAGTCCATGTGCTATTCCTGTGATACGAGTGCCAAAGAAAGATGGAAGTTGGAGGATGTGTGTGGACTGCAAAGCAATCAACAAAATTACGGTAAAGTATCGACATCTCATTCCTAGGTTAGATGACATGTTAGATAAATTGAATGGTGCTGTGATTTTTACTAAAATGGATTTGATTGGGGGATACCACCAAATTCGTATGTTCCAAGGTGATGAATGGAAAACTGCATTTAAAACTCAACATGGACCGTATGAGTGGATGGTAATGCTATTTGGTTTGACAAATACACCTAGCAGTTTTATGATATTGATGAACCACGTACTTCGTTCATTCATTAACAAGTTCGTTGTTGTATACTTTGACGACATCTTTATATATAGTAGGAGCTTAAAAGAACGCATGCATCATTTGAAATGTGTACTTGATGTCTTGCGTGAACAAAAGTTGTATGCTAATGTTAAAAGTTGCATTTTGTATGGATAAGGTTAATTTTCTTGGTTTTATTATTAGTGCTAAGGGCATTGAGGTTGATGAGAATAAAGTGAAAGCTATTAAAGAGTGGCCAACACCTAAATCTGTTTCAGAAGTACAGAGCTTTCATGGTTTAGCCAGTTTTTGTAGGCTCTTTGTTTCACACTTTAGCGCTGTAGCTGCACCAGTTGCAGAGGTCATTAAGAAAAATGTTGCATTTAAGTAGGGCCCTGAATAGGAAAATAATTTCATGCTACTGAAAGATAAATTGTGTTCCACTTCTTTGCTTGCTTTGCCTGATTTTGATAAAATTTTTGAAATTGAATGTGACGCCTTTGGAGTAAGCATAGGTGCTGTGTTAATGCAAGAGAAACGCCCTTTGGCATATTTTAGTGAAAAGTTGAATGGAGCGACTCTAAACTATTTTACTTATGATAAATAATTGTATGCTTTAGTGACAGCACTCAAAACATGGCAACATTACTTATGGTCGAAGGAGTTTGTCATCCACACTGACCATGAGTCCTTGAAGCATCTTAAAGGACAAGGACAGTTGAATAGGAGGCATGGAAGACGGGTTGAGTTTATTAAGAAATTTCCATATGTCATTCAATATAAGCAAGGTAAAGAAAATGTGGTATCTGATGCAATATCTCGCAGGTATGCTTTAATCTCTACTCTGAGTAGTAAGTTGTTAAGATTTAAGTATATGAAGGATTTGTATACTGCTGATACTGATTTTGGAAATGTGTATGATTCTTGTGAAACTGTTGCATTCAATAAGTTTTATCGCCACGATGGGTTTTTGTTTAAGAAAAATAGACTCTGTGTGCCAAATTGTTCTTTGCGTGAATTATTAGTTAGAGAGTCTCATAACGGAGGTTTAATGGGCCATTTCGATGTACATAAAATATTGGACATTTTGCATGAGCATTTCTTTTGGCCACATATGCGTAGGGATGTAGAACGTGTTTGTGCAAATTGTGTTCAATGTAAACAAGCTAAATTTAAAGTTATGCCTCATGGATTATACACATCATTGCCTGTACCTAGTGCATCTTGGGAACATATTTCTATGGACTTCATTTTAGGTTTGCCTAGGTCTACACATGGTAAAGATTCGATTTTTGTGGTTGTTGACAGGTTTTCTAAGATGTCTCATTTCATTGCTTGTCATATAACCAATGATGCATCTCATATTGCAAATTTGTTCTTTAAGGAAGTTGTTTGACTGTATGGAATTCCAAAGACCATAATTAGTGATAGAGATGTCAAATTTTTTAGTTCTTTTTGGAAAGTGTTGTGGGCAAAGTTAGGAACTAAATTGTTGTCCTCGTTTACTTATCATCCACAAACAGATGGATAAACTGAGGTTGTCAATTGTACTCTTGATACTTTGTTGTGTGCTGTGATTAGTAAAAATTTACGCACTTGGGAAAAATGTATATCCCTTGTTGAATTTGCGTACAATAGAAATGTTTATTCTTCTATAGGTTTTTAACCATTTGAAACTGTGTATGGTTTTAACCCACTAACTATTATGGATTTGCTTCCTTTGCCTATTAGTGAATTATCTAATGCAAATAGTGAAAAGAAAGCAAATTTGGTAAGGAAGATCCATGAACAGACCCGTCAGCACATTGAGAAAAGAATAAGCAATATGCATCTAGTGCTAATAAGGGAAGAAAGTTTGTTTCATTTAAACCTAGAGATTGGGTGTAGATGCATATGCGCAAGGAAAGATTTCCTGATAAACGAAAGCTACATCCAAGAGCCGATGGCCCAATTCAAGTTCTCGAAAAGATAAATGACAATGCTTACAAATTAGATCTTCGAGGTGAGCATGGTGGCATTAACGCTTCGTTTAATGTTTCTGATTTATCTCCTTTTACCACTACAGATTCTAGGACGAATCTTTTTCAAGAAGGGGAGGATGATGTGAGCTTAAAAGAGACTCGAAAGAAAAGTCAACTATCAGATGATTCGTTGACCATGCCGAAAGGACCGATTACTCGTGCTAATGTTAAGAGGCTTAGAGAAGCTTTTGGGCTTATATGTACCATGGTTGATGAAGAAAAGGCCTTTGGAGATCAAGTTACAATTAATAACATCGAGGCAATAACACTATTCTCATGTTCTGACTTGGGCCGAAATTCTAACATTGGTTCAGGTTGAATCAGCCCAACTGACTAACGCCAAAGTTGTAGATTTTTTTCTTAGCTTTCCAACAGTATAAGATTCGCATTAATCGGAGGTCTGTAGCCCAAGATGTGCTCAATTTACTAAAAGATGTTCTACCAAAAAATTGTTACGACTTCCTATGTGACTTTGCATTTTTTTAGTTAGGCTTTTCGTTTTTAGGCCCACTTTTTGAGACTTGTTGCATTCCTATTTAGATTACATTTAGAATAATTTTAGGTCATTTTGTGAGAGATTTAATCCTAAAATTCTCTATCAACCGATTTTACGAACTTATCAAGTGATTAGTCGGATTGCTTGTGGCATTCTTTTGATGTCTTTGTGCGTTTTAGTTTCTGATTGCATTATTAATCTTGGGTTAAGATGTCGAAGGATCTTCCGACAACTTTAAATTCTTGAATTAAGGTTTTGATACGATCGATCAAGAGGTTCCTAATGGAGTCGATTCTAAGAGTTCCGCGTTAAAAAGAGTTGTCATAATTACAAGCAACCCTATCATGACTCAAATTCCTACCTTCCACCGTATTGAAAGGAGCCACGTCAGTCTTAAAGTTGATCAAAATTTTAGCTGTTGTAATTTCACATCTCGCAGTCTCAAGAATTAAGAATCACTAAATTTTAATAAGCGGAAGATTTTGAAGAAGTTGAAACAAATGGTAGTTGGTAATGTAAATATTAGTCAATCTAATTTGTTTTAACTTTATTCAAAGATTGATAGGATTCTCTTCTTTAATTTTATTAAAATATCAATTTTTTAGTTAGCATTAAATAATGTGGTTAACATTGTTTATGCTTACTCAAATAAGTTTATGTTTTTCAATTATCAAGACAATAAATTATTTTGATATTTTATTAAGAGTATATTTTGTGATTCAATTAAAGATTCTCACTGCTTTATTTTAATAAAATCAGTTAAACTTATAATTTATTTTTCAATATGAAATATGATAAAAGGGCCTGATTTAGCTTATTATCGAAAGATGTGATAAAAGGGCCTGATTTAGCTTATTATCGAAAGATGTGGATCTACTTAACTAATAATTTTAAAACATGCTGCTCTTTGTATTAAGCAATAAAGGAAGGGACTTGACTTGAACGCTCTTAGCTTGTAGGCATCTACTAAAATGACTTTAGGCTTTCGTTAGTCTGACCAATTCCGTATTAAAAACTGTCAGGTGACTAGATGATAGGTCTATGGGTGTAGGTATTGACCATTTTTCTTTTTCCTTTTAATGTATTGACTAAAATAATAAATTATATTATATTTTATTAAAAGTAATAAATTATACTCAATTATTGTAATCTCTCACTATGCAACAGTTCTGCAAAGCAATAACGAAGTCTGACTCCAGAATGGCTTTCCTATGCCCCTCATCGAGCAATTTCTGGCCTCCGTGGGTTGAAAAACCGAGCATTCTACGACTGTATTTACCCTCTTCAAAAATCCACCAAAATCTGCTACCAGTAGCAGGGTCGTCAATCAGTGCCGACTACAAAATTTGAGGAAAGCTGTCATGTATTTTAGGCAATGGTAATTGTAAGTTCACTACCAAGGTTACTTAGAAGCTCTCTTCGCAGCTTTATCAACTGGACTGAGGGTGGTCTTTCATTATTGCTTAATAGGCAAAGGCCCTGGGAAGACGAAGCAAAAGAAAAATGAAATGGAATGATGTTAAAGAAACTTCAGATGAAAGCGACCTGTCTAAAAGACAGGAACTTGCACTCTACCAATCGGAACTTGGCAAGCAATCCTATAATCCTTGTGTCAGAACTGTAATTGATGGCCAAGTGCCGTTTTCTGTTTGGTTAGTTAGCTATTAATATTAGCCTCTCCGCATATCTTTGAAGCCACTTACTAACTTGCTGTTCTTGGCCCAACACAATCCTGAGACTCAAAATACTGATTCAGAGGCTGAGATCACTGCTGGAGGTGCACATGCATAACACCGATATATATAGCTTTCTGTTGTCCATGGCAAATCTTGAAATAGTAATATTAAAGCATAGAGCCTATTTACTTTCATCATCACTACACACAAAAGAAGGAACCTATAGTGTTTACGTGTAGGCATGTTACTCCTGGAAACCATCACATGTGGCCAGCATCCATAGCCCAAGTTCAAGAACAGTTGAGCTGGTATCAAGTGAATAAATCTCACATAGAAAAGGGAATGAGCTGATAAAATTTCTCCCCAAGGACAACCACTTAGAACCCATCATTCGCCTCTTATCCTCCAACATTCTGGTTTAAATTCCGATCGGGCTCGGCTTGTATTGATATCCTCTTCTGCACTTCACGACTTTAAGTTTGTGTCATGGCATAGTAAAGCATTAAAAAAAAAAAAGACCAGGCCAAGAATGGTTGGTGATCTAATGATCATGTCATATATTGGAGAAATAGGCAAGATCTGAGTAAGTTTATGCAACTTGGATTAGGTGACATATTAGTGGCAATGAGTGGAGTTGCTTGGCAAGGCCCCTCTGTTGATGTATGAAACAGGAACGAATAGGGAGAAGATAACTATTGAATAGTTATTGCTCTGCCCTTTTTCTGCTGGATTCATTCAAGTACACTGGCCTATCGAACAATTTAATTGGTCTCCTGAAGGCCTTAAGAGTTGGATAATAATACTTTAATGTTAGAAAGGAAGACAAATATTCAATGCAGAGCAAAGACATGAGATATTCAAATAATTTAATTAATCTCTTCAATTGGTTTGTGCTAACAATAGATATAGTAAGAAATGGAGTTTAATAGCGATAGTGTGGTATGTCTGAATGTTTATGCTGTGCGATCACTTTCTCGTAAAGTTTCGTACTTTTGAGGGTTGGCCGAAAACCTAAAGTTGGTTGGCTACCTCCTGCTGAATAATTTGTCCTGTAAAAGGTACGGTATTTTGGAGCAAACATCTCCAAGCTCTGGCAGCGTGCAAGCAATGTCTCACAATTAGTCTTTAGACAACACAATCATGGATCAGAGATGAGGGGTTGAAAGCTTTTCCATAGCGCTTGTGCGTGTAGTGGTTATTGATTAGGATTCTCACATCTCAGGGAATTGCATCAGGTTCAGTTCAGATGACATTCTCAGATTTGCGGAGTTAATTTCATAATTTAACAGATAAAATGGGAACTACTTGTCATGTCTTATGCAAAAACATGAAAGACAAACTTGGCACAGGAAAAAACCTGTTAAAGTCAAATAAAAAATCACTGTCAACAAGAGCAGGAGAATGTGAACCCTGCAAAGTTAAAAGCTACGTGTTAGACCCTGATAGTTTTCTTTTTCGTTCCTTTTCAATAATTATTTGATTTCCTTTTTTTCTCTGGAAGTGAATCAACTGTCCTACTCGTTATACTTTTCTCTGATAAAATGTTCAACGAAAAATAGCAAAGTAATAATTTATGGTTTAATCACACCTGGTGAAAGAGCGACTGGTAAAGAGAAAAAAAGAAAAAGATTGGACATTGTACCACAGGACAAAATACGAAACCTACATGCCTTGATTCCACCTAATCTATGAGCCTAATGTAGTCCTCCACTTGCTTTTCCTCTATAGTCTATAACTATAGACCTATAGGGAGGCTTTGTTCATCCTATATATAGGTAGATTGATGCAATAGTAAATTAATTGTATGGTTAACTAGAGAATCGAGTTTCAAAATTTAAAATCACCTGTACAAAAAAGAAAGGTTTTAATTATAATTATAAGGGAATTGCACATTGAATAAGAGCACCAAGTCTTAGATTCTAATGTCCCTTAAAAAAAAGCTTTAATTATGTCACCCCAATTCAATAGAGAATACCTCCTAATTACAAACAAATCATATCTAGTTCAATTATAACAATGAAATTATGTCAATAATTTTAAAGGTTGTCGCATTTAGTGTTAAGGACCTTAAGGTCAAAAGATTATGTAATAAAACGTTATTATTATTTTTATTTGGATGTAAAAGGATAAATCTAGTGTATAAGTCTCTCCACTTTGTAAGAGTCGGAAAAAATGAATCTGTAATCTTCTTATCACAAAAGAGTAATTTTATCCATTGCTCCGTATTGTATACCAAACTCGTTATATATGTGAGATGCCATAGATAACAGAGATTGCAAATTTTAAAACTTTAGTTCAATTCTAACTTGGTTGGAGTCCTAAAAAGATGAAAAGATCTAGGAAACAAAATACTTCAATTATGCTTAAAAGACTTACACAGATGAAGATCAGGTGGCCGGTGTTAGATTACTGAAAGACAGCAACTAACCTATTAATATGACCTAAAAGCTATCAAGAGAAGTGTGTGGGGACAAAATTCTTTCAGAAATTTCCACATAGTCATCAACTGCGGACATGGAATCTGGGAAAAGAAACCTGAAATTTCCAATCAACGAAAAGGGCATTCCAGATGGAGGATGGGGAGATGTTTTTAGTGCAAGACATAATCAAGGAAGCGGCATGGGATTGTCCTCCACGAAGAGGAACAAGTATATATGAAATTGGTTCATCAAATATAAAATCATGTCAAGACTTGTGTGCATAATATATGCGTATTATTAGTGTATCGATACTTACATCTGTATTTTTTACGCATCCAGAGGAAATTTCGAATAGAAAAATATTAAAAAAGAAATATATAAATAATAAGAAATTTTCACTGAAAAATTCGGTAATAAAAAATTCGAATATTAAATGTTAAGTGAATTTTAGAGCACGTAATATTCGAAAATTACCTTCGAGCAAACAATGTCATCAAGTTAGCTACAAACAAGAGGCTATATAATGTGTCAAATACTTTGATTGCATATCTGACCTCAGGGCTGTCCTTTTATGGCACAAAACAAAACCAGTCTCGATCAGAAGTTTGGACATGGACGTTTCCCTAGTAATAAATGTTAAGACAAAGTCAAGCAACTTAAAAAGGACCAATGAGTTTCAACCCAGACTCATTTTTTACTTTCACCTTAATCCAAATTATAAAAAATAACCATAAAATGTGTCTTCAACCTTTGTAGTTTGCATCAAAGAATAATCTGAAGAATTACTCCGACAGGAGACATCTTAAATGAATACATGTAAACGCCAAGATATCTCGATTTTTCCAAATCAGCAAGGTAGTTACTCTTTGGAGGTTCCCGATGTTAGGAATGCCTCAAGGTGGATGAGTTATTTCTCTGTCTGTCAGATTTTCGATGAAGACATTAGCTATCTGTTCCTTGGATGAAAGAAAGGTAAAGGTTTGTTGAATATGGCTTCTGGTAGACTTCTGGTATTTTTGGATCAGCTAGCTTTTGTTTTTAATCAAATAAAATCTCTTAGTTGGAAACTTTTACTTTACATGATCATCTCAATATTTATCAGTAATCTAAGTTTGTGAAATAAACTCAAATGGTTAATATTAAGATTATTACCTCTAAATTTTAGTATTATGTGTTGTTGATATGATACTCACTGTTTAAACATGCTTGTCAAACGATCTTGGTAACTATAACAGTGTGATGAGACCAATCCTGCTTCGGTTGTACCTTATATGTCTCTTAATCAAACATGTCTCATTAGCTGCTTAGACTCAACTTGATCAATCCTACTTTTCCTCTATTATATATTGAGCAAGCCTTTCACTTTCTTCCTCCTATCCTCCGTCTCCTTGTCTCTCTCAAACATGGGCATTATGCAGTACGAAGAGAGCAGTCATCAGTTAGAGTGTAATTTCCAATCTAACTCAAACCACCGTCAACCAAACCTACTATCCCCTTGTTCAGAGCCAAGTCTCCGACCATTTCATTCGTTAACTTCGCAATCCAGCCGCAGCTACCACCAAGCCCTCCACTACCACTGTGTCACCACCCTCATGGGCCACACTTCCTACGTATCCTCTCTCACAGTGGCCGGAAAATTCCTATATAGTGGTTCTTCCAACAAAGAAATCCGGACATGGAAGATAAAGCCTTTGAACTCTGCAGTGGAACATGTTGTATCTACAGGTGAAGGTGCAGTGAAGTGTCTAGTGGTTTTGGCTGACAAAGTTTTCAGTGCGCATCAGGATCACAAAATCCGAGTGTGGAAACTCACCAGCCATGAACCCGATGAACAGAAGTACACACGTTTTGCCACGTTACCAACGTTTGGTGATCGTGCCTCGAAAATTCTCTTGCCTAAAAACCAGGTTAAGATTCGAAGACACAAGACATGCACATGGGTTCACCATGTTGACACGGTCTCTGCACTTGCCTTGTCAAGAGATGAGTCCCTTCTCTACTCGGTTTCATGGGATCGAACACTGAAAATATGGAGAACAAACGATTTTAAATGTATGGAGTCAGTAGCAAATGCCCACGACGACGCCATAAACGCGGTGGCATCATCGAATGACGGGGACGTGTACACAGGATCAGCAGACAAGAAAATAAAAGTGTGGAGGAAAATTCAGGGAGCTCAAAAGCATTCTCATGTTGCAACACTTGAAAAACACAACTCTGGGATCAATGCTTTGGCTCTAAACAGTGATGGATCGGTTCTATTCTCCGGTGCATGTGATGGGTCAATAATGGTGTGGCAGAAAGATGACGGTGGCAACATGGTGGCCGTAGGTGCTCTTAGAAGTCATACGCAGTCCGTACTGTGCCTGGTGGTTGTCTTGGACTTGGTGTGTAGTGGCTCCGCAGACAGCACTGTAAGAATTTGGAGAGGTTTCGGTCGAGATTACTGTTGTCTGGCGGTGTTGGAAGGGCATAAAGCGCCTGTCAAGTGCTTGGCGGCGAGTTTTGACCAATATGACCAATCAAATTCATCGTTTGTGGTTTACAGTGGGAGTCTAGACTGTGATATCAAAGTGTGGCAGATCAGTAGTCCTCTCCTATAGGAGACCTATTTTATAAACATGGTCCAATTCTGTACATTGATGGTAACTATTTGCCCATTTCTTCTGATTTGGGTCTTGATTACTACTTCTACCAGTAAAACAATTTGAATATAGTCTTCCCTAACTTGTTAAACAGAGGTTGTAGCTTATTTTTTTCAGACGACGGGGGGATTCTGCTATGTTTGTTTAGACTTTAGATGTGTATGACTTATCAATCATAAGAACGTAAAATATGACAAGTTGGAATGTAATAAGATTCTAAAATTCTAGTGGGCGGAGAACATGTGTCTATGTTGTTACAGGGGAACAGAAGATCTCAGGCGGTTGTTACAGGGTCACAAGTTGTCATCTGACATCGTCTTTCCAGGTTGTTTTGGAACTTGCCCAATATGTCTCACAGATAATGATATGGAAGCTTCCCTTCAAGACGCTGATAGGTTAAGAGTTGCTTAAATTCTTTTTATTGATTTGAAGAGCTAAAAGTTAAAAATGGGATAACCGTAACTGTCTTGTGAGACTAAATAAATTAAATACTGCAAACCTTCTATTTGATTACCTAATGGACTAGTGACGTTAAATAATTATCTTGAATCCATTTCTCAATTTCATGGATTTAAGCTTAGAGATTAAGACTTAAAAAATGGCACCTACACTACACATTATAAACATTGACCTTCTTTTTAGTTAATCAGTGACAATAAAGAGTGATTCAAAGGGCACAAAGCAACATGACTAAGACACATCAAACTGCTGTTTTTCTTGTATCATAGGCAACGCAAAGCTTTCTTATGATGAAGCCAGAGGGAGAACAATTAACAATTCCAAAAAAGGAGCAATAATTCGCTACCTTTAATATGAAACCTAATTGGGATTAAAAGATACCAGAAAGTTAATTGATCAGAGACAAGTTGCTTTCTTTGGCTATAAACTAATAATTCATGGCAGAATGAGCCCTCACAAAGATTTACCTTGAATATCTTCGGCTTAACCTAATATCCTGACCAGCATAACTATGTGCAAGTGGAGGGAAAGTTAGGTGAGAGTCGTTTTTCCGATGTCACCCTTATCCTAACCTACTCTATTTCCTGAGTTCAAAATTCACTCCTTTTATGGATAACCATCTGATACAACTCTAGCTATCTAAATTCCTAAATTACTAAACTTTCAATTATTCATGTCCTACAAGACATAAGCTTTAGTACAAACATGCTTTTGCCACAGGAACAAGCAGCCAATATCAAACCAATTCCCGGATTACTTTTAACCTAATAGAAGAAAGATGCAAGAAAGTAGTAATAACACATTTGTAAAGGATGACGTGAGAATTTAAAGATTCAAAAACTGCAAGTATTTTGATTGTTCAATCAATGGTGAAACCTATGAAACTGCTGAGACCTGGGACTCAGGATAAGAAGTACAAGATAATGTCCACCATCACTCATAGGAGAGTAGATATAATCTTATGACATAAGTTGAATCATAAACAAGTGATACAAGGGGTGCAATAAATTATGAACAATTTGCAACAATGCATAAAATACAAATTAATATCAGTTTCATGCATCTAGACTAATCCACAGGTTGTTTGACCTTTGAAACTTTTCAAACAAATATATCCCCTATGAATGATTCACGTCATTTTCTTATTTTGCCTGACAATAGTCAAGAATTAGCATTCATGATCCAACGAGAACCAGATGAAGTTATCAATCTAAACAGAGCTCCGTTGTTTGAAGTATCTAGACAGACAGCAATTGTAGGATGTTGTGCCCACTGAGAAACATAACTATTGAAGAATTTAAGTAACCAATAACACATTCTCGACATACAATACAATCTATAAAATTGTAAGAAAAAGGGAGTATTTCTCCACGAGAATGTCCTTTACAACGATGACTTGCTAGGTGCTTGGATCTCAGGCGTACTTCTGGGAAGTGAGTTGAGCTTTGGCACGAATAATGGCACTTTGCTTCTCATAAGGGCTGTGTGCTTGCACAACTTGCAACAGAATTTTACAATCACAATAAGGACTTAGACAAAGATTGAGATCATTAGTAAACAGAAATTTCATTTCAATGTTACGGATGAAGTTGACGATTCCATTTATGGAAGGTACTTTATGCCCAAAACACCAGACGCTTCATGCCAAATCAAATATTAGGTGAATATAGTTCTTGGGCAAGAGCGAACAAAAACTAAAATAATTGACCAGTAAAACAGCACCGCTGGCCTTAATCCAGTACTACTTAAAGTTGACATGACATGAATCCACAAAAGCAACGAAACAATTTTCCGTTTAAACTAAAAGCTTTATAATCTAACCAACTGCTTCTGGTAATGTTTAGCAACTAAATAGGGAAACATTAACTTCTTAGGTCAATAGTTCAACAGCGCATAAGGCGATTAAACAACCTGAACAAAGTTGCAATAGAGATATTTCCATCAATTCACTACAAGAAAATAAGGATTTTGCGACGGTAAACAAACCATCGTTGTTTACCGATGGAATACATAAAGTTGTCGGTAAATGTGTCATAAAAGGTTAAATTTAGCGACAAAACAACACCGTTGAAAAGTAAGGCGGGTATTCGTGGAGGGAAATGAAATGTTGACATTACCGACGGACTATTTAGGACAGACTGTCCATCGGTGAAATATTAACCAATATGTCGTCGTGGCTTTACGTTTGAACGTTATTAACTTTTAAAAAAAATGACGTCGTTTTGTTTAAAACAAAACACTCCCGCGCTACCCTTCTCCCCCATTTCCCCGTCGCTCCTTCGTTCTTGCTCTTCCCTTCGTTCTTCTCTCTTCCTCCGGCCCTGATAGATGTGCTTCCTCCTCCGGCGCCAAGTCATCTCCCATCCATGCTCCGTCCGGTGACAACGTGCTACTTTCGGTCCTCTTCTCCGGCCAAGGCACCATTTTCGTTGAGGTATATATGTTTTGACCGTGGGTGTTATAGTTTAGATAATCAGTTTGTGTCTTTGATTTTTTTCTATGTTTTGGTGTTTTGTGAATAGATAACAATGTTATATGTCGAAATGAATGTGATAGAAGGGAAAAAATGTGAATTTGGTTGGTATAATGGGATGAATATTTGATGAACATAAGGTGTTTGATAAAATGCCTATAACTAATTGGGATGATTGAGATGTTTTATCACAATCAATTTTTAGAACTGTAACTAAGTCCTATATGGAAAAGACTTTTTTTTTTAAAATAGAAAACAAAAGATAGTGATTACATGGTCCAACTTTGTTGGTGATTGTTTAGGAAAAAATTTTACTTAGTGAGAAGAGAAGGGTTTGAAAAGAAGAAATAGGATGAAGATCGTCCACGTTTGACCACTCAAACATTTTTGGCAATATGTCCATTTGTTATGAATTATATATTGATATATCTTATAAGAAATTAGCATAAGTAGTACCGTGCCTCTTTGGATTCCAAACCACACTTATGTACAAAAATACCGTCACCATTTATTACAGGTAAGTAATAGATACACTTTAAAATTGTAATATTATTATTGAATATAAAGAATATTATACCTCAATACAAACTATACTACAGCATTATATAAATAATCATTAAGGAAATCGGAGTTGACATTGATTAATTATCCAATGATTTTTGCTGTAAGATATTAATAGATAGATTGCTTCTAGGCAAGTAATATAGACAAATACCTCTTTATAGTCAATGGCTTGTTTTTACTTATACTCTTTAACTATAAGCTTTACCTTGTATCTCTTTACTTCACCATTGGGATTTTCTAATTTTTTTATACTCGTTTGAATCCAATTACATGATAATCTGTTATATGAGAAATAAAATCTCAAGTATCATTCTTTTTAATGGCTTGAATTTCTTCATTCATTGTATAAATCCATTTCTCATTCTTACTAACATCTTTAAAATTTAAAGAAACAATATTGGTGAATAGACAGAATAAGATTCGATTA
This sequence comes from Erythroxylum guanchezii, assembly GCA_025629825.1. Taxonomy (NCBI): domain Eukaryota; kingdom Viridiplantae; phylum Streptophyta; class Magnoliopsida; order Malpighiales; family Erythroxylaceae; genus Erythroxylum; species Erythroxylum guanchezii. The sequence continues at coordinate 31,043,331 of JAOTAX010000006.1, forward strand.
TCATAAAATTTGATAAGTCTTTAATATCCTGAAAGTCTTATGCTTATTAGTAAAGATGTGGATTGTAACATCCCGTCCCCATATTAAGAGTTAAGGTCTGAAATTTCAGTACATGAGAGCTCAAAGAGAGATGAAGGAAATGCATTTTGTTGCTCATGCATCATGTTAGCATATATGCACATAAATATTGAATGTTTGCACATAAAAAGTGGTACATGCATTCATTGACAACTTCCGGGTATGATTTTGTTAAATGTGATTTCATTGAAAATGAGAAGTAGAGGGAGTAGAAAGAGTGATCTTGGTATGAGTTGTGATAAGGAAAGATTTAGAAATAAAATTGGTAGTGATCTGGAAAATATTCATTGAGTGTGCTTTGGTGTGTTAGTCATAACGTTTTCTCTAGTTATCCAAACGAGATGATTCTTAATTTGGATTAAACTAGAGATATACGACTACATTTCGTATGAAGACATCGAATTTCAATTCTGTAGCGCCCCCTTACCGCAAAATACACACCGGGACGCCCGGAGGTCATTCCGATACATATCCTACGATAAAGGCGAGCTACATTCTATCATTTCATTCACTTCACATGGCATCGCATTAAAATTGCTTTTAAAGCATCAATAGAAAAATCCACAATATTTTGTAACTAAACTTTTTCCTCATTTCCATTTCACAAAAACAAAAGGGTTATAGCGTTTTTTAATCCTTACTACATGTACATCTACAAAGACTAGTACAAAAGTATTACCAAACTAAGGAAACTATGTACAATCTAACTATGTCATCCAAAAAGATTCCAGCTGACCGACCTTTGCGTCATGACTGCACTTCGACCACTCTCTATACGGTAGTGGAGCCACTCAAATGCTATAGTCGTCTATCGATCCTGAAAAACAATGATGCAATTTTGCTGAGTTTTGCGAACTCAGTGAGTTAACCATCATCGATGGTTCACTCAAATCAAGCACACAT
>JAOTAX010000006.1:31044411-31057659 GCA_025629825.1 Erythroxylum guanchezii
CCATTTTCCCATTCATGTTAGTAGGGTATTAGGTATTCGTGATTGTATTGGATCTGTGTCACATAGGACACATGCATCTGATGCTTTTCGGTACCTAAAGCCTTGCGGGACAAAATGATGGACTTTCGTTATCTTTGGATCAAATGTTTTATTTTCAAAACGTAGTCGACTATACAGTAGCGTGACTTAACCAAATTTCTAAATTGTTTTTAAACTAGAGTTTACTGCAATTAATGCTTGTCCAAAGGGAAGATTGTTAGACATTTATGTCCTTAGGGACAATTTTGTCCATGTCTCATAAAGTTGGACAACATTAATTGCAAATTTGGTTTTTAAATAAATTATCGGTTAAGTTACGTCATTTGATCCAGATAAAGATAATAAAATGGCTCAATAAATGATCTAGATTAATGGGTTGAAGTTCAGATGAAAAATGGGTTCCGATTAATGTGGATCGGGTTCATATCGGCTTTGCGATGAGGAACCCCGATATGGAAGCTATATAAGGTGAAGTTCTCTTGCAGTTACTCAAGAGAGACTTCACGAGCATAAAGTTTTCTGACCCGTTAAGAGAACTCGTAATTTAAGGAAATTATAGAAAGGCCTAGCCCGTGAATCAGTGAACACTTTCCACTAAAGGTCCCGAAAGATTCGAAGTCATTTGAAGCTCGAAATCGACATCAGAATCAGAGATGAAACCGAAATTCAAGTATTTCACATTATCTTCGTTTTTAATCCTTTCATGTAGATCTGAGGTACGTAATAAGGCCCCTATGACATACTATCATATTGGGCATGATCGCAATGTCGTGTTTCCTTAGTGTCAAAAGGTGGATAAAGTTGCCCACCAGCGAAAAACAATAAGAAAACAATCAATAGAAAATATGGAGAGGTATGAACGGATCAGTCACTTTTACAAAGTAACTTGCCAACATGAAAAAGAGCAATAAAGAATGTCACTTTTGAAGTAGAATATAACTTGGTATATACACTGAAGTTGACCTCGGTTTTAAGGCTGGCAACGGGACGAATCGATCTGGATATGAGAATGAAAGTGATATTATTTTAATTATAATAACATGATTTTAAGTAATTAATTTTTTTGAGACAAAGTAATTAATTTTTTAAATTAATGAATAAAATGATAACGTTTTGTTTAAATCAAATTAAACCAATATTTAAATTTATTCTAAAATACGAGTAAATAAAATTTAATTCGTTAAAATTAAATTAACCTAAAATTACCATATCTAAAGTCTTAACAAGAACTTCTGATATTTTCAATTGTAAAAATTTTTAATCAGTCAATTTTTTAGTTCGGTTTTTAACTTTTCAATTCGATTTACTTTAACAACTATTGTTGTTAAAAATCGATCAATTTATTCATTAATTGCTTGATCATCATAAATTAATAAGTTTTTATTAAACTAAAATAATCAATTAATTCTCATTTAATAATCTATTTTTCAAGAATAATATATTTCAATTATATTTCAAATTCTTTAGTTATTTATATGACGGTCTAATATTGATTAAATCTCCTAAACCTTAAATATCTTATCTTACCAGTTTAAATTTCAGTCCAATTTTTTAAACATTGGTTAAAATAAATAATAAAAATAATAAAAAATATTATAATTTTTATTTATCTATAGTATGTTTTTATTATTTATTTAAAATTTACTTAATTTGAAGAAATTAAGTAGAAAATAAATTATATTATACTAAATAAAAATAGAAACACAAAAGTTACCTTTATAGTTTTTATAATTTATGAAAATTGGATGGGACCAAAACTTAAAAAAAAACTAATAAATTAAAACAAAAAGGTTTTTCTGCTGAATTAAAAAAAAATCACAAACACAAACAGTGAACTGGCATCGATGATGTTGTTTCAATCTAAAACTGGTGTTGGATGGTGGCTTGGCTAAGTGATTCGCTGACTATGACACGCGTCATCCATTTTGTCCTGTAACTTCAAATTATGAAGAGGCAATAACATACTATGAGTATACATACTACTATGATTCAGAAAAGGGGGTGGGAGTGGGAGGGATTGAATTGGACAAATCAAGCTTTTCAAATTTGAAAATGTTCATCGGAAGATTTTCAATGTGACCACCTTCCGTCATTATCAGCTGACCCCATTCAATCTTCTTAAATTACCTTCAAATTATAAAAAAATAAAACTCAATTATACTTAATATTCTTTTTATATTTTACAAAAAGATTATTTTTATAATTCAAATCTGTAATATTTTGATGGTGAAGGGGTAAAATAATAAGAATGATCAAATTTTAAAATTTAGGATTTTCTTTAATTTCAGTAAAATTAGTTAGTGGAATAAACGATTATAATTAAAAACGATGCAATAATCATTACAAATAGAGAAAAGTTATAAATAAATTTAAAAAAAAAAGACAAAGGAGGAGTTTTGAAAATGGAGAGAGGGAAGGGAAGGGGTGGCGGCTATTATTGGAGAGTTACGCGCTATATGAGAGAGTGACGTATACTTGACTGTCTCCGACAGCGAAGTAGAAGTACACTATCTAATGCCTATCCAACTGGAATACTAAAAACCATTGTTTTTAATATTAAATTACAAAAATACCCAAATGTTGCTGACAGGTGACAGCTCCGCACTTCATATGAGTACGAGGCTAAGGTCTGCAGTCCGCACTCCCGGACCATTTTGCAGTTATCTCTGAGCCCTGCCTTTTTATCATCGATCGTTTCGACTTCTCTACTTTTTGCTGTTGAAGAAGGAAAAAGCAATAGATCTAAGCTACAGACATGGCAACTTTTGCAGGGACAACTCAGAAGTGTAAGGCTTGCGAGAAAACTGTGTACTTGGTGGATCAGCTTGCAGCTGACAACAAAGTCTTTCACAAAGCTTGTTTTAGGTGCCACCACTGTAAAGGTACCCTCAAGGTGAGAGTGAGATACCCTTCTCTTTTATTTCCTGGGAGGTGTAAAAAGATGCGCACCTATGTGCAGATGCCTCAAACTTGCAGATACACTTAGTTGGCATGCTTTTTGGTGTTGCTTTGCTTGATCATACTTACAACAAATTTACAGTTTGATCGTGTGCATTCTGTGTTAGTTGATATGATCTTTTTTGTTGGGAACCAGTAACCTGTTCAGTCCGATATCCGATGGTGGATAATAGTGCTCTGTCGTTTCTTCTTCTTCTTCTTTTCCCCCTTGATCGAGGTTTCCTGATCAGTATTGAAACCGTTGGACATTTTTATCCTTAATTTCATTTGTTAATGGTTGGGAAATGATATTGTGAGTCTTGTCGTTTGGTTTTTTTTCTTCCTGTCAATTTGATCATTTACTTCTACTGATGAAATGATTTACAATATTCAATTGCCTCTGTCGTAGTTGGTGAGGGTAGGTCCGTTTTTTTGGTCATGAAATTGAATCTAGATCCTCATCTTTGAATGGTAAAAGAAGGGCCCGACAAATGATGGAGGAAGAGGTTAGAACACACTGGCTTAGATCTTAATTGAAATCTTGAAGAGACTGAAATGTGTAGAATCAAGGCCCACTAAGTTCTCTGTCGGTGGGTAGTTGGAAGTAGTAAAGGAAGAACAAAGATCTTTCAAAAGTAATCAGTGAAAATATAGAAATTATTTTCCTTCTTATGGAACCATCAGTTTTAAACAGAAACAGGGAAATGTGCATGTGGGTGGTCTGTAACTGGACACCAGAATACAGCTAGATAGCTTTGATATAATATCGAGAAGAAATCTGCAGTTTTGCTGAGAGGTTTTTAGTTGTTCTGATTGGTGTGTAAACTTATGTTCTTAGCTGCTATCGAAGTTACCAAACTGATAAAATTTTTTTGAAAACTTTAATCTTAAGATTTGTAGTCCCATGAACATTATGTTTGAAGGTTAGTTTGATTACGCTTGTTACCACGGATCAGTGTCTGTACAGTAGCTTCAGATTATAGTCTTATTAGCGTTGTGTGCAACTTGATTCCAATGATGATGCAGAGAAGAGCCTTTGGAATCTCAAATAAGCCAACTGTTTAGTCGCTCTTATGGTGCTTTAATCACCTACTTTTCCATATTTGTGCGTGTAGCTGAAGAGATTGAAACTTTGTCTGACACTACTAATAAAGAGGACATTGAACTCTAAACGTGATGAAAATGAAAATTAGGAAAGGAAGAGGCAGATCAGGAGGGGATGGACACTGAGCATTATTTACAAGACAATGTCTGGCATTCGGCATTACAATCGATCAATATGGTTTTGATCTGGGCTTGCCACACCCTTGGCCTCTGTTGATATTTGTATATATAGCCAATTGGGGTATTCGTTAACATTATTTTCCATTTGAACTAAATTTACTTGTTTGAGGTTTAGCTCAATTAGCCCAAAGTTCCTTTTGGTGATGTTTGATGCTCAATAGTTCCATGCTGATGACACTAATGCCACCAATCAGTTGGGTTTGAGAATTGAAGTGGATCAAACCTGTGAATGCAGACTGCCGATAACTTATAAAGATATAATGTGTTTATATTACTGCATGCGTAGAGAATCTTATTGACAATATTATACCTTATTTTGTAAGTGTTCATCTATTTAGCTGAAAGAAAGTGTGTAATGTTTTCTCACTCTATAGTTGCACTGTTATCCTGTTTGTTGTTTTAGATTATAAGTGTTTTGCTTACGTCAACTTGTAATGTTGCACATTTGCAGCTGAGTAACTATTGCTCCTTTGAAGGTGTTTTGTATTGTAAACCTCACTTTGATCAACTATTCAAGATGACCGGCAGCCTGGATAAAAGTTTTGAAGGTAATGCTCTGTGTTCAGTTTGATTTCAAGCACGCAACATCTGTTTTGTCTGCTTCTTTGTTCTCATTCATAGGTTGTTCTTTTCTTTTTCTCTCTTCTGTAGGTACTCCAAAAACTGTTAACAGATCTGCTGACCAGGTATATGCAATGAATTTCTTGTACTACTACTTTATCAATATGGGAACAGATACAATTTAGAAGTTTTCAGTAACAGGGAGAAGTCTAAAGATGATTTTTAGGATTCCTGACGTGCTTCAAATCCTGGATGAAATCACGCAGGTTAGCAACAGCAAAGTCTCAAGTATGTTTGCTGGAACTCAAGACAAATGTGTTGCTTGCAAGAAAACTGTTTATCCAATTGAAAAGGTACATTAAAAAATCCCTTATTATAACATCATGAGCTTTGCAGGACATTTTCAATCTATCCTCTGATTCATTACATTTCAATTCTAGAGAATCATTACAACCTTAATCAGATTTTCTTTCGTTACTTCAACTGTAAGTAGATTGATCTAGTTCAGTTGTTCCTATTTGTTGAACTGATGGAATTGAATTGTGAGATCAAGTACCTGAACACAGCAACACCTCTGAGGCCTAGGACTTTGCCTCTTAGAAAAGCCTCTGTGAAAATAGAAATTAAAATAGACTAGATAAATTTAAAAATTCATAAAAGGCATGACCGGTGGGATTGTTTCCCTCCGTTCCCTTCCCTATCATCCCCAACCCAACCAATTTCCTCTTGCTCTCTATTGCAACTTTGATACGAAACAAAATATTAATTCAATGGCCGTGCAATATTTAAGGGATGAAAACTACAAAAAGTTGATGAAGTAAAAGAATAAAGGTCACCATGATGGTTAAATTTGGACCTTTCCCCTCATTTCCTTATAGTCTGTGGCAAGTCCAACATCGAACTATGTCAAAAGTATAAGATGATCAAGTCACGTTAGAATTTGCCCTTGTTTTCTGTGAGTTGTTGCTGATTATATACATATAATACATTCCTGAACTTATGGATGATAAGAAGTCGAAAAGTGTTCTTGTTGTCTTATTGAACTCTCTGCTTCTTTCAGGTCGCAGTCGATGGCACATCATACCATAAGGCCTGTTTCAGGTGCACCCATGGAGGCTGTGTGATCAGCCCATCAAACTATGTAGCACATGAGCACCGTCTCTATTGCAGGCACCATCACAACCAACTCTTCAAGGAGAAAGGGAATTTCAGCCAGCTTGACAAGAGTGAAAATGCTAAGCCGGATGCTGAGACAGCAGCAGTGGAGTGATGTCACAAGATTTTGGTGCGCTAGAAATGTTGATAACTGGGGGAATTCAGATCGCAGAGATGTCAGGATAACCAATTGGTAAGTTTGGAGGAAATGATGTTCCATTTGTGGGGTTCCAACTGGTTTCCATCAACTTTTTGAGTGTGAGAATTGAGTGCCTGAATAAAAATAGAGATTTTGGTGTTGCTGCCCTTGTCACAGACCGTGAACTGAATACCAGAAGTTCTGTATTTATATTCCAGTTCACTTTGAGGTGCTTTCTTTTCTTTGGTTTTATGTTGCGTGTGTTCTCCTGATCTTCTGGTACATGTTTCTACAACTCGTATTCATGTGAATCTTCGTTACATGTATACACCCTTCTAATTGTTCTCCGTGGCCTGCTTACCGTCCCCATCTCCAAGATTTTCAAGTTTGTCACCTAAGTGTTTGTCTTCCAAACACTACAATGCAAAGATCGATGTTTTGATCTTCTGATACGAACAAGAACATGATGCTAGGGACTCAGAGTGGATAATGGTAAACCCCAGTGCTAATGAAGTCCATTGTTGTTTCTGTTTATCATCAGTGTATCTTACAAATAGGAAGATTCACTATAAAATGTTACAGCTTGTTTAAACAATCGTGTGATTAGTACCTATCAAGCAAATCCTAAGAGGAAAGATGAAATTCAGAAACTTCGAACTCGATGCTTGTCCAATGTCCGCTTCAATGGGAGAAAAGTTCTCGTTCGTTTCTTTCAATCGGACGAGAAAGCAACTTTTCGACGGGAAAACTTGGAACTTTCAACGGGAGGAGGTGAGGTGTTTTACAGGGCCAATGGTTCTCGGTGGGCCCGTTGAACTGGTCTCGATCCTGGATTTATTTAACGGGGTCGGTAAAGCTCAAAGACCTAGAAGTTAAAGGAGAACAGTACTGGGCCTTGGAGATCTATTTATGCTGTAGATGTGATTGCTGGATAGGTCATGCAGCTTTAACATCTCTTCAACAAGTTATGATATGCATTTTTAAAGGAGCACCGTACATAAAAAAGGCTACGTACCTGGAAATAGCCGGTTTAACTGGTTAGCTGCTTAATCTTAGCTTAGGTTAGCTATTAATCTCAGATTGCAATGGAAGAAAAAAGGAGTCAGGGGGCGTGTCTTCTGCAGACACAACTGTCTGCACTGCGAAATTTGAGATACCTCTCAATGTCAATCAGAGACCATTATGGACGCATAGTTCTAGGAGGTGTTATTACCAGATATTTTATTTAGATAAGCAAATGATGAATCAGTTATGGCGTGTCCATTGTCCACGTTCATTTGCCGGACAACTCCCTCCTTAAACCTGATTCTGCGCGCAATGATTGGTCTTACAAGAGACAGATATTGAACAGTTGATAGGAATTCCATTTCAGATGCATGCTTAGAGAATGTTCTAATGGTGAGTTGGTTGCAGTTGTCCAACGTAAAAGTTTGTGTGAAGTGGAGCATTAAAGAAAAAGAAACGGTCTTCTTTTGCTTTAGATAGAATTAGAAGCGGCGCAAAAGTATTCAGTTTATGAAAACGAAGATTCTGCTTCTTTAATGCATCGAATTGCTAAAGAAAGTCCGAAGTGTACAACTTTGCTTATTTTTCTTAAGGTCCTACGAGTTGAACTTTGATCCCAACATTATTAAATACGATGAGAGTCGTTCCTAACGGTCTTAAATGTTCCGTACGAGTTTCTGTGTAATATCAGAATATGAGATTCAACACTAGTCTGTCCACTGTAGCAGGTTTGACTGCAAAGTGCTCATTGAGCTTCTGCTTTAACTTGCAAGCTGTAAGGATCCTGTCCATTGCCAAGAGCCAATGCCGATTTCTAATGTCTTAATTCTGTAATATGATGTATGTTTTTTGAGAAGAAACCATAAATATCAACAAAATAATGTTAGTGTTGACTTTTCTTGCCGTCAGGATGAAGTAAACAGGTGCAAGATCTTTTGCTGAATAAGATGAGATCTCCAGAGCAGAAAAATGGATATGCAATAAATTGATGGGACCTGTTATTCATCTAGACAAGTTCAGAATCAGATGATGTGTTAAAAAGAACAGGAAGCAGCCATTTTGATCTTTGGCATTCAAACAGTAGCGTCCATACCCGTTCTGACACATTTTTATCCCATTTCTGCGCATGTCTCAATCCAGCGGCAGCTTTAAGAGAATTTCAATATATGGAAGTCTTTGAAGTTTTGAAGTTAAAAGCCTTATCCTCCGCCTAATGCAGGGAGTTTTGGATTTTTTGTTTAATTTTATAGTATTTTATTGTGTCAAGTAAATTTTAACCATTTATTTATACAAGTTTTAAATTTATTTATATAGAGCTCACTTAAAATCTGTATAAATAAATAACTGAAATTTACTAGACACAATAAAACACCATAAAACTAAACAAAAAAATCTTATTCCAATTCAGGAACCAAAGCATTCAACTTTGCATCAGGCTTGGGTATACTACTTATTGTATCATAGGCACAAATTGTTTTTAAAAATAGCATCGAGGCCTTAAAATTATAGTTCTTTAACACATCAAATCTTTTGCTAAAGTTTCTCCGTTTCAGTTCTATTAAATTTATCTTATATATTTGTAGGGAGTTTACCGCTTGTTATGGATGAGATTTAATAAAATATAATATTCTTATTTAATAAAATATAATAAGAATACTATGACTAAAATAAGAGATATGATTCAAGCTCCTAATTGTAAAGTGAATTGCGTGTTCATTTTTTAATTTATTTGAAAAATTAGTAAACAAATCTTTTTACTAAATAGTAATGATAATTTAATTAATAATAATACAAAATAATAATAATAATAATAATAATAACTATAAAATATAAACTTAATTTATAGTATTTTGACCAAATAATTATTAATAAAACTGGAGTCCCAAAAGCTTTTGAGAACTCAATTTAATATTTTTTTTAAAAAAAACTCCTTTTAATGTAAAAAATTCTGCTTACAACTCAATTTATTTATAATTTGAAACTAATTCAAATAATCATTAAACTCTTTAAGTTAATTAAATCTCTGTAAAAAATTATTTTACATTATGTGTTAAAATATTAATTTCCAACTTTTAAAATTTTTTAAATGTATCAAATCATTCTATTTTAATAAGAAGTTACTTAAAATTATGTTAAAAGCTTTCATGTTCACGTGTCAACTGCTGTTGCTTTGCCTTATATGCACATTTGGTTCTCCATGGGAGATGGAAAGCTGGTTCTTTTTATTTCCTTCTGATACAACCTTCAGTTTTTATAAGCAAACTCTTATTTGATATAATCATTTCAGAACACCTATTAGTTACAAATTCTCTTTGAGACACCACCGCCACCTTCCGCTAAACATGTTAGCGTTACCAAATCTTCAATTCCATGGGGTGGGGATTAATTAACCTGCCTCTATCTCCAAGGCTTATCTGTACAGAAGACCACAGGCTTTTACAATACTGAAAAACCTCTCTCTGATGAGTCCATTTGCTTTTCATGTACTTTACGCTACATGGTATGCAGATCGTAGCATGATTAGCTGCTTGATTCTGAGATGCTTTTCAAGGATGGTTGCCATGTTCTTGATCTGACTGTTGCAGAGTTGATAGAGACTACTGCCCTTGGTCTGTTCCTTTCATGTTTGGTCATCTGAAAGTTTCAGGTGATTGGAAAAAATTTAATTTGAAACAACATCCTTAACATCTTGTTCTGGTTAACAAGATCGAATAAAGAAATTGAGAAAAATACGACATGAGGCTAAAAGATGGTTTCTTGTTAATGCCCATAATATGCAAAAATTTACAATCTTCTGCAAATGTATTAGAAAACGTTGAGGGATAAAATTTACCTGATTTTCCTCATCAAGCTCAGATCCTTTTTGTTCCGAATCCAACCTTGAGGTCTGTTTCTCTCTCGCCCTTTCTAGCCTTTCACCAGATTCTGACTGGTTTTGCGTCAGCTTCGCTTGCTTCTTTGCTCTCAATCCTTTCATAACCTCTAAAACACCCCCCGGAGACAACAAAAGAATTCGTTACAAATCTAAACTTTAAAAACCGAAGACAAAAAAATAAGGTAGAAACTGAAACTCAACCCACCTTGGGTGGTGATGAGCCTATAAACATGCCCAAGAGCAAGAGTATCCGTAGGCTTGAGAAGCTTAATTCTGGTTAACCGAACAGAACCATTGTTGTTGCTGTGGGTGTCATCTGTAGACCTGTTGTTGGGACATTGTTGAGCATTGGTTGTTGATGGATACAACGTGGTGGAGAGAAGAAGGGCAACATAGTGACCAGGGTTCATCTTCATAATCTGACTAGCACTAACAGGCAAATAGAACGTCTCTACTTTGCCACCTGGGTGTTGCACCACTAGAGTTGCTGCATCTACTGCTTGACAATTACCCATCTCTCTAACTCTCTCCCTCTTCCTCCGTACCTCCAAGTAGAGAATGAAGAGATAAAAAGTCAGGAAAGTAGAAGCAGAGGAGACTGGAGTATTGTAGCTTCGAGTATCTTTTATAGCCACTAATAGTACCTGCCAATATCGATCTTTTCAAGCGGTAAATGGCCTCCTGTTTTATTCAGAAAAGGCTAGCTTTTCTAAATCTATGGTCCAAAATGGCTGTAGTGAGGTGGGCTACACAAGTCACCAACGTTTATAGTCAAGGGAGAGTTTTGAAGGCGTCTAAAAATATATATCAACATATGAGCATTTAAGAACATAAAATTTCGGATCTTTGTTCATAATTTAGCTTTAAAAAGATTTGAATCGAGAAACTAGTATTTGGGAGGGAGCCCGAGCCTCTCTTTAATTTTCTTCGTTAATGATTGAGAGATTAGGTAGGATATTCCATTACGAGAGAAACATTGAATCACTCGTGCATTATTAGTCAGAATCGCAGCACCGCCCTCAACATAATACGTACGTCTTTGCAATTATTAAACAAAAGAGTTGAGTTGAGAAAAGGAAGTTATGTTAAATTTTGGTAATGAAGGAAAGGAAAGGAGGAGAATAATGGAGCTCTCACATGGCGATGGTGTGGTGAGCTGTGGTTGGCTGGCCAAACAAAAGATCATGGTAACCCCAAGATAGATGCGATAAACAATGTAATTATACTTGGATTCTGCCTGCTGCTTACGGTAATAAGATGGGATAATGAAAAAGTGAGTGGTCATTACTCATCATGATAGGTGCGGTTTTTACATTTGAAGCATCAAAACGTGAAATGGGTGGGGAAGAGAGACGTGGGTACTCCTTAATTTATTCACTCACCTTTATAGAATGTGGAGTCACATTTGGGCCTGAAAAGTTATGCAAATATTATTCTGTTCTTCTTGCAAAAGTAAAGAATCCCATCACTTCTTCTATTGCTAAAAAAGCTGCCTCTTTTGTTTAATCTTTCTCAAAAAGCTAGAGGCAGAGCTTTTACCTTCCTGTTTTAATTGGGTATCCTATGGCAAAAGTTTTAGATTATCCCCATCAGGTTAAAAGCCATAATACATAGCTCAAAAATAGTTCAGGAATCTTGTTGCACTTCAGTATTGATTTGTTGTTTTTGAAAAGCTTGAAGATGGGCGGGCAATTGGCATTTGGCAAGCAACCATAATGTAAGCCACCTGGAATGTGGTACCAGTACCAATACGTATAATGAATGTAATGTTCACCCAACCCAACAGAATTGGAACTGGAAGTGAGAGTGAGTTGTGCATGATTTGACCCTGCACAATGATTCCTGAGTTCTTCCCTTGTGTTTTAACGGGGAAGCAAAATGATGTGCCTCCATGCCTTTGTTTCTCAATTTGGGAACAAAACAGTGCATCAAGTTGTAGACCTTCACTGGTCCTTCAGATTTTCCTGTCTCGACCTCTGACAATGTTATCTTTTTTGTCACCAACTTGTATATCTCATTTCCTTTACTTTTCCAGCTTTGCACTGCTATTTTCTTACCATTTCCTTTTCCTCTTACTACAATGCTTGTACGTGTAATTGTAAACGGGATATGTGCATGATACTACCTAATGTTATAAACAAAACAACAATCTTAGTTCAAATGAAATTAATTCAGGTAGCATGCATCTTGGGTGAAAAAATATAATGATGTTCCTCAAACCTAAGCAAGCGAACTTAGATTCATTAGAAAAGTTGAATATCTACCTGGGAATTGGGTTTAACTGAAACAAAACAGAAGTAATCTCTCCAGATTACCCTGCTGATTCTCCATATCTTTCAGTGATCTGATTATATATTACTTTAGCGACTCTTGTCATCGCAACTCACAGACTCAAAGCAGACCTTACTACCTTAGTATTTGTGCAACTTGAGATAAAAATTCCAGGCGAGCTACTGGGTGGAAGAAACATTAAAATATACTTGAAACTAAAGACTCTGAAAGATTCTGGTTAGGACCTCCAAGTTGGTTTCAGGTTTCCACGTACCTTGTGTACATTAATGAATGTTTTATTAAAACAACCTGAGTCGGATTAAATTAAAATACCACAAAAGTTAATCTTAATGGTCAAGTAGGAGGAGCGGCCATGTGAAAAGGTTAAGAACTGTAGCTCCCCAACTTTACTGATTTCTGATTGTAAAGTGTGGGGAGGTATTGACATTAAATATAGTATTACGCCAAAGATCATAATTTGTCTTTGTGCTGAATCTGTACAGCCATAGATAATCATATCAGAAGTCCAACATTTCCATTTTGTTTATTCTTTGATTCAAACATACAAAATATGTGGGTAGCATTCAGCTTCTTCTCCTTTTCACAAATTGAAATGGGAAGGGAATAGGTACGACATTTGATGGTCCCCATTGTTACTAGATAACTTGGCATTTATGGTTTTAATTCTTATATTTTAGCCTTCTTTATATTGAAATATCCTCACCTAACGACACATACAGAGTTTTTAGGGTTCTTGTGACGAGATGTACTTTGTTTCTTTCACCAATAATACATGACAGAAACCAAAAATTGAGCTAGGTGTCTTTTGTAGCTTTGTGTCAGCTGGTATATGAAGTAAGCTGAAGATCTCCAACTCCAAGAATACTTTCTGTTTGCACCTAATCGGGTCCTGGCAAACAAAAAAAACTAGAGAAGTGGTCTATCATTAGAAACCCCAGGAACTAGTCACTTGAATTGTTAA
>JAOTAX010000006.1:31064382-31115886 GCA_025629825.1 Erythroxylum guanchezii
TTTTTTATTAGAAATCTCAACCAAACAGGTTTTTGTTTTCAGTTTTTATATTGCAAATCTCAACCAAACAGGTTTTCGTTTTTTTAGAAAAAAACAAAAACTAAAAACAGGAAACAGAAACCAAAAACAACAACAGAAAAATAAAAGTGGAACCAAACGGCCCCTTAGCTTCTCCTTCTAATTTCCATTTTTCTTTATATATTTCTATATCACTAAGTTGTTTCACCATATCCCCTTTCAGGTTCTACTATTTGACTCTGGTATATGTCATAGGGCTTCTCTTCTTCCTCCAACCTCTAATTATAAAATCCATAATTAACAATCTATGTTGAGTTGACAACCAAGAGTTAGGTATCACTTTCCAATCCTTGCAACTAAGTTGAACGCTCTACCTTATTATAAAGTATTCAATTTGATTAAAAGTCACCAAGTTCTTCTCGTTTTTCTTGAAAAATGCTACTATAAAATCCAACAAAGCAGTCTCACTATCATTCTTATCACTGTACCCAAAACACTAATGAGTCTATGAATATCGGTCCAAAGTTACCCCTATATGACCATTAAAGTCTCCTTCTAAAATAACTCTCTCGTTAGGAGGAATTTGCTTAATCACCTCATCTAACTCTTCCTAGTATTAACGCTTAAGTTATTTGTCTAACCTTATTTAGGGTGTATAAGCACATACCATATTGAAAACAACACCTTTTATCACAATCTTTAAGGACAAAATCTTATCATTAGTCCCCCTTACCTCCTACAATATGATTTATGAGTTCCTTGATAACCAAGATACTTACCTCATTATGTTTTCTCGAACATCCTGAATACTAAAGTTTAAATTCGTTAATTTGTTTCACTTTAATTCCTGTCCACTTTGTCTCCTAGATATACGCTATATGAATCTTATATTTATTTAAAATACTCATATACTTTATTAAAAAATATATATAGATTTTATTAATCAAACTGACCTAAACGCATGAAAAATATAATAGAAAATTTAAAAATTTATGGATCATAACAAAACAACAACTAAGATAACAAAACATAAAATAAACTAATGCAACAATATTTTCTAAAAATAGGTGTTAAATTGTAGACCATATCTTCAATTAGAGCCCATCATTAACATTCCTTGACTTTTTAAAGTTTTGTTTGAAACACATTTGACATATGTCAAATCAAGAATTAACTTAACATCTGGACATGATCAGGGGGTGCCTGCAACTATTTCCCACCTTCATCAAGACATATTTCCTATACTATCTCCTTAAAAGTAATACAATTTTGGAACTCCAGTTCACCTGGTGGTCCTTTTTTATATTTAAAAGTCTCCATATGCTAAATGCTTGCGTTTGAATCCCAAGTGTTTAAGTTTTGAATTGGTCTTTAAAAAGCTATTTAAATCAAACTCGACTTTAGAATTTTGACTTATCAGAAAGAGTTCCCAAGTACATAACTTGTGATATATGACATACACAATTTATTTAAAGCTATTGCAATCAACTCAAGCAAACAGGGCCTCTGTTGGGTTACCATTTTATAGCTTTCTTCCAAGCAGTCGTTATTGTTAACGAACCATTCAACTTATCGGTTTAAATTCTTCACTTGGATGGTTTCTTTAATGACATATAAATCCTTTTCGGTTTGAGTGATATCGACAGCCCTTGTCTGAGTCTTAATTTAAAAACGACTTTCAACAACTGCTTAAACCTTGATTCAACTTCCATGTTCTATCTATCTCTTTGCAATCAGCTCACGTTTTTGTTATGCTCGCTTGTTTTTTTGACCAATTCTCTACACAGAGAGAAACTAGACTCGCATGTAATTTTCCCATTTCTCACTTCTACATTCCCAACCTCCTTGTCCCTCAACAATAAATCAACTCCATTTTCCTCCATGGAATTCTCTGACGGTCACTTTCGATCTAATAAGTCTTTGTTACAGTCTATCACTCTATTGCCTGAGTTATTTCTGTCATTTCCAAGGGTCCATGACACGAGTCCCGTGATTCGTATCAAATTTGGAAGACCTGAGAGTTGGCAACCCTGCCACCACGTTCTCATGATCAAACCTGTGATTCATGTTAAACTTGTAGTCCTCCATCGCCAAATAAATGCTTACGGTCCCATTTCACCACACCATTTTTCCACAGCCGTCGTGAGTCAATGGCCGTAACCATCTTGCGTGACTTTTTCAGGCACCCAGATCAGAATTCTAAACAAGCTGACCGTAGGATTATGAGAATGGACTTGTCAGAAATATTTCATCTACTAACACAAAATCTGAATTAGATAAATGGGCATGCAGGGAATGGAATGTCTGAATCATAGGAAATGGAAACAAGATCAAGGTGGAAAAACAACTGACAGATACGAAAACTGCTTCGTCGCTGCTTCAAGGGCATTTCTTTCATTGGATTTACAAGAACAAATTCAACAAATGTTAAAAGTACCCTATAAAGGAAGTCTCGATGCTATACTGCTGTATAGCGTGTGATAAGTTTCACAAAAGAGGGAACAATCGCAAGATTGTCATGTGATCTCCTGAATAGCACTTCCTATGAATAAGATTTAATCCCATATCATACCGATGGGAAATACTTGTTGAGATTGAAAGGCAGGGAATAAAATTCTTCGCTCCTTGTATCACCTTTGAACGTGCGGAATTTGTCCCACCAATGCTTACCCCTATCTTTCCTAGTATTCTTTTTGTGCAGGGTGTTGTCCAGGAAATATGCGACACAGCCCGCAACAAATGCTTCTGATGAGAAAGGAACATTTACCATATCATTGAACTGCCAAGAAAAAACATGAATTCTTTAGTTAGCTTCTTGTAATAATTTTCCCAAACAAGAGCAACCGAAACCGAAGTAATCACAGCTTACCCATCTTGCTGTTGTGTGGACTGGACCATAGCCATTAATCGCTGTGTACTCGTTGAAATATTGTGGTACGGACAAACCAATGAAGACAGAGAATCCCAATATGAACTTTGTTCGGAAGGCGTTGAGATTGCAGAACTGAAGAAAGCTCAGACCTCCAGCACCTAGACATACATAATGCCATTACTAAACCACAACAAATTAAAAATCCATGACTTCAAACCGTCAAAACTTCACATACCCACGTAAGCAAAGAAAAGGCAATACAAAGCAGCAAAAATTGGGGGTGGAATTGAAGCAAATACTGCCCCAAATTTTCCTGCAGAACACCACAAAGTTTAATGGTATACAATGTACTCTCAGAAAGATATGAACCATAACAAGCTCTAAAGAAAATCTTCAAAGTTAATAAGACTAACCCAGAATGGAAAAGAAAAGCATAAATCCAGCAGATATCTGGACAACCCTACGGCTGCCAACTCGTGTCAAGGCCAAAAGACCAGCATTTTCTCTGTTAAAAAAAAGGTCAATACTCCGATCAAAAAATGTCACATATCAATGCTTTTTTAAAAAGTACACATTATAAAAAGAAAGTTTTCTGGGCGAGAATCTTACACAGACACAGAGGATCCATTCACTGTTCCAAACAACCCAGAGAGCAATATAGCAACTCCCTGGGAAGAAACAAAATGTTAACACAGAAAAGGAAAATTAGTTTTCACTCAAGTTCAAGTTTTTCTAACTCGGGGGGTTAGTTTTCAGTCAAAAGTGGGTGCATGCAACATAAGGTCAAGAAGTATATAAATGTATGTATGTATATAGAAGGTCAAGAAGTCAATGCATGATCTAAGAACTCAAACTCATGAAACAGTTACATAAAACAAAGATTTTTATTTTTCACATAAACCAATCATTTTCAGTTACCTGCCAACCTATACCACGACTAAGAACAGATGGGGGCATTGGAGTTGCACTTGCGTATCTTGCCACCGCAATAAAGGCACCAGTAGACTGCAAATTTGTAATGCATAATGAATAAAATTCATGTACTATATGAGATAACAATGTAAATAAGCACCAGAATCCGTCGTCACAATCTTAAACT
This sequence comes from Erythroxylum guanchezii, assembly GCA_025629825.1. NCBI lineage: Eukaryota > Viridiplantae > Streptophyta > Magnoliopsida > Malpighiales > Erythroxylaceae > Erythroxylum > Erythroxylum guanchezii. Next base: position 31,068,372 of record JAOTAX010000006.1, read on the forward strand.
GTACCAATTCATGAGTTTTGCAGGCACAAGCACACACAAAAATAATGTTGACAATGATTTGGTAAAAACTGCAACCTGTAAAACTGGTTGAAGTTTGCTTACAGATGGAGCTAGATTTCAGTACCCGGTAGATTCTAGATTTCAGCTCAATAGCAAGTACAATGACCCAATTAGTATTCACATCATAATGCCATGGGCAACAAGAAAGTAAATACTTATTTCCTATTAGAATGGATGGATAGGGGTAGTAAGGGGAAATATCACCAGTGAGAGAACAAAACAGTTTTGACGCCAATTACTATGTGATGTAATTCTTAGTTTTAAAACTGTATATGTGGAAAGAAAAAGTAGAAGAGAAAAATGCCAACCTCAACAAGAGCAACAAAGGATGCCATCATCATAGCAAAGGCTTCACCAGCATCAAATGAAGGTGGGCCCCATTGAAAGGGATAAGGAACTCTGATCCTGATCCAAAAAGATACAACGGACATAAGTCCATATAGTTGGTCAATCGTTTGAGTTACTTATACTACATCCGAGCCATTCTCAGGCTGTAATAAAAGTTACAAAAAGCTAAACCAGAACTCCAAACTAGAATTTTAAGATAATTTGTTTGATTCAAGAAATTGACATGGATAAGGAACAAAATTAGATCAGTTCAAGGTGGAACTAGTACAAAGCTTATCTCCACTTTCTAGCTCTAGCAATTGATTTGGGACAATTAATTCATATGAATGATCTAAGGTATATTTACTAAGAAAGATCATCTAACTTCTGCCTTCCAAATCAATATGCAAAACATGAAGTTAGACCAAGTTAAATCAATAAATCAACAGCAAAAGTTGAACAGTTGATGAGAGTCTCAACTTATAGTCTTACTCTATACACCAGCACAAAAAGATATGAATATTCAAACAATGATAAAAAATCCTAACTTTTGCAGTTGGCCCTAACTACTTAACTTGAATGGTCTGACAATTAGTTTTAGTAGGTAAACCATTCCACAGAAGCCTCTTAAAAATCACAACCACAGATTGGACACTATATATTTCGTTCAGTCTATTTACATGATATAAAACCTAATACCACATAAATAGTTTCCACCAATAACTGTGACATAATAACAAATAAATAGAAAGTTGTCCTGCTGTCTGACTTCAAACCTACCATGGAGCAGCATCAATGAGTCCAGCACGATCAGTTCGACATGTTGCTTGCGTCTTGGGAGCTGCACCATTATAAGCCCCACCTACAGTAAGTAGGTATGCATAAATCCATACAATGACCACAGCAAATATGACAGCAAAACGATCAAACACATGCTTCCCCGACTTCAACACGTGAGGCATATACTGCAAAACGAACAAAAAAGTTACTCAGCCCAATGACAATCCTGTCTCATATTGTTGAAGAGGAAATAGCTGACAGCAATGTGATTCTAGTAGTAACAGCACAATTTACCTGAGAAACAAATACTAATATGATGAGCTCTGGCAATCCAATCTCCACACATTTGGCGACCTAAGAATCCAACAAAAAATTAAAACCGAGCGTGTAAAAAAGTATTAGCAAGGAATAGGGTAGCCCAACAGTAAGCTCCTCCCACCTAGGACAAGATACTGGATTCAGACTCACCCCTTCCCCATGCAGTCAAAGTTCCTTGCCTTAAGAAAAAGGACCCATTCCTAACCCACCTCCACGCCCCCAACCCACAACCACAAAAAAAAGAAGAGAAGAAAGATGTTTGCACATGTCAGCATGTGCTACCCCTCATTATGCGCATGCAACAATACAAAGCTTACCCCAGGAAAACCAAGCTCATACAGGCCAAAACCAACGAGAGCAACCAAAGGCACAGCTGAAAGTGGACTTAAGAACCTGAAAAATGTGAATAAAATCTTAGTATAGACAGGATTGTTCTCACACCCAAGTATTACCTTACTAAGCTTAATGTAGACTCCAACTACTTGAGCATTCAAATGTTAATAATGTATAACCCATATAAGTGTACTGACATTCAAAAACGCATTTGGCTTGCATAAGCTAGATGAGAATGTCAAATACCTGACCTATAAAACAAGTTCACTACACAAACGATCCAAACCAGCCAAGATTTATAATATGCTCAGCAGGATAATGCGCTTTGAACATTACATTATCTTCCAATCATACAAGTTTATATACAGTACTAACCTGGTGACATTACGCCAAAGGCCACTAAAACCTAAAACAATCTGCAGTGTGGATGCAACAATTAGGGCCCCTTGGATTGCACGCATTATCCTCTTAAATTTCTGTGTACAAGTGAGAGGTTATCAAAGAGTCACATTAGATGATGAGACAACCACCTGTAAGAACATTGTGGTCCATAAATTTTTTTATTGACTTTGTTCATTTTTCCTTTTTCATTTCAGTACCAGAATAACTTACCTCAGCAGTAATGAATGGTTTAAATAGGAATCGTAACTCTTCAATAACAGTAGTTGATCAGATGAACTTAACATTTTAAACTTTCAAAAGTTTCAGATCATAAAACCTGAATAGGATCTAGATTATCACTAAATCGACCAGCAAGAATAATTGAGATTGTGGTTGGCACAAAGGTGTAAGAGCCTCCGATCACAGCTGGCAATCGAGTCCCGAACAAACTTTGTAGCAATGTGTTCAGACCAGCAACAAACAACAGAGTCTGTATCACCTCAGCCTTCTCCCTCTACAAGAATGGCAAACATGCATTAGTCTCAAGTGAATATAGACTACTCTTGGAGGAAGTAGTCTGAAATGGCTCGTCCGTTTTGTGCATAATTCCACATAAGACTTACATTTCCACCTCCCATTTGGGGAACAAGGGCTGTAGGAATAAGAACAGTCGTCCCAAGCATCACAATGTAGTGTTGGAAACCAAGTAGAATAGCCTCAGCTGCATAACAAATTTAAAAGGTCACCAAAATGGAGGCATGCCCTCCAATAACATTCACAAATATGAACAAAATAAAATATTTAACCGAGTTCTACATGCAACCTTTTTTAAGACTCGTGCGTGCAATTTGAAGATATATTAGAAAGGACAATATTAACTCTGGAAATGCAAATTACTTGTGACCCAAAAGTTGAAAGGATTTAACGTGTCAATCACATCGACATAAATGGATTATCATATAAGCAAGAACGAATATCCTTCTGCTTTTCAAGACAGAACCTCGATACAGAAATTTCCTACATAAAAACAACAGAGAGTATAATGGACATAAAACACTTTTCAGAGAAGAAACGTCAATTAAGAAGAAATAATCAGCTCGCCTTTTTTGTTATTTAGTTTTTAATGCAACCACAATTTTGAATAGGCAAAACACAAACATCGTTTCGCCTTTTAAAAGGGAGGGCAACTACTAACTGGAATAAAGAGAAAAAAGCTCAAAAAGCTACTTTCAAACTAAAACCAAGCCGAGATGCTATGTCCAAAAGTACGAATTGATAACTCCTAAAAGCTTACTTAAAACATACCCTGCTAGATTCACACAACGCTTACCTTAAAAACACAAGAGAGGAATTAGAACCTAAGGCTTAAGCAACTAGTAAAAGTCCACAAGTACATGAAACGCGAATAGAAGTACAAGAATTGAATATACTCACGCCATGGAGGAGGACTAGTAATGCAATAATAGACGTTCGGAAGTTGCTCTTTTGGTGGATGTGGTTGTGGCTCTTCCGCCTTTCCGCCGCCGCCTCCTCCGGCCATGAGTGAACGTACTAAGGAGCTCTTTCTTCTCTCTTCCTAGAACTTCGTCTCTCTAGCAAACACCGAAAAAGAAAAGGCAAAGAAGAGAGATTCAGGAACCAGTTCAATGTACCAAAAAGCAAGACAGATAACCCAAATCTAAGCAGAACTCAGATCCCCAATCTCACAGAAAAATCACTGACGTGACAAGAAACCAGAGCTAATGCTCAATAATGTGAGGACCCAAAAGTGTGAACAGCCCACATGGATGAAGATAAAAGTAAGATTGTGGAGAAATGGAAAATCAAAGTGTAACTATAGAAGGGAAAAACAATGCCCTTAATAATTGCCAGAAAGACGGAGGAAAGTGGCTTTTAACTATAGCAGCCTTGAAAGCAAGCAAAAAGCTCTCAAGTGACAAAGAATTTAGAGTCAAACACAAATCATGCACCCCACAAACCTGGTAAGAAAGAGCAAAAAAAGTGGAAAAGGTTCACTGTTTTCCTCCAAAAAGTAAAAAGAGAGAAACCCAGATGCTATCTAGAGCAGAAAAACTGAAACAGCGTCCGTGAATAAAAAACAAGGAATGTATGTAACAAGAAGTTTCGCCAAGTGAAATTTGCAAACTTTGCGATGAAATGAATGAAAAGGACGTGGAAACAGTACAATCAGTAAAAGACGTATTTTCTCTCTCTAAAATCTTCAATTTCTTTCTCCAACATACGACGATAATCCATCTAACCAACATTATTGTAGGTTTTGTTTATCATTCAGCTACTTCCTAGTGACGGTTACAAGTGTGTAGTTCAATGCTACCAATACAACGTAAAAGGACATTGAAGTTGATACCTTGACACAACCAGCGCAGAGATGTCTTATGTGTCTAACGGCGTCGTTTTAGCCATGTGGTTACAGTAATCAACTTGCATCGGAAAACGCACCAATTGACGGTGCATTAAAAGACGGAATTAACCTTCAAAAGGTGGACCTACGTCAGGGGAACAAAGTCGAAATAATTGTAGAGGGGTAGTTTGGGAAGCTTAAAAATCACGTGTGGGGGGCGTGCGGAGGAATATTGTCGGGGTTTGAGCTGCTCAGAAGCAAAGAGGCCAAAAACGACCGGAGAGGCCAGAAAACGACAGCCGACACATTGCAGTTTATCATCCCTGCTGCCTCTTGTACCCGCATTTTCAGCCCCTCGCTAGTATGCAAACTGCAAAGTGATTGAGCAGAACAAAATTTTATTTTTAAATACTTAGAGATTATTTTTAAAAGACTCACGTTAATAATAATAACAATACTTAAAAAATTATCCTAAAATGTAGGTTTAAAAAGAATTTTAATAATACGTGGTTTAGGCCGGGACCCTCATCGGTCAGGTATTATCCCCTTTGATTGTCTAGGTCCTTTAGTGAACCCTATCCCCTCTTGGAAGCATGCGGGAGTTGAACCTGTGACTTCAGGGATTTGGTGGTTTCAGGAACCACGCCTCTTACCATTGGGTTACGCCTTTTTAGTTTGGGCTGGGATACGTAGCCCAATGGTAAGAGGCGTGGTTCTTGAAACTACCAAATCCCTGAGGTTACAGATTCGACTCCCGCATACCCCCAAGAGGGGATAGGGTTCATTAAAGGACCTAGACAATCAAAGGGGACAATACCTGACCGTGAGAGTCCCGGCCCAAACCAGTATGTAATCTTATTTTTAATTAATAGAGAGACTATTTATAAATCACCCATATTAATAAGGAATAATATCAATGATGATTAATTCATAATTCAATGACAATAACATTATTGACATCTACTAAGATTTTTATAGTTTTAAATCCTTATAAATTTATAAAAATACAAATAGAACTATATTAAAAAAATGTCAGACTCTATTTAAATTAAATTTCAAATATGTTTTTTCTTTATTCTAATTTATATTTTCCTTTTTAATGATATCAATTTAATTTTGTTTTAGTAACCTTAAAATTAAGGAAGTTCAAACAATGGAAAAGCTTACAAAAACAAGAAAATAAATGTGAGACTTATAAAATTGAGAAGGTGTATGTTGTTCTATTTTTACTATTTTTACTTATTTTATTTGTATATTTATATAAATATCATATAAATATATGAATGAGATAAATTAAAATAGCGTTTTAATAGTATAAGTGAAAGGAATGATCCGATTGCTACAAAACTATGGAGTCACTTTACACTCTAGAGGTCTATCTTGATGAAAAAGCGAAAGCTGTCATAAGATATTCCTGATCCCACATGATTGATTGAATTATGGCGTATCGCGTTTGTTGGGAACATTGATTGGTCGATGCACTAATTTAATTTGTCATGACTTTGGGAAAAGTAAGATTAAAGGGAAAATGATTCTCGACAATGTAGTGAGGGTAGGAGCTTATTGGAGTTTGTCCTCTTCTTGGCCAACCTAACAAACTTTATTTGCCACTGGAGAGCTGTCCGCGTCATATTGATGGGATACTTAAAAGTGCCCATCTTCCCCCCCAATCCACCGCTCCTCTACCAAGCGATGATGTGCAACAAAGAAAAGGGCAGACCATTTTTAAAAAGAAATGAAAAAGGTTAATTATGATCTTTGAGATTTCAGTTACACATAATAATTAAAGTGTGACTCATTCTTTAAACAATATATAATTTAACATTTGAAAACAAGTTTTCATGTTCTGTTTCTTTCTTATTTTCTCAATTTTTATTTTTTTATCTTTGATTAGAGTATTTATTGACAGGTTCAGTGACTAATTCTCTCGTTAGTTTGTAGGCATCTCATAGAATGAGACAGCTGACTCAAAGATTTAAGGCTGCTCCATACCCAAAGTCAATGATCGAACTCCTGATCTTTGGTTAAGAATGGATAAGTCCCTGCCACTCAATCACACTCATTAGATTTTCTCAATTTTTATTTAATAATTCGTTTGAACTAACATGTGATATATTTCAATTTAATAGAAAAATTTACACAAAACTTACTAGAATTATAAAAATAAACATGATAATTTTTTAAATATTGATTTATAAAATTTTTAGGAGTGATTTGGAAAACAAATAAAACAATATATTGTAACTTACTTTTAATATATATATATATATATTATAATTATCGATTGAGATACTAGATATTAAAGTGTCAGAATTTTTGTAAATTTTTAATTAAGTGATTAATCTGTTAATATTTTGTTGATTTAATCTATATTTAATCCAACTCAATGTGCAAAGAAGTTTTGACTTAGGCTTTTTGGTTCATATGAATAATTAGTTGACAATTAATTTTTTAATTAGACACCTACATATAATTAATAAAAAATGTTCATTAGCTAAATTAATAAAAGACTGATAAAATTAATATTTTAAACTGAGTTATAAAATATTTATTACTTAATTGGGAATTTTAAAAGTTAAACAATTGGTTGAAGACATGATAATAAAAGGAGAGAATTGAAGTTTGGTACGAGGTCTTACTTTCTAATTGACATAAAGGACAGGCTAACAAACAAATCCAGACATAAATACTCGAAGAAAAGGTAATGGTGAAAATGATGGAAAGGAAAGCAGCACGGTTGAAGGGTGATTGATGAGATGAAAAAGCAAAGCGTATGGAATGGAAGAAGGAAACAGAACGTCGGTGTTGCTTTCGGCACTCAACGACCTCTTTGCTGTTGCAGGGACCACAGTTTTGCCAAAATTCTCTTGCCTTTTTCGATCTTTTATTCATTCTACAGTACTGGGACTATAGAGTATTTATAAGATATTGGCCAACTTTTAGTGGGTGGTTGGTTGCTTATTGTTGTACTCTATCGTCACATTCAATCTGAAATTTTTTAGTAAAGATTTAAGAAAGTTGATAGTATACAACCTAATCTTTTTATAATAGAGAGGATGTACTCAATTCGTTGAAATGAACACAAATTTTACCACCCACCTATTATTCAGTACAAGATGGAGTAGATTTGTGCAAGTTTCAAGCCCAAATGACATTCACTTAAGAAAATGTATTAGTGAATATATAAAATCAATTAAGTTAGCCTCACACAACAGCTTAAGCTATTGGTAAAACAGTCACTTAACAATATGTATTTGACGTGAGTGTTTTAACTACTCTCTGGTTTCTTTATTTTAATAAAAACCATCGTGGTGAAAATGACTAAGTATTGTTTTTATATACAAATTTTAATTAATGGGAGGCGAGACATTGGGGTTTGAGGAAAAGATCAAAAGATTACTTCTCGCGGGTGAAGTAGCTTAACTTGGTTTCCTTCCTAATTTGTTCGCGGCATAGGTGGCGTCAGTCACGTGTAGGGGTGCGCTTAAGGTGGCGTTTATGGCTTAGGGCTTCACACTTGGAAGTATAGAGGTAAGATTCGATTTCTAAAGAGCAAACAGATAAAATGTGGGCCCGATAGGGCCTAAGCCTGACCCAAAGCATCTTGGGGCTTGGCTTGGCCCTTTTTAAAATTTTTATTTTTATTTTTTAAATGTATATATAAAAGTTTGAAATAAATAAGTTGAAATTAAAATTAATTTTAAAAGAAGTGGAAAAAATATATTATATTATATATGATAAATGTAACATTGATTTAATTAGCACAATTGTTTTATAAATATGAGTTTTTTAGTGAATTTATATATTAAGCGTACATAAAATGATAAAATGAGTAGTTTGAAATTAAATTCATTTTTAAAGGAATTGGACTAAAAATATTATATTATATATGAGAAATGCAACATTCTTTTAATTAGCAAATTTGCTTAATGAAAAATAAGTTTTGTAATGTATATGTTAAATATACATAAATGAAAAAAATCAATAAATTGAAACTAAATTTATTTTGAAAGGAAGTGAACAAAAACGGTTATATTATATATAAGAAACGAATAAAAAAGATTATATTATCAAAACAAAAAAGTACCATTGTGCTAATATATTAAAAAAATTTAATGATATAATTTACAAAAAGTGAAAATGAAATGATTAACTAATGATGGAATCTTGAAGAGTGAAGAGTGGAGAGTAGAGAGCAAATATTGAAGTTTGGAATTTGCAAAAAACAAATAAATAGTCATATCTTCAATTACAAAAAAAGTAATGCAATTACATGTAAAATAAGTAATTCCAGAAATAAAGATTAAGATAACAAATATGTAGTACAGGAAAGGGGATAGATAATCGATACACTCAAGATTGTCAATAGTTTACACTTCATCTATATATAGAAATATTATTATGTAAATATTATCTAACACAGTAATAATTGCTTTAAATGAATATTAAGCACGTGATAATTATTAGTAAACAAGTAAATATATCATTATCATCGAATATATTATTGAAATACTTTTCAGTTGAATGACTACTCACCTCCGTATCATTACTTGTGGATGTATTAATATAAAATTTTAAAAAATAAGATCATATAATATAATATAATAAAAAATAGACAAATTTGATATATCATAAAGAAAGGAGTTTGCCCTTAATGTCTTTATCATTTAACCAAATTCCAGCACACGTAAGGGCTTCCACATTATTAGAATAAAGTCGAACATGATAAGAACTGATAACCTGGCCGCCATTACTAAGAACAAACTCTGAAGTAACAATAGATAATGTAATTGTTAACAGGTCTAGTGAAATTACTTGCATGATCGAAAAATTATTTTTATAGTTCTTCCACAATCACAATACATCGAACTCCACACCTTCAACTTTGGTTGTATAATCTTGCATCAAATATTTTTCTAACTCCATCATACTGTAAGAAGCCTTATCTCTTTTTTCTTTCACGAATTTTGTAAATGAGAGTATCAAACTACTCTTAGAAGATGATCCCGAATCTAAACCTAAAGCTGGAGCTGAACAATTTAAAATACTGTGATCCTAAATTTTGTTCAATTTGTGTTGATAATCATTAAACAAATTACACCATAATTGTTTAATGACATCAACATGCTCTTGAGCCTAATCACCATACAATACGTCGTATAAAAAATTAACTCTCTCCATTTTGTATCTTGGGTCAAACATAAATATGACTTGTCATATTATGTCTAAGCATATACTAGTAAGAATTAAGTTTTTCGGTCCTTTTCTTTGCTATAACTTGGATTACCTCATTGGAATCAAACATCTAATCAAATAAAGTTTTCTGAATCTCATACATATTGGTAAAGTAATTGTGCGAAGTTAGATATTTTGTTTCCGATAACAATTCAGTAGTAGTATAAATATTACTAACTTCTCACAAAGTTCTTTAGCCAACTCCCATTGTTCTTCTGTATGTAGGTAAGTATATTGAGAATCTCTCTGTCTCAACCTGGTAACACCTCAACATATAAGGTTGTCGACTCTAACATCTTGTGAAGGTTGAGTTCTATATGGTAAGACAACTTCTTCGTACTTGGAATGTATAGTTATCTTGCAGTATCTTCAAAATTTTCAAATCTTTTAGAAGTTGCACTTTAATTTACTACGCTATCCCGAATTGAATCTATTATTTTCTTTATCATCTCCAAACCGTCCTTCACCATCAAATTCAGAATATGCGCAAATTGATGCATATAGAATAACTACTCACTAATCAAGAAGCTGCCAATTCGTAACTTATTCTTTACTTTTTCAACCATCACATTATTCGTGCTATAATTGTCAACTGTTATGATAGATAACTTGGTGCCATATTCCAATCTATTAAATAATTGACCAATACAGTTGCCAACCTTTTGCTTGTATGTGGTGCAGACTTAAATGAATATACCAACAACAATAACAACAACAACACCAAGTGAAAATCCCGCTGAGGTGTGAGGAGGTCTAGGGAGGTCTAATAGTCCACAGTCTTACCTCTAACTAATAGAGAGACTGTTTCTAAATGAAAAATACTCAGTAAAAATGATAATACAAATATATATAATAAAATGGTTGAAAAGAAAAAAAAACTAAAAGAAATAAGTAAATACAAATAATAATAAAATAATAAAATAATAAAATAAAAACAATAGCTAGAAAGATAAATAAATAAATAAAATATTAATAATCATAATAACACAAATAATCATAGACATAGTAATAATAATAAGAAAATTAATAATAATATTATTATTAGTGATAGTAGTAAAGATGATGGTGATGATGATAAGAACAATAATACTATTATTATTATTATTATTATTATTATTATTATTATTATTATTAAGTAATTTCCTTTCAGGCTAATTATAAGAAATAAGAGTTAAGGGGTAGAAAAGGACTGTCAGGATCTCATTATGAGGAATCCTTTACCTAAATCCTAACACGTCAAAGTTTTCGATTGTGGGTTATGTTCTCAATAAGTTCCAACATTACCATACCATTTTTGATCACCTTCCCCCAATCTTCTTAAGCCTCGCTATTTTTCTCTTACAATGGCTAAGTACGATCCTTTCACATCTTCTTACTGGAGCGTTTGGGTGTCTCCTTTTAACATGACCAAACCACCTAAGCCTTGTTTCTCTTAATTTGTCCATAATATTGGCAACCTTTTATTTTGTCTCTTACCATTACATTCTTGACCTTATCCCTTTTGGTAAGGTTGCACATCCAATAGAGCATCCTCATCTCCATCACCATTAGTTGATAATTATGACCTTATTTGATGGGCCAACACTCTGCTCCATAAAGCATGGTTGGCCTAATCGCTAAACGATAGACTTTATCTTTCAGCTTGAGTGGTATCTTCTTGTCACACAAAACTCCTTATGCATTTTTCCATTTAAGTCACCATAATGTTATCCAGTGGACTATGTCTTCATTAATTTCTCTTTTTCTATCGATTATAGATCCTAAATATTTAAAACATTCTTTTTACGGTATAACTTTGATCTAATCTTTACCTTCACATTTGTAATTACCCTATGTCACGAAAAGTTACATTCCACGTACTCAGTTTTAATCCTACTCAATCTAAAACCCTTGGGCTCTAACGTATCCCTTCAAAGTTCAAGCTTGGCATTAACTCCCTATTTTGTCTCATCCACTAAAACAATATCATCAGCAAATAACATGCACCAAGGTACGTCCCCTTCGATGTTATTAGTAAGCTCGTCAATTACTATTGCAAACAAGAAAGGACCCAAAGAGGAACCTTGGTATAGCCTAATATCTATAGAAAAATGCTTTGTATCTCCTTTTATTGTCCTTACTCTAGTTTTTACACCTTCATACATATCTCTAATAAGTTGTATGTAACTAAACACCTCCATATTATTTTCCTTGGTACCACATCATACACCTTCTCTAAATCAATAAAAACTATATGATGTACTCCATTAACCTTCTAAAGAGATGTAAAGCTTTTATTGTGGACCTTCCTGGCATGAAGCCAAATTGGTTTTTCAAGATAAAAGCATCCTTTCTCACTCACTTCTCGATCACTTTTTTCCCATCATTTCATAGTATGACTAAGTGATTTGATGCCTCTATAGTTAGTACAGCTTTGTATGTCCCCTTTGTTCTTTTATAAAGGAATTATCATACTAAATTTCTACTCGTCCGACATTTTGGAAGATTTAAATATCACATTAAAAAGCTTAGTTAGCCAAGCAATACCCTCCTCGCCTAGGCTCTTCCACATCTCTATGGGTATCTCATCATGTCATACTGGCCTACCACCCTTCATCTCCTTCAGTACATTCTTAAGTTCATCTCTCATAATTGGTTGGCAGCAAGTAAAATTACAAAACCTATCAGACAAGTTAAGGTCACCTAAAAAAATGTTATCCTCTACACCTTCATTAAAAAGGTTATAGAAGTACCTTTGTCGGCTTCTTTTGATGTCATTTGCAGTTATAAACACCCTCACTGGTTCGTCTTTTATACACTCAACTTGCTCAAAATCTCGTGGTTTTCATTCCCAAGCTCTCACCAACTTAAAAATATCCTTGTCTCCATCTTTACTATTTAGTCTTAATAATGTTTCTCGTAAGTTCTACTTTCAGTTTCTGAGATTAACAACTTCGCTTTTTTCTTTGCCAGTTTACCTTAGTAGTTTACTATTTAGAGTCCGGTCATTGTCAATATAATATTTCATCCGCCATATAACCTTTCTTTTGGTTATCCACTGTCCATATGGTTGTTGTGATAACAACTTGTCCTTCAATACTCAATAATATATCTTTCTTTTGATCCTCATATATCCTCATAATGTCTCTTTTACAGGTACTCCAAGTTGGAATCTCAAAGGTCTATTGTAGTGAGGTAAGCAACATCTTAAATCTTTTGTTATCAGCTGTAGATAATGGATGTTCATCACCAATAACCATACTAACTATGAAAAACCTTGATATGTTGCTCTTATAAGGTATGTCAGTCATTTCATTCTTCATTCTCATTAAGTTAGGGGTAAAAAATGTTTTTCCTCCTAATACAATGTTCTTTTGGTTACACAAATCCAAATGTCTCTCTAAATGAGAGGTCCTACATTTTGAACTCTTGCCAACATCTTGTGACAATATTTATATTAAACCTTCTTTACTCTGTTTATAGATCTAGTTTTGTTGAAGTGATTCCAAACATCACTTTTCAATGGAAATGAACTTCTATCTTCACTTCATACTAGATTAGAAGCATCCGTATGTGTACTCTTCAATACCAATTAGAACTCTCCACTGAAGGAATATGCTCATCTATCTGAAACAATTGACACATACGACTATATAAGTTATATATGTATTTCAATCTTCAATATTATCTCTACTAGAATCTTGCAATAATCAACAGTTATGAGAAATCTGGAGCTGATTGACGAAATATATGATTAGTAGGTTCCTTCCGAATTTTGTAAAATAAATAAGGTTAAGTTCATAAAGAAAGTTCTTCTAAGAAATGAATCATTTATCCTATGATTTTATTTCATCTTAAGAATTATATCATTACCTTCAAAAGGAAATAAATCAATTTTGAATTTTGAAATATTATATGGTCATCATCAAAACCATTAATAAGCCTAACAAATTCATCACTTAAGGTGATTAGTGAGAATGTTCTGTTATTCTCGATTAGTATTGGTTAAAAAAATCCTTAGATAAGGTGAAATAATACTTTGAAAATATTTTTCAATTATCATTAATAGAATCAATTAATAACAGTAAAAAACTAATATGGTTGGACTCAAATAAAGTAGATATTAATTCTGGTAGTCTCTAATGGCACCCAAAAGGGGGAAGAGTGACTTGGGCATTTATAAAATCAATAATTTTCTAATCAATGCACTCAATTAATAGCAATCAATATAAATAAGGATGAGAAAATTGCTTAATATAAATTAATCAAATAATCTGAATTAAAGAGGATAGGGAAGAGAGATTGCAAGTTGATTTATAGTGGTTTGACAAACAACCATTACCTACGTTCACTCATAAAACTCTTTTTGAAACTCCACTATTATTCTTCTTTCAAGGCAAAGAATAACCTTTGTATAATCTTTCTCTGTAAAGGGGAATCATTCTTACATTCTTTTTATAAGTTGAAGAGGAACCTCAATCTCACTTGTATTACCCCTAAATACAATAATATAATCCTCAAACTAAATATTACAACTTAAAGTTTGTCACTTTTTCACTTGATAACTCCAAATGGCTCACTCTTACAAATATGAAACAATGGTGCTTAAGTGATTAAAAATATTTCGAAATGTGTGCGTACGACACCCAAAACCTGCTTTTCTCTAAAATTAATGAGAAAACACCTATTTATAGTATTTTGGGACCCTTCATAACTAGTGGAGCTAAGAACTAGCTGTTACAATAGTTATATGCAGAAGTTATATTGATCGACCAGTATATATTAAAGACACCATATTCACTAGTCGTTGGAATACTAGTTAACCGATAGGTATATTAGTCGATCAATACATCAACCAATGTTACAACAAACTCACAATAAATCAAATTAACAACTTTAACCTATGTTGTTCAACTAATTACTCAAAAATAAGATTTTAACAGTTTCAAATGCTTAAAATCAAATTGTTTAATATAATTATGATTTAAATGCTTTCCAAACTATTCCACAAAGTTTATTTGAAAGATCAAGAGGCTTTTTTATATATTAAAACCAAATGCTTCTTGATGCATATAAAGATTCATGTAATGAAATGAAATGAAATGTTTATAAATGGTGAGCCTTTTAGAGCATTAAATTGACAAAGTGATATTACAATTAATTTTCCAAACTAAAGAATGACCTTGATAAGCTTTAATTTTCTTGCATCCTTGGTTTAATCTTCATTTCAATGGTTGTAAACTTCAACTTTTTTTTATCAACTTTATAAGTTATCTTCTTGAGTTTATAAGTTCATTTTGTTCTTATATTACTTCTCATCAAAATAATAAACTCATTCGTAGTAATTATATTTTATTATCATCAAAACATAGATTGAAATCTCCATTGGTTCAACAAATTCCATGGTTTATGTCTAATCAGAATATTATATGATAAAAAGATTAATTTATATGGAAAATTATAAACAAAAAGTTTAGTTAAACTACTTTAATATTCCTGATATTTAGTTTTCATGATGCATTGTTAGAAATCAATCTTGATCTACAAATGTAAATTATTTAATTAAAAAATTAAAGATAAATTAAAAATGTTTAATTTATCTAATCCTAAATGTGGTTTTAAATTATAATTTATATACATTGTCAATATATTTATAAACCTATTGGGTTACATGAAAAGAATGAAGAGAGCAAAATGTAATTTAATCAAGTTGGAATTTATTATAAAGTTTAAGAAATTTTAAGATTAAATATGAAATATTTAATAAATAAGGACCAGTATAAGATATTGAAATTTATTTCGATAAAATTAGTATTTAATAAGAATTAATTTTAATTTTAATTTTAATTGAACTATAATTTTATTTCAATTAAACTACTAACAAGATCAAACCCTATTATAAATAGACTTAGATTCTAAAAAAGCTATCACTTTTTGTCGAGCCTTCTCTACACTAATTATAGAGTTCTCTTAATATGTTATAGGAATACTAAGGTCAAATGCATAAATGACTATAGAGATCGAAATGAGTCAGTTTCATAAACAATTCAAATGAAATGACAAGAGAAGAACCAAGTTTCACAACAAGACACAAATTATGATTCATGTTTTCTTATACTTTATGTGTTAATTATGTTATAAAATTTAAGTAATCCTAACTTTTAAAAAATAAAACGAAAAAAATTTGGTATTAATTTTACTACGTGACATCAGATCTCACTCTAATTTCCCAATAATAATAGTCAAGAAACTCCTTATTATTGAAGTAACTAAGGCTTCATTTTGTTCCCTGTTATTAAATATATACCAAAATCCACGCAAAAATTTGCTATCTCGTGCCTATCTAAGAATTTATTTAGAATTGTGTTTTTTCTTTATCTTCTAAAATTCATAATCTTTACTATTTAATTGTATAAAAGACAAAATTTCAAATATATGCAATATTCTAAAAATTATGTAATTTAAATATATTTCCTTATCTTCAAAAATTCATAACCGTTACTATTTAAGTGTATAAAAGATAAAATTTCAAATACATGTAATATTCTATAAATTATGTAATTTAACTATATTATTTGATGAATTGATAATTTTAAATTAAACAGTAAATTAAGTCTATTGATTATTCAAATTCTCATATTTGAAATATTTAAAGAAAAAAATGCAATTTTTGAAAGATCTTGAGAGAAAAAATTGTAAAAACAACAATTCCAATAATAAATTTGTAATAGCCTCGTTAGAAAAGAATCGGAGGAGAATTCTAGCCTTAAAACTGACATATTTGTGGGTGATGACATCTCTTGCAACCCTTGTATAGCTAAAAGTAGGGCGATAATGACATGGCCGACTTGGGCCAGAAATTTATAGTTGAACTTGGACTCAACTTAAAGTTTGATTGAGCCAGAGACTCTTAACTTAAACTAAGATTAATTAAATATATTTTTTAATTTTAAAAATAAAAATGATACAACTTTTTAAAAAAATTTCAAATTTTAAATTAGGTCATAATTAGGCAACTCGAACTCAAGTTCGACTAAAAGTCTAATCAACTCGACCCAAGTCCCGTTAACTTAGGGTTGAACCAATTTGTTAAAGGCTAAGAAACCTTGCAACCCTAATTAAAAAGACCAAAACCCTCTATGCCTCGGCCCAAGTAATATCGGAAGCACAGAACTTAATAAACATCTTAATAAAAACATACTACCAATCCCAATATTCGAGTAGAAACATAATAGCCAAGTTGGAGATCGTACAATCGGATTGCGAAAGTATTGGTTCGTGAGTGCGCTGAAGTTTATTGAGTTTGACATGACTAAAAGAGACTATGACCTGGTCTGAAGCAATATTTAGGAGTACGAAGGAAACAAATGTAAGTTGAAAAAGAACAAAGTTATCGAATTTTAAGTTGGTTTCACACCAGTTCTTGTGGGATAGAACGTGCGACTAAAAGAGTATTAGTTGGTGTTTTTTTTTTTTTGTCGAATTGTCAATGATGGCATTGTCAATGAGAATAACATTCGGAGTTCGTGGCATGGAACTGAAGAGGAAATTAAGGGAAAAACACAAGTAGACACAAAAGTACAAAAAGAGATTAAGGAAGAGAGGAAGGACGATCAAAGAGGAGAAGATTTTGGCAGCCGATGACTGATCAGAGGAGCTATGTAGACTTGATACGAAAATATATTAATTAAAATTTAATTAAAATATATGCATGTTATTATATAAAGGGCTATAATGGAATTAAATTAATTAATAAAAATAATAAATTTATATTATATTATTTTAAAATATAAAATAAACAATTTATAAATATTAAATTTATTTTAAATACTATAAAATATTAAAGTTTGACTTTATTTCTAAAAAAATGTTACAAATCTTTTTATAAAAAAGAGATTATATCTATATATCAGTACATTATGTCTCTTAAGAGTTTTTGATAATAAGATTCGGAGTAGGGATAACAATGGGTTGCCGACTCGGTCCGACTTTATTTTTTAAATTAAAAAAACATTGTTGTATCTTTCGGTTAAGTCACAGGCTAGGACAGCCTAGCCTGTAGCCTATTTGTGCCAAGCAATCTCAGTTTGTGGATCAATCAACTTGGGCTAAAATCGGGCTGGGTCAGACGGATTGGACCATATTTGCCATCCATAATTAGGAGAAAGTTGAAGGTCATATCCAACACTGGCCAATTACATTGTCCCTAAAATTTTGATTTCATGAATATTACTTTTTGGGTTGTGAATAGTAGCACCAGGGACCTAAACTACATTTTATTTTATTTGACATAAGATAATATTGTTCAATGATAGCTCGAGGATCAAATTAGAGCTTAAAACGAGTTTGTTTTGAAAGTTTGACCAAGAATTGACTAGTGGTCAAAGTTTGACCCAAAAAGAGTGAAAGTCAAATTCGAAAATATTAATGGTAATAAATGATATTAATTAAGGTTTTTATATGGGCCTATGGGGTTGATATTTTTCTTATGGGTATTTTTATTGAGAAAAAGGAAAGAATTGATTAAAAGTTAAGGTTAATCTTGGATTTTTTTAGAAAAGGGAAAAAGTTATTAAGAGACCACACGACATTAGTTGCCACCTAAAACTCTCTTCTTCACCAAAGATAGTCGAGAACAAGCCTCCTCCTTTCTTCTCCATTTTTCTTTCATTTTCAAGCCAACTTTTTTTACTTTTAACCCCCAGATCACCTATTAAACACTAAATCATCAACCTAGGGTACCTAAACTCACCATATCAACAAAAAGTTTGGAAAAAGATGAAGAAAAGGTATATGAGTGTTTTGATGTACAGTTAGTGTAGTTGCATGCATTGATGAATAAAATGCATGAAATTAAATGTTTATGCAATATTATGAAGATAAACAACAGGAATTGAAGGAGAGAGAGAAAGAGAAGGAATAAGGAATTGTTGGTGAAATTGAAGTTAATGGAAGCTTAATTTGAAGAATTTGACATCAATTTGGTATGGGTTCTTACAATTCTATTTTTTCCTAAAAATTATGCATTAGGTAATTTAAGGTTCTTGAGTAAATTTGGGGATTTATGAAATTGTTGTTAAAAAATATTTAATTAGATTGTAAATGAAGTAGTATATGTGATTAATTTAGATTTTGGACTTATAATTTGTATTTTCCCCAATTGGCATACATATGTTGAATTTGAAATTTTGATATACGTATTATTTTTGTAACACCCCGTATCCGATAATAAAAACGGCATTCCGAGTGTTACCATATTTTTAATTACCTAATACTTCAAACTATAACATTTTCTATTTAAAACCTCATTAATCTAGCAATTACTGTTTACTTATAAAATTTTGACAGAGTTTCTTCTATATTTGCTTCAAACCTCTAGCAAGAAACTTCAATACACGTCTCATGCATGTTACTCAACTATCCATCTCCACGTCAAACTCCTTGACAAAATAATTTATCTATCCTCCAAAACATTTCAACACATCTAAATCAGATTTCATACATAACTTTGATTTATTCATATATAATTTACAATAAAATCCTGTAACATCCTTCACTTCTTTATATGTACAGTCATAACCAAAAACAAAATAAAAATTTGTAGTACATCCACATCCAAATCTTTCTAGGTTCTCTATATGACTTTTCTCTTGTAGTAGATCCACCACATCTTTATTCTAATTCTCTTCAAAATCTGCACGCAGAAAGAAAATTCGCACATTAAACTATAGGTTTAGTGTTATTCAAGCAATTCCATTTCTCATTCAATTCAATTCATTCAACGAAAACATGCATAATTTATATAATATTTTTCACATATAAATATGTTGATTTATTTCTAAGCATAAATAAGCATTTAAAAATCAAATTATAAAATACAATCATGTATCTATTTAAATAGTTCATATCTAATTACACAATGATGAATAAATTGTACAATTTAATTACTACTTTCACTTGAAGTTCTTTAATCATTAATCATGTATTTATCTACTTTCTGTAATTGGCTCAAAGTAAATTTATTGGGATTGTATCATCGAGCCGGATAAATGGGATTTAAAAAATACAAGATTGGGTTCTCATAACCATACGATTCATTTTTTTATATACATTCACATAGGAACTGAGCTCTCGAAGCCATACAGTTCATAACCTAAATCAAATATCTTACATCGGAACCGAGCTCTCAGAGCTATAGAGTCCAATAACATATATCATGACGCAGTACTACTAACTCTCTAATTAGCATGCCAACCTTATCACATTCCTCTAATTCCTATCTATTTTACTAGGGGCAAATCTAATTAAATTTTATTGAAATTTAATGATAATCACTTATAATAGTCAATTCAAGCTATTCCATATTCAGCCAAAGCAAATGTCATTCTTTAATGTCATTGTTTTCTCTGTTATTGGTTTTAATTTAATTTATTCAACATTCAAGACATATTCATCTCACCAATTAGACAAAAATAGCATGCATATCAAGTTTCTCAATTTAAACATAATGTATGTTAATTGGGGAAAATACAAATTAAGCCCAAAATCTCAATTAATCACATATACTACTTCATTTAACATCCAATTAAATATTTTTAACAACAATTTCATAAACCCCCAATTTTACTCAAGAACCCTAAATTACCTAATGCACAAAATTTTTAGGAAAAAGTAGAATTGCAAGAACACATACCAAATTGATGTCCAAATCTTCAAATTAAACTTTCATAAACTTCAATTTCATCATCAATTCCTTATTCCTTCTCTTTCTCTTTCTCTCTCTCCTTCAATTCATCTTCTTTATCTTCGTAATATTGCATAACAAATTCAATTTCATGCATTTGATTCCCTAATGCATGCAATCATACTAAAATCATATACTAAAAGTAAATAAAACTTCATTAACTCACCATATAAATTTTCAGATACCATTCATCAAGAACACCCATATACCTTTTCTTCATCTTTTCCAAAATTTTTTGTTGATATGGTGTGTTTAGGGACCCTAGGTTGATGATTTAGTATTGAATAGGTGATTTGGGGGTTAAAACTAAAGAAAATTGGCTTGAAATTGTAAGAAATGAAAGAAAAATGGAGAAGAAAGGAGGGAGGTATTCTCAGCAATGTTTTGAAGAAGAAGAGAATGGGATGTTGACAAAAATATCATGTGGCCCCTTATTAAAAGTTTTCCAATTCTTTTTCTTCAAAAATTAACTTTTTTAATCTATTCTTTCTTTTTTCTCAATAAAAAATACCCATAAGAAAAATATCAACCTCACATAAAGACCTTAATTAATATCATTTATTTTCGATAATAGTTTCGGGTTTGACTTTCACCCTTTCTCGGGTCAAACTTTGATCATTGGTCAACTCTTAGTCAAACTCTTAAAATGCACTCGTTTAGAGCTCTAATTTGATCCTCGGTCTATCCTTGAACAAAATTATCCGATGCCAATTAAAATAAAGTGCAGTTTGGATCCCAAGTGTCACTATTTACCTCGGGATATACTATTCACGACCCAAAAAGTGTTATTCATGAAATCGAGATTTTTGGGGCGTTACAATTCTTCACCTCTAAAATAAAATTTCGTCTTCAAAATTTACCTGTGTCAAATAGTCGTGGATAAGACTTTCTCATGTTTTCTTCTAGTTCCCATGTAGCTTCCTTAACCTCGTGGTTCATCCATAGTACTTTCACCAGTGAAACCGTCTTGTTCCTTAGTTGTTTTGTATCTTTTGCTAGAATCTTCACCGGCTTCTCTTCATAAGGTAGATTTGGTTGTATTTCAATATCTTCCAGTTTTATGATGTGTGATGGATCAAACTGATATTTCCTTAATATAGACATATGGAAGACATCATAAATCTTTTCCATATCCTGTGGCAATGCTAATCTGTAGGCTACTGGTCACACGCGCTCAATGATCCCAAATGGACCAATGAGTCTAGAGCTTAACTTACGCTTCTTACCAAATTGAAACATCTTCTTCCATGGTGATGCTTTTAAGGAAACCTTGTCACCAATAGCATATTCAATGTCCTTTCTCTTCAAATATGCATATGATTTTTTACAATCAAAAGCAGCTTTCAACCTTTCCTTTATAATTTTCACCTTATCTTCGGTTTCCTTTATTAGTTCTGGACCCACGATCTTGCTTTCACTAAGTTCTGTCCAACATAAGGGTGTTTTACACTCTCTACCATAAAGAGCCTCATACAATGCCATCTGTATGCTTGCTTGATAGCTATTATTGTATGCAAATTCAATCAATGGGAGGTGTTCATCCCAGCTTCCTTTAAAATCAATAACACAACTCCTAAGCATATCTTATAACACCTGAATCACTCTTTCTGATTGTCCATCCATTTAAGGATGAAAAGTTGTACTAAAATTCAACTTAGTACCCAAGGCCTCATGTAATTTCTTCCAAAATCTTGAGGTGAATCTTGGAAGTCGGTCTGATATAATAGAAGATGGTACTCCATGCAACTGCACTATCTCACTGATGTATAATTCTGCATACTTTGAGAGTTGGTAGTTAGTTCTGACAGGTAAGAAGTGAGCTGACTTGGTCAATCTATCCGCAATTACCCATATGACATTATGCTTCTTCCTAGTTTGAGGCAACCCAGACACAAAATACATCGTGATTCGATCTCGTTTCCATTCGGGTATTGTTATTGGTTGAAATAAACCCAATGGAACTTGATGTTCTGCTTTTACTTGTTGGCATGTAAGTCACTTAGTAACATAATCTCCAATGTCTCTCTTCATACTTGACCACCAATAATGTGTCTTTAAATCTTGATACATTTTAGTACTTCCTAGGTGAACAACATATGAACTGCTATGGGCTTCCTTCAAGATATTCTTTTGCAATTCATCATCATTAGGGACACAAATTCTATCTTTGTCATAAAAGTAGCCATCCTTTTTGATTGCATATTCACTATCTTTCCCCTCTTAAATTTGTTTAAGAATGATAACTAGCTTTCCATCTTGTTTCTGTGCTTCCTTGACTTGTTGTAATAAGTTTTGTTTAAGCCTCAACTTAGCTACAATGGCTTCATCGCTGGCTACAGATAATCTAACATTCATTGCTAGTAAAGCTGATAACGATTTCCTGCTAAGAGCATCAGCTACTACATTTTCTTTGCCTAGATGATAGCCAATGAGGCAATCATAATCGTTAATCAACTCTATCCATCTTCTTTGCCTTAAGTTCAACTCTCTCTGTGCAGGCAAATATTTAAGACTTTTGTGATCTGTGTAAATATAACATTTCTCTCTATATAAGTAATATCTGCAAATCTTTAAAGCAAAGACTATGGCTACTAACTCTAAATCACGGGTCGAGTAGTTCCTTTCATGAGGCTTAAGTTGCCTAGAGGCATAAGCAATTACCTTTCCCTCTTGCATAAGTACACAACCTAGCCTGTTATATGAGGCATCACTGTAGATCAAGAAGTCTCTACCAGGTGAGGTTGTGTAAGAATAGGCACTTAAGTCAATATAGCTTTTAGCTTCTCAAAGCTTTCCTAATAGTTATCCTCCACACGAATTTTGCATTCTTGTGAAATAACTTGGTCAAAGGTGTTGCGATTATGGAGAATCCCTTAACAAATCTTCTATAGTATCTTGCCAATCTTAAGAAACTTCTAATCTCTATAGCATTCCTAGGTGACTTCCATTCTGGAATGGCTTCTATCTTCTTTGGATCAACTATAATCCCATCTGCTGATATGACATGACTAAGGAAAGAAACTTCATCAAGCCAAAATTCACATTTACTGAACTTGTCATAAAGTTGTTTATCCCTAAAATTTTGTAGAATAATTCTCAGATGCTCATTATGTTCTTCTTGGTTCTTAAAATAAACTAATATATCATCAATAAAGACTACCATAAATTGATCCAAGTAAGGACAAAAAATATGATTCATAAGATCCATAAAAGCTGCTGGAGCATTTGTGAGTCTAAAAGGCATCACTAAAATTCATAATGCCTATATCTCATTCAAAAAGCTGTCTTCAGGACATCTGCTTCCTTTACTCTCAGCTTGTAATATCCTAATTTCAGATCAATCTTAAAGAACACTCTTGCATCTTTAAGATGATAAAAAAGGTCATCTATTCTAGGAAGTGGATACTTATTCTTCATAGTCACTTTATTCAGTTGTCTGTAATCCACACATAGCCTAAGAGACCTATCTTTCTTCTTGACAAATAACACAGGTGCATCCTATGGAGATACACTAGGGTTTATAAAACCCTTTTCAAGAAGTTCTTGCAACTAGATTTTCAATTCCTTAAGTTTGGTGGGTGTCATTCAATATGGTGCAATGGATAGTAGTGTTGTACCAGGTATCACATTAATAGAAAATTCAACTTCTCTTTCCGGTGGTAACCCTGGTAACTCCTTAGGAAATACATCCTGGAAGTTACATACAGTTGGTAGACCTTGAATATTAGGATCATCTTTTCTAGCTTCAAGAACACAAGCTAAGTAGGCTGCACACCCCTTTCGAATAAGCCTTTTTGCTACGATTGTTGATATAGTATTGAAGAGAAAATTTGACCTTTTGCCAATAACTGTGATCTCATCAATATCAACTCTTTAAAGAGTGATTCTTTCAAGATGACAATCTACCGCTGCATGATGTCTAGATAGCCTGTCCATACCAAGGATCACATCAAATTCACAAAGAAGTAGTTCAATCAAATCACCAGGAAATTCATAACCTTGTATTCATAATGGACTATTCTTGTAAACCCTATTTACCACCACACTATGACCCAAAGGATTTGTAATTAGAATATCACGTTCAAGATTGCCAATAAGTAACCCCACATTTTCGGGAAATGGCATACATATATAAGAATGTGTAGATCCTGGGTCTATCAATACATGAACAGAAATGTTAAAGATAGTAAAAGTACTCGTAATCATATATGGGGAATCTTGGTTATCACGGGCCTACATAGCATATGCACGAGTTGGATTACGGGTATCAGGTCTATTAATTATCTTTGATGTGACCCTTTGACCACTAGCATCAGGACTAGCTCCTGTGCTTCTACCTCTGCCCCTCGAAGTTGTAAGAACTGGTCTCTCTGCTTGACTAACTGTTTGATATCATCTACCAAGGCAATCTCTCTAAAAATGCTCCATAGATCCACATCGTAGGCATGCTCCCATCACCTTCCAACATTATCCGCCATGTTTCTTCCCACAATGATCACATAGGATATCTACCCCATGTCCTGACCCACCTGCTGCACTAGTTATAAATGGGGCCAGTTGTCTTGCCTTAACTATTGATCTCTGACTCTGCCCTGATTGGCGGTAGGATGTTTGTATTTGTCCTAAAGCCTGAGACCTTGAACGCCTTTGCTTCTTACTAGTTAAGAAGGATGAACCAGATTGTCCCTAACTCTTCTTCTGTTGTCCCCTATTTCTCCATTTCTGTTTATCAATATTAACCTTTTCAATCCTCAAGGATGCTTTAATCATCTTTTCATAATCCCTAATCTGTAGTGCAACATGGAGTTTCTTAATGTCATGGTGGAGGCCTACTTAAAATCTTTTACACTCATCTGCCCCTGTAGGAATTAATCTCTCTGCATACATACTCAATCAATCAAAATCTTTCTCATATTCTGATATTGTCCTATAACCATGTTTCAAATGAAGGAATGCATCCCACATCTCATTCTTATAAGCTTCCCCTATATACTTATTTGCAAATTGGGAAAAAAGTACACCCAAGTAAGATCCTGCAGTGGAACAAGTCGTTTACTAGACTCCCACCACCAATATGCTGGTCCCTAAAGAAGATGATCTGAACATTCCAATCTCTCTTCTAGTGTGCAATGGAGAAGATCAAAAATTCTCTTTATCTTGATTAGCCAAAACTTGGCATCTGGAGCAGTAACTGATGACTCCCCCAGAAAATCCTCTGCTCCCATACTTTTGGCTTTCTCCAATGTAAGCTTATGTAGTGGAAGAGGTGGTTGTGGTTGTACAAAAGGAGTAGCAACCATCTGTTGTTTCATATAATCCACCATAGTTTGGAAAAACTTAGTCGGGTTAGGAACTGGATGACCGGCAGGTGGTGGTACGGGTTATACTGGCTGCCCGCTATGCCCCTATCTGTATCACTAGCTAAGGCATGACTTTCCTCCTCTCGCTCAGCGGCTCCCAAAGCTACTGGTTCCATTCTTCAATCTATAACATACAGAAAGGGTAGATCTACATTAGAGTCACATCATATTCTCATATAATCCTTCATTTGACGTGTACACAATTCACTTTTCCTTTATTTCCTTAATTATAAACCTCAAAACCGCCTAATGGCTCTGAGACCACAAAATGTAACACCCCATACCCGATAATGAAATTGGCATATTGAATGTTACCATATTCTTAATTACCTAATACTTCAAACTACAACATTTTCTATTTAAAACCTCATTAATCTAGCAATTACCATTCAGTTTATAAAGTTTTGATATAGTTTCTTTTATATTTACTTAAAACCTCCTACAAGAAACTTTAATACACTTCTCATGCATGTTACTCAATCATTCATCTCCATGTTAAACTCCTTGACAAAATAATTTACTCATCCTCCAACACATTTCAACACATCTAAACCAGATTTCATACATAAATTTCATTTATTCATATATAATTCCCAATAAAATCCTGTAAGATCCTTCACTTCTTTGTATGTATATGTCATAACTAAAAACAAAATAAAAATTTGTAGCACATCCACCTCCAAATCTTTCGAGGTCTTCTATGTGACTCTTATCTTGTAGTAGATCCACCACAATTTTCTTATAATTTTCTACAAAACTTAAACGTTGAAAGAAAATCTACACGCTAAGCTATAGGCTCAGTGGTGTTCAAGCAATTCCATTTCTCATTCAATTCAATTCATTCAATCAAAACATGCATAATATATATAATATTTTTCACATATAAATATCTTCATTTATTTCTAAGCATAAATAAGCATTTTAAAATCAAATTATGAAATACAAGCATGTATTTATTTAAATAATTCATATCTCATTACATAATGATGAATAAATTGTACAATTTAATTACTACTTTCACTTGAAGTTCTTTAATCATTAATTATGCATTTATCTACTTTTTGTAATTGTCCCAAAGTAAAATCCATCGAAATTGTATCATCGAGTCAGATAAGTGGGATTTAAAAAATATAAGGTTAGGTTCTCGGAACCATACGATCCATTTTTTTATATACAATCACATTGGAACTGAGCTTTTGGAGCCATGTAGTTCATAACCCAAATCAAATATCTTACATTAGAACCGAGCTCTCAAAACCATACAGTCCGGCAACATACATCATGACGCAGTACTGCTAACTCCCTAATTAGCATGCCAACCTTATCACATTCCTTTAATTCCTATCTATTTTACTAGGGGCAAATCTAATTAAATTTTATTGAAATTTAATGTCAATCATTCATAATAGTCAATTCAAGCTATTCCATATTCGACCAAAGTAAATGTCATTCTTTAATATCATTTTTTTTTTCCGTTATTGGTTTTAATATAACTTATTCAACATTCAAGACATATTCTTCTCACCAATTAGACAAAAATAACATGCATATCAAGCTTCTCAGTTTAAACATAATGTATGCTAATTGGGGCAATACAAATTATAAGT
Organism: Erythroxylum guanchezii; assembly: GCA_025629825.1. Lineage (NCBI taxonomy): Eukaryota > Viridiplantae > Streptophyta > Magnoliopsida > Malpighiales > Erythroxylaceae > Erythroxylum > Erythroxylum guanchezii. The sequence continues at coordinate 31,095,858 of JAOTAX010000006.1, forward strand.
CCAAAATCTCAATTAATCACATACACTACTTCATTTAACATCCAATTAAATATTTTTAACAACAATTTCATAAACTCCAAATTTTACTCAAGAACACTAAATTTTCTAATACACAATTTTTTTAAAGAAAAAGTAGAATTGCAAGAACACATACCAAATTAATGTCTAAATCTTCAAATTAAACTTCCATAAACTTCAATTTCATCATCAATTCCTTATCCCTTCTCTTTCTCTTTCTCTTTCTCTCTCTCCTTCAATTCATCTTCTTTATCTTCATAATATTGCATAACAAATTCAATTTCATGCATTTGATTCACTAATACAAGCAATCATACCAAAATCACGTACAAAAAATAATTAAAACTTCATTAACTCACCTTATAATTTTTTTGGTACTATTCATCAAGAACACCCATATATCTTTTCTTTATCTTTTCCATTTTTTTTGACATGGTGAGTTTAGGGACTCTAGGTTGATGATTTAGCGTTGAATAGGTGATTTGGGGGTTAAAACTAAAGAAAATTAGCTTGAAAATGTAAGAAATGAAAGAAAAATGGAGAAGAAAGGAGGGAGGTATTCTCGGCAATGTTTTGGAGAAGAAGAGAATGGGATGTTGACAAAAATGTCGTGTGGTCTCTCATTAAAAGTTCTCCCTTTTGTTTCAAAAATTAACCTTTTTTAAGCCATTCTTTCTTTTTTTTTAATAAAAATGCCTATAAGAAAAATATCGACCTCACATAAAGACTTTAATTAATATCATTTATTTTTGTTAATAGTTTCAGGTTTAACTTTCACCCTTTCTTGAGTTAAGCTTTGACCATTGGTCAACTCTTGGTTATACCCTTAAAACGAACTCATTTGGAGCTCTAATTTGATCTTCGAGCTGTCCTTGAACAAAATTATCCAATGCCAAATAAAATGAAATGTAGTTTGGATCTTGAGTATTATTATTCACCTCGGGATATACTATTCACTACCCAAAAAGTACTATTCATGAAATTGAGATTTTTGTGGTGTTACAATTTTTGACTAATTGGTAGGATGAATATGTCTTGAATGTTGTATGAACTAAATTAAAACCAATACCGGAAGAAAAAATGACATTAAGAAGTGACATTTGTTTTGGTCAAATATGTAATAGCTTGGATTGACTATTATGAGTATTTATGATTAAATTTCAATAGAATTTAATTAGATTTGCCCATAGTAAAATAGGCAGGAATTGGAGAAATGTGATAAAGTTGGCATATCAATTAGGGAGTTAGCAGTACTGCGTCATGATATATGTTATCGAACTGTATGATTCTGAGAGCTCGATTCCGGTGTAAGATATTTGATTTGTGTATGAACTGCATGGCTCTGAGAGCTCAATCTCAATATGCAAATAAAAAAAGAAAAGATTGTATGGTTCGAGTACCCGGTCCCATATTTTAAAATCCCATTTATCTGGCTTAGCAATACAATTCCGTTGGATTTAACTTTGGGGCAATTATATATATATATATAAAGAACTTCAAATGATAATAGTAATTGATTTGTAAATTAAATTGTACAATTTATTCATAATTGTGTAATTAGATATGAATTATTAAAATAGATACATGTTGTATTTCATAACTTGATTTTAAATGCATATTTATGCTTAGAAATAAATGAAGATATTTATATTTGACAAATATTATGTATTATGCATGTTATGGTTGAATGAATTGAATTGAATGAGAAATGAAATTGTTTGAACGCCACTAAGCCTATAACTTACCGTTTGGATTTTCTTTCCAAGTATAGGTTTTGAAGAGAATTAAAAGAAAGTTGTGATGGATCTACTGTAAGACAATAGTCATATAGAGGATGTAGAAAGATTTGGAGGTGGATGTACTACAAATTTTTATTTTATTTTTGGTTATAATATGTACATATAAAGAAGTGAAGGATCTTATATGATTTTATTGTGAATTATATATGAATACATGAAAGTTATGCATAAAATCTGATTTAGAAGTGTTAAAATGTATTAAAGGATGGGTAAATTATTTTTCAAGAAGTTTGACATGGAGATGAGTAGTTGAGTATCGTGTATGAGAAGTGTATTGAATTTTCTTACAGGAGGTTTTAAGTTAATATAGACGAAACTCTGTTAAAATTTTTATAAAGTAAATAATAATTGGTAGAATAATGAGTTGCTAAATAGAGAATATTGTAGTTTGAAATGTTAGGTATATAAGAAAATGACAATACACGGTATGTCAATTTTATTAAGGATGTTAAATTTGGTCCGACCTGATTTTAGCATGAGTTGAACGAACTACGGGTCGACTATGATTGGGTCGGGTCAACCTGTGACTTGATTGTTATTTTAAAAACGACATCTTGACTTTTTTAAAAAATATATGATAAGCTGAATTGGCCTGATTGACCTATGGCCTGTCAAGTCATGAGCCGCCTGCAGTCAGCCCATTGTCAAATCTAGATTCCATTATTGGGTACACTCAATTTGGTTAGTATTTGGCCATTAGTTTGAGTTAGGCACCGAGCTTTACAGCTGCGGACCTAAATAATTTTGCATGTAGACGCAAAGTGGAATTAACTACTGCTTGGCTTGTGAAGTTTGGACATGGCGAGTACGGCGGTTACACGGAAAGAATAACAAGATAGGATGGTGATCTGCCTGTCCCTGCTGGGCTATTCTGAATCTTATTAGCCCACACACTTCAAGGGACGAGAGGTTCAGGTCGCTGGCTGGATAGGTACCTTGCACAAGAAATGTCCCACTGTCAGAACTTCCAATGCTGAACTCTATATGTATATATGGTGGACAAATTTTGTCAGATAGGTCAACAGGCATCTGAAAAATAATGACCGTACTTAAAAGTGTCAGTTCTCAGTTTCTGAAGGGACGCGTGACAGCTTGTGGGTGAAGATCACAAGAGCCGGCCCAAGCCAAGTCAGGCCACACGGCGCATTCCAAGGATTGCCCTTTGCTTTTCATGTACACGTGGGATATATAAAAATAATTTTATAATTGTATAAAATAGAAGATTTAATTTAACTCAATCGTCAAACGTATTGTTACAGTAACGAGCCAAATGCGGAATCTAAGCTGACACACATTGGTGGATCATCTCTTCCCATCGTAGCAACTTTGAAGATCTCTTCCCAAACTAATTCTAGTTTCCAACCTGTTCTGTCACATGAAGAGCAGAAGCTAATGTGGACAGTGTTATAATAATACTGGGAAATGCAAATGAAGATCTCTAGCTTGTTTTTAATAAGACAATATGTTAGTTTTAAAATTAAAAATATAACTATTTGTTATTAAAAATTTTACTTGAACAATTTATATATTGCTCATCTCAACGAACCTGATAAAAAAATTAATTTAGTTAAATTCTAACATATATTTGATAACAATTTAGCTTTTGAGTATTATATGACATTTTTAAAACTTTTATTAAGTGCATTAAAATTAAATGAATTATAAAAAATTTGATGACAGTTAAATAATTTATAAAAATATAAAAGATTAATTTTAAATTTTAATAATTTGAAAATCTAAATTCTCTTACCCTAATATTAGCAAAGAAAATGAAAAGGACGAAAGCAGAGGCATGCAGTGAAAGTGTCCATTGAAATCAGTGATTACAGAGTCACGGTACTTTCTGACAAATGGGAAAGAAAATTGAGAAGAAAAGAATGGCTCATGCTTATGCATCGATGCTTTTTATAGTGAGGCAAAACCTACAAGAGATGATTATTCTTTGCCGGAAACAGGACACGTACATCGTCAACATTCCTACTTTACTAATGTTGTGTTGGAACATCTCACGACAACCTTAACTTCTCATCATGTGAGAATTGAGCCCCACGGCACCAAGTCTTTATATTTTTCAAACCCAACTGATAACTATAACCCTCCACATCTCAGGACAACCTTAACTCCTCATCATGTGAGAATTGAGCCCCACGGCACCAAGTCTTCATATTTTTTTCAACTCCAACTGATAACTATAACCAACCCCAACTACCTTTCCTTGTTTAAACTTAAAAAAAAAACAACTCGGATTATTCTCAGCCATTGAAATCTTACGGAGTAACGAAATCTATGTCAACCAGCTCCCACCCTCGTCCTTTTCTAAATAAAAATCACCAGTCAACATTTGTCAGTCTCCTCTCCAAATCTAGTATTGTCATGATGGGGTGGGACATCACTTTATGTCACCCCGCTGTAACGTTATCAGAGCCCTGCCCCTGCCCGGACTACCCGAACTGCCCAGAGCAACCCCACCAAAATTCTCTTCCAAGTACCCCAAGTACAACCTTCTTTTTGCCTTCTCTCTCCCCCACTACCTTGTTCTCTCTCTCTAGATTGATACGGCCACTTAGAATCTCTCTGACGTACACAGATCGGTGGGAGGAGCTATTGGTTCGGCTAATTGCGATAATCGGAGTTCAATTGAATCGTGAAGTGGAAATTAGGGATTTGGTTGGATCTAAGGGATTGGGAACTGGGGAAAACAAGAATTTAGGTGTAGTAATTGGGGGTTAAGGATTGGTGATACTGAGGGGTGAAAATGCAAGGCTATGTATGGGAGCAGACGGACTCGGCACATGTGGAAAGAACCCACTCGTAGCAGCAATCCGGTTGTTATACTAGGTGGCGCCTTTTCCTCTTCATTCTCGTGTTTTTCTCCAGTTAATTCGTTTTTCAATGTAAGTCTTCTCTTTTTTGTTTTTAAGTATGGATATTTGTTGTGCGTGTTCTCATAAGGTTCTTTTATTTCTGAGGTTATGAGAAACTAGAGGCAGTTCTTGCAGTTGCATATTTTGCATGAGCGGGAATAACCGCTAGCATTCTCTAGGTCAGAGACAGTATTGATGTAGCAGATGGAGTGGATTTGGTTTGGAATAACTTTGATGATGTGAATTGGAGTTTCTATGCCATTATTTACATGCTGGGATTCAAATGGAAATCTCCATGTGCTTATAGGCTTTTTCTCTATTTAGTTTATTTTCATCAGTTTTGATTGTGCTTTATGGTTGTAACTCTTAATTTCCAATTTGGGTTTATCTGCCTAAATTGCCCAGATTCATTATTTGAAAGGCAAAAATAAGATGGAACATCTATTTTTTGTGTGTATACTTGATTTAGTATTTCAGGTTTTTTTTTTTGGATATATCTGATGGGGTTGTATGGTAAAAAAATCTTGTGCAGTCTACATTTTGAAATAACTCATTTCATTCTTTTGTATTTGCAACGGAGTGACTGCAACTTTATGTAATTTAAAGTTGCTATGATGTTTCCATCATAGTGATGATATTCCTTCCATTTCCTTTTTATTGCAATTTGACACATTGGTTTTGACATTTTGGTCTGTTCTCTACTTTCAGTTATAGTAGGTGCTTTCTTATTGCAATTGAGAAGCAAGAATGATAATCAGTTATTAGCCCATTTAGAATCTGTGGTATCATGTTCATCTATTGCTGATATAAGAAGATTTGCTGATTGATGCTAATATTTGTCCATTGGTTTCATGTTATTTTCTGATATTGTTGTTCTTTTCTTCAGTTTTTTGGGGACTGCGTTTTGTTTATTAACTTGCTAAATCCTCCAGATTGTTGCTTTCCTACTACAGGATGGACGCAAGATAAGTGTTGCTGACTGTGCTCTTTTTTGACCACCTCAGGATTCCCTACCTTTCATTGGTACCATTTCTTTGCTGATTCCTGGTGAAGAGGACAGGTTAAAGTTAGGCCTTAATTGGATTTACCGACCTTCTGAGGTGAAGCTTGGCAAAGGCATCCTATTGGAAGTTGCAGCCAAGTGAAATATTTTATTCTTTTCACAAGGATGAGATTCCTGCTGCATCACTTCTTCATCCATGTCAAGCTGCATTCCGTCTCGAACGTGTTGAACTTCCATCAGGAATTTGCTCATTTGTGTGCAGGCAAGTTTATGACATTACAAACAAGTGCTTATGGTGGTTAACTGATCAAGATTATATAGATGTGAGTGTTAAATCCCTTTTTATCTTTTTCCATTTCATTTCTGGTGGTTGACAAGTCTCCTCCCCCTCCAGGAACGAAAAGAAGGAATAGATAAACTATTGTGTCATACACGTGTAGAAATGCATGCAACTGTACAACCAGATGGCCGCTCTCCAAAGTCAATGAATGGTCTGACATCACACTTAAAATCTGCTTCAGAAGGTGTACAGAATAGATCCTCTTCCTTTCCTTCTCAAACTAAGGGAAAGAAAAGGGATAGAGTAGATCAGAGCTCTGAACCAGTTAAAAGAGAACGTCTTATTAAAGTGGATGATGGGGAAGCTAATAACCACGGATCAGAAAGCTTTTGGAAAACCGAGATTGCCAAATTTACGGAAAAAGGTGGGCTTGTGGATTCTGAAGCTGTTGAGAAATTAGTACAACTTATGCAACTAGAGACAAGTGAGAAAAAGATAAGCTTGGTTGGCAGGTCAATATTGGCTGGTGTTGTAGCAGCAACAGATAAGTTTGATTGCCTTAACCGATTTGTTCAGATGAGGGGCTTAACTGTTTTTGATGAGTGGCTGCAGGAGGTCCACAAAGGGAATATTGGTGATGGTAGTAATAGTCTGAAGGGTAGTGACAAATGTATAGAGGATTTTTTGTTAGTATTGCTCCATGCACTTGATAAGCTTCCCGTAAATCTTCAGGCTTTACAGACGTGCAACATTGGCAAGTCTGTGAATCACCTGCGTACGCATAAAAACTTAGAAATTCATAAGAAAGCAAGAAGTTTAGTTGACACATGGAAGAAACGTGTAGAGGCTGAAATGGATGCAAGATCTGGTTCCAACCAGACTGTTCCCTGGCCTGCACGACCACGTCTTCCTGAAGGCAATAGACATTCAGGTCTATCCTCTGAGGTTGTCACGAAAAGCTCTGGTGCACAACTTTCTCCATCAAAAGCTGGTTCAGCGAAGCTTGTCCAGGGCGAGCTGATAAAATCTGCATCCACACCTCAGGGTTTTGTGAAATCGGCAGCATCACCTGCATCAATGAGAGAGAATTTTAAAGAAGGATCAGCCAAAAACCTTCGTGTTAGTGGTGCATCTGATCTTCCTGTATTAGCTTCAAGGGATGAGAAAAGCAGCAGTTCCAGTCAGTCCCACAATAATAGTCAATCATATTCTAGTGACGATGGCAGAAGTGCAAGGTGTTCTGCAAAAGAAGATGCTAGGAGTTCTAGTGTTGTGTCAGTTAACACAAATAAGATTATCAATGGCAGTAGACGGCATCGAAAGTCAACCAATGGCGTCCCAAGCTCAAATATATCTGGGATCCGAAAGGAAACTAAATTAAGCAGAAGATCCTCATCACACAGAAACCCAGGTTCAGAAAAATTATCAGAGTCTGCATTGACATCTGAGATGGCAGTTGACACCGCCATGGTTGAGGTGGATAGTCCCAAAATAGTTGTTAAAAATCCCAACCGAGGGTGCAGTCCTGTGCAAAGTGCCAGTGGAGGATACCTTGAAGAGCCTTCAGTCATGAACAGCAGAGCTTCTTCTCCTGCACTTTCTGATAAGCATGATCAGTTCGATCACAATTTAAAGGAGAAAATTGAAGCTTATAAGGCTACTGTGAGTCCCGATGTAAATACAGAATCATGGCAAAGCAATGATTTAAAAGAGGTGCTTGCAGGGTCTGAAGAGGGAGATGGTTCTCCTGCTACTGCTCCTGATGAACATTGTAGGAATGTAGATGATTCTAAGAAACTAATGGAAGTTGCCAAAACTGCTTCTTCATCTTCCGGCAATGAGCATAAGTCGCGGAAATTACATGATGCTTCTTTTAGTTCGATGAATGCGCTGATTGAAAGCTGTGCTAAATACGCTAAAGCAAATGCAACCATGTCAGCTGGTTATGATGTTGGAATGAATCTGCTTGCTAGTGTAGCTGCTGGCGAGATGTCTAAATCTGATATGACTTCACCGATTGATTCTCCACAAAGAAACACCCCTCTTATTGCGAGTTCTTGCAAGGTTGAAGATTCAAGAGTAAAATCATCCCCAGATGAAGACCATGACAGCCAGTCTGCTGATGGTGTTGATGATGAACGTGAGAAGCTGGCTTTAGTGGCCAGGGATTCAGATGGTAAGTCCAATTATGTTTCTCAGGAAAATGCCATTGAGAACCTTACTGGGCATTTAAATGTTCACAGCATGAAAATACAACGAACTGCAGAAGCATGCCTAGAAAGTAATGTAAAATCAAAAGAAATGGTCATAACTACTTCTTTTGTACCTTCAGAATGCACCATGGAGAGTACATCAGATACTTGTGGTAAAGAGACAGTGAAGGCCATGTTGGGTGCTAAAGTGAATGCAGATGGCGTGTCTGATACTAAAGAGGTGTTAACTGGTACTGTTCAAAGTGAAGGGAAGGTTAATGTTTCAAAAGTAGAAGTTAAGAAAGAACTTCGTAAAGGATCTTCTACATATGCTTCACTGGGTAATGATGGTGATAGGAATGAAGAGTTTAACACTGCTGCGAAGATGGAGCAGAAACCAGGTGCTCCATATGCTCCTCTTGGTAATGATGGTGACAGGAATGAGGAGTTTAACACTGCTGCGAAGATGGAGCATAAACCAAGTGCAATGGTGACTCAGATTTCAAAGGGAACTGATGGGGATATCCAGTCTACTTGTTCTACTAAGGATGTGATCTCTGAAAGCATTGATAACCCGAATGCTGAAAAGGGTGATGAAATAGATTGCAGGAGTCAGTCTGCTGTAATGCAGAGAACTGAACTTGAAAGAAATGTAGGTTCAACTGTTTCCAAGGGTGATGACTTGGAGGAGATTCCTTTAGGTAATCAAATTGATGTGAAAGATAATGGAGGGCCAGTTTCTCAAAGGGTATTGTCCACACATATGCAAGAACCTGAACAGCAAACTAGATCTAGGGGATCCAAAATGACTGGCACTGAAGCTGATGAAGCTGAAGAATGCACATCAACAGTTGCAGATGCTTTATCTGCTGTAGGGGGTCCAGACATGGAAGCAAAAATTGAATTTGACCTGAATGAAGGGTTCGACACTGATAATGGAAGATGTGGGGACCCTGTTGATTTGAGATCTTCTGAATGTCCTCCTGCTCAACACTTAATTAGTCCTTTACTGTTACCAGTATCCACTGGTATGCCTGCTTCAATTACAGTGGCTGCAGCTTGCAAACGACCATTTGTACCACCAGACAATTTACTGAAGAATAAAGGAGAGCTGCTTGGTTGGAAGGGATCAGCAGCCACTAGTGCTTTTCGACCAGCAGAACCAAGAAAAGTTTTAGAGATGTCAGTAGGTCCAACAATTACCTCTGTACCTGATGCAACCAATACAAAGCCCAGTCGTCTTCCGTTGGACATTGACCTGAATGTACCTGATGAAAGAATCCTGGAAGATTTGGCTTCTTGTTCTGTTGAGGGCTCAGGTGCTATGTCCGAATGCAAAATGAATTTTGATCGGACAAATGGTGATTTGAAACGTTCTGCACTTGGTCGTAGCTCTGATGTGCTTGATCTTGATTTGAATAAAGCGGATGAGCCTACAGATGTTGGCATTCACTTAATTGATGATGTTCTTCAGCAGTATGCGCAACTGCAGCCCTCCAAATCTTCTTCAGGTGAACTTCGTAATGGGAATTCTTCTAACTGCTGGGACTTTGATTTGAATGATGGGCCTCTTGTTGATGAGATCATTGCAGAACCAACAGCACTTTTGCAGCTCAGTAGAAACTCTGCACCATCCCTGCCATCTGTTTCTGGCATTCAGTTAAACAATACAGAAATGGGAAACTTCTCTTCGTGGTTTCCACAAGGGAATCATTATCCAACTATGACTATCCAATCCATCTTACCAGATAGAGGGGAACAACCTTTTCAGATGGTTGCACCTGGTGGGCCTCAGAGAATGTTAGCTCCACCCCATGGAGGTGCTCCATTTAGCAGTGATATCTACCGGGGGCCAGTGTTGTCATCTTCTCCAGCACTGCCCTTTCCATCTACATCTTTCCAATATCCTGTCTTTCCTTTTGGAACCAGCTTTCCTTTGCCCTCAGCTACATTTTCAGGTGGTTCAGCAGCGTATGTAGATTCATCAAAGGGTGGCCGGCTTTACTTTCCTGCAGTTCATTCTCAAATATTGACACCCGCTGGTCCAGTCCCAACCCATTACCCTAGGCCATTTCTTGTCAACTTTCCAGATAGCAACAGTGGTGGTATTGTTGAGAGCAATAAGAAATGGGGAAAGCAGGGTCTGGACCTCAATTCAGGGCCTCTTGGTCTTGATGCAGAAGGTAGAGATGAGCTTGGGTCTCTTGCGTCAAGGCAACTGTCTGCTGCCAGTTCTCAGGCCCTTTTAGATGACCAATCGAGGATATACTCACTAGCAGGAAGTGGGATTTTGAAGAGGAAGAAGCCAGAGGGAGGGTGGGAAGGTTATAAACAATCTTCATGGCAGTAGAGACAAGCTTTTGAAGTGCTCAGTTACCAGTGAAGCCTGTAAGTTTAGCATGCATTCCACATAATTTTCTTCAGGTTGAGCATTGCTATTGGAAAGCTAGGTGTTATTCGTACATACTTAAATGCAAAACTAGTATCTCTATTTAATCTCTTATTTCATTTTTGCTTTCCAGCTCTCTTCGATGGCTGTTAGTTAACTTCCAGAGATAATCTAACTTGCTCTCAGAGGATGGGTGTTAAGTGGCTTATTTGGTGTTAGCGACCTCCAGCCCCCTCTCTCTTCTGTACCAGTTGTATCTTAAATCCTGGGCCTTTTTGTTTTCCCTGGAGTTTTTAGTGGGTGGCTGCAGTTTCTTTCCCACTGTATATATGTAAACTGTTGAAAGCAATCTGTGTTGCTCAGGCATGCAGAACTGGTGCCATACTGTTGTTCACTGCACCAAAACTTTATGCAGTTGGAATTCAAACCTTCACTATCCTTTTCCAACTGTTCAGATAATGGTTTTGATCGGTGAAACTTCCTTTAAGATGAAGCCTTTTGTATATGCGTTGTTCTTAAATTAACCTCTCTTGTTTTACCCTTTCCTGGTTTCCTTCCTCTTGATTGCGTATATATAAGCAAAGCGGACAGCTGGTGTTCTTTTGAGCTTTCCTTGTTCTAACCTTTGGTTCAGCTTTGTATTGTCAATTGGTGCTGTGTTATAGGTCACTTCTTCAAGTTATACAGGGTTTTGGAGTAATCTCCGTTGAGTTAACGGCGTCTCTCTATATTGGGGCTGTGTTGTCTTCCAGCATTCAACATGTAAAACACCACATTGGAAATTGATATTTACTTTTAGCTCGCGGCAGTTGGCTGGGCTGGTTATAGAACTTACTTCAGTGACAATAAACCCTCTGATGTCAAGAATACCTTGATGGTACCGTCAGCATGTTTTTGTAGTGTGCCTATTGCACAGAATCCATGAAATTGATTTCCGGTATAATATGATGTTAAGGCTGTAAAAGAAGTAGACCTGCTTAATTGCCTCAGGTGGAAGATAGTTCGGTAGTGAAAGCTTGATCTGAAGGCTGACATGCCCAAAAGCATCAAGCTTATTCTGAAATCAAGCGTTCTTGTTTGATATTTGATAATCGATGGAAGGTATGATCCAACTGCTGGTTTATTTTTGTTGCGTTTCTTGGTTGTACGTGTGACAATTTTCCCCTCCTCCACGACTTTGGTTGTATTGTTCCACAGAAAAATTTACCATTTTGACGCAGCATCGTTGTTACTTCCTGGTCAAGTATTCATTCAATTTTTGTACGTGATTGTGAGGCATAAAGTTTTGAGATTTATTTTTTCTACATTCTGGTCCCACGGCATCTCGAATTTTGTTTCAGACCTATGACAGCTGTTATTTGTTCTTTCCCTGGTGGATTCTTACGTAAAGGCTTAAATAAGCTTGAGGTGAAAGGTGCACATGTGGAAGTTAAAAGGGGGGGGAAAAAAAAAGCCAAGTGATAATGCATGCGCCCTTTACTGCCTTGCAGTACTCTAGCTACTTGCAAACAACTCTTGGAGCATTGCAAGTTTTGCTTACTTGAAGGCTTTGTCTTTTTTGATGTTCTTTGTTTCCTTCCATACCGTGTAGAATGCCTTGCACTGGCTATATCTGTGTTAATTCTACGCTTCCAAAATGCTTTTTGTGTCAATTATATTGCGAGTCGAAACTTTTGAATCCGTCCCTGGGGTGCAAACGCAAACGAAAAACAAACGGTCAATGTCCCATACACCCATTTTTCTTCACTCTGATTAATACCTGAAGAGTTGCGACCTGTGATGTTTAGAGGGAAAATGATGGTCAAGCTGTACACAACTAGGAGATATATACATGCCTGCTTTATGTTTGCATCTTAATGCCTCCCAAGTGACTCCGTTGAAAATCCTAAATCCAACTCTAGTGGATATGGTTAAGAATTTTCACAACTAATTGAGACAAACTTCAATGCCGCATTCCAACAGTATTAGTTCTCACCCAGCAGAAATCATTCAGAGAGCATGAAAAGCATGAGAAAGATTCATTGGTTATAAGCATTTATAATATTTGATTATGAAAACTACTCTTAACACTATAAATTAGAACACACCGAGTATGTACATCTTCCATATAGAAGAGTTACTCTCCAACAAAGCTATGCTGCAATGAAAAACCATTGCAAACAAAATCAAAGCCAGAAGATCCAGACAACTTGAGCAACTTCTCGTCAACGTTCTAAAAGGCGATGCCACCTGTACCAGAATGTGCTTCACTTGAGGCAAACGAGAGTCCTCCCACAGAATACATTTCTGTAATTAAGTGAACAACACCAACTCAGATATGAAATTGTAAAATTCTACAAAACTACACTTTGAACACATAAGACAACACGAAAACACAAAATTTCAATAAAGCATAGGTTAGGATGTCTAGGAATCTTAAAAATACCACAAACATAAATGAAGATGCAAGATTCTTTTCAAGTTGTTTCAGCTATCCCAGCTTGGTTATTTATTTGGCCTAGTTCGGACATAAATTTCATAGTATATCCATTAATTTTTCTCTTCAATGAGGAACATCAGTGCATAGTTGTTGGCTTAAATTATACCAAGTCCCCCAGATTTTCCATAGTCAATACCAAAGAAATAATGTAAGACTTCACTTATACAGTCTCTCGGGTTTTCCAAGTGAGCTGTATGTCTATGGAAGGAGACAAAAATAGGGAGAGGGAGAGAGAGGAGCAACCTAAAAAGGGACCATACAACAGAAAGTACATAAAACAGGATATTGTTCAAGAGAAAATGCTAACAAAGAGAAAGAACTAGGTACTAAACAGATGATACAGGTATATATATGAGGCTGGAAATTATAAATTGAGTTATTACTTAAAAGGAGGCTGTTCAACTTAGTACTAAGCTTCAATTTGGAAAAATGAAATCAAAAAAGTTTCCCAAGTATAATGGATAAATATGTGATATCGAAGTAATACTTTTCAACTGACTCTCTCAAATTCCAACTTGGAAAAATGAAAATGAACTTCTAACAATGACTTGGAAAAATGAGAATGAACTTTCAGGATATTAACAATGACACTACTGCTTATAAAAATAGTGTGGGGACGGTATGATTATATTTGATGCCTTGGTTGGGATTATAAATTATCTTCTTGGCCTCAAATTGTTTGCAAGAAGTACAAAAGCAATGGCATTGTACCATTTCGAATTTTGAGTCAATTGTTACAAGCTGATGCTCATTAACTTGGTTGAAAAATATGCTCAAGTTTAATGACCTTCAATATATTTCTGACTGAAGGCTTGAAGTTAGACACTTAAAGAACAGACAAGTGGTGAGAAGAAAATCGTACTGACATTAGGCATCCTCGATGTGGCTTTCGCTTCTTCTCTTTTTGTTTTTGTGCTGGTTTGATGACAACTTTGATTGCAGCATCAAAAACTGCTTTCACATTCTGCACTAACAGAAAAATGTTTTTTGCAACATAACAGCTATAGTAAGTGAAAAACATGAAAATTAGAGAGCTTCTGCGGTGAAAGAGTGAACAGGATGTGAAATATTGTTCGAATTGTAGCATTAACTAATGCCTAAATCATGGAAACGAAAGCAGATAGGCACGCCAAATATCACATAGCCTGTGGATAGCATTTTGACCTGACAATAACAGCGTCTAGACAAACATCTAAAAGAGGGAATAGATGGATGGAAACAAACAATCTGTCTATGATTTTGCCAAAGCAACTATGAAAGACAATGTACAATTACTTTTGAATGTTTTGCATCTTATTTCAAGGAAACTTGAGATTTGACAAAATATAAATCAAGACCAATCACAATGGGACTACACACCATCATGGACCAGATATTGCATATGCGGTTTCCAGAGTTATCACATACCTGCTGTGTTTTTGAGCTGCATTCTATATAATATGCAGCACCGATTTGTTTGCGAAGTTCCTCTCCCTGATTGCATAAAATATGTTGCCAATGAAAAGACCTTGGAAATGGTGATCAAGAGAAAAGTATTAAAGAACTGTGATAAAGCCACACCTGTACAGTGGACACAGGCACCAATCCAGGGTGATCAGCCAAATAATGCTTATCCTCACGAAGATCTACATGTAAATTTGCAGCTAGATATTAATCCATGTACGAAGAGCTCCACACGACCAATAGAAAGTATGTCACTATTAAATTCAGTTACGGATCCTGTAATTGGTTGGCACTTCCCAGTTTAGCTTGATGGAACATTTATTTATGCATAAGCATCAACCGTGATGGAAGTACGATTGCCCAGACTAATTTAGATGAGTTCAATCACAATATACTAATTCATAAGACAAGGGATACAGTACATTTTTATCTTGGGGGAAGAAGAAATTTCTTAGTGTTTGGTACACTTGAACATCGAAAGTTCATATTCACAAGCACAGTACTATGAATGGACCCACGACAAGACAGAAATATATGCATGTAAATTAGGATTCCAAACATGATTGAAATATACATATCTCTGACATGCAGCTTGGATGAAAGAATGAAAGTGGATTAGAGAACAAAAGATAGACCCTTGCTGGTGTACAGAAATCCCACTTTCTTCTTGTGCAAATGATGTAAAGAGAACGTACTAATTCATTGCTATTAATTTTAACAGGAGACACTATTCACACCCAGTCTCAACTAAGGCATTGCAGTTAGGCACAGGTCGTCTAAATGGCATTTGTGTCAGAATTGGAGTAAATTGGAGTACGGATACAGGTTACGGGTAGTAATATGGTAGCAGAGAGTCAAGTAAATTGTTATATGTAAAGGTGATATTATTGATGCATGGAACATATGTATGTATAACCTCCTAACTTGAAAACTTTAAGAGATTGCAATTGGAAACATAAATGTAGACTTCCTTTCTAGTCATGTAATCGTTTAACCATACTGTACCTTGGAATTTATTGTCAAGAATATTAAGAAAGTGAGGTAGAAAGAAAGGAAAGAGTTATGATTCATAGATGTGCATTGTTTGTATTGGACATCAATGCAGACCCATAACTGCTGTTTCAACTGTTTAGTTTGGCGCAATCAAAATATGAAAGAACTTATACAACTTCCAACTCAGATGCTAAGTAAGCTGTCTGTGTCATTAAATTCTTCTAAATTAAGGTGCACCTGAATTATCACGGAATAGTCAATATTCTTCCTGATAATCTAATACGACCAAACTGAAAGAAAAACAAGAGCATTTAGGCAGCTGGTAAGCTCTGATTTGATTATGTAATGATAGTGCCTCTAAGGGCACAGAATACACAGCTACACGTCAAGAACTAACCACATATCAGCACGTGGGTTGATAAAAGATACTTGAGAACAAAAAAGGTAAGCTCCAAATGCAGAAAAGTCCATTTGCCAATGCATCTAAATCTAAACATCTTCCCCAAGATAAACTATTAGGAAAAGATGGCCATTTCTATAAATGTATTTATTGTACTTGAAAATTGACTTCACTTGCCCAATGAGTCTTTGCAGCCAGTATTAGATACTCCAAAATCATGAAGGAATCAGACAACAAAATTGTAACCTTCATTAAGCAACAAGCGACAAACGACTGAAACGATCAACTGTTCTAGCTTATGATCAAGTCTTGGTAAGGATAGCACCAAAACAAGAAATGTAAGGAGCACAATAAATTGCACCGGGTGTTTGGGGAAACGGGAGTGACCATTATTAACTACTTACCCAATTTAGTGCCCACCAGAACTACAGGGACTCCAGGGGCATAGTGCTGCAGTTCAGGAATCCACTGAAGAAGCAAAATGCATCAGGATTGCGATACAAGAAAACAACAAAATGTGTATCATCGGAGGATTAGTTCGCAGAAAAGATGCACCTTTTTCAGTACATTCTCATAACTTGCCCGACTAACAAGTGAGAAAGTTAAGACAAAGACATCTGCTCCTCTGTAGCTCAAGGGTCTTAACCTATTGTAGTCCTCTTGACCTACAAAAAGTCATGGATAATATGCAGACATTAAAAATTCCCCAATTTGAGAGAACTCGTCTTTACCACATCAAATGCCAATGAAAGTTCAGTTCTACGAAATCATACTTAAGGTGAAAAACAAAACTTAAAACTCAAAGCTGAATACAAGAAGCACAGAAACTAATTATCAGATTCATACCAGCAGTATCCCAGAGACCTAAGTTGACAGTGGTGCCTTCAACCACAACATTGGCACTAAAGTTATCAAACACCGTTGGAATGTAATCCTGACAGGTAAACAACGCACGGATAATTATCTAAAAACATAACCTCAAAGATAAAAAAATTTTCAGAACCTAAAAGATAACGAGTCAATGGGAAAGGTAGAACATAAACCACAAAAGAGACTGTAATCCACAAAAACTAATCAGGGGATAGCAAACACATAAAAACTTGAAGATAAGAACATACAGTAGGGAATTTGTTACTTGTGTAGCAAATAAGCATGCAAGTCTTGCCCACGGCCCCATCTCCCACTGTCACACACTTGATAAACCTTGAAGCACTTGAGGCCATTGTTGGAAACTCCCCAAAAACAAAACCCAGCAAAGAAAACCCCCGTCTTTCTTCTAAACAAAAAAAATTACTCCTAGAACTAGAACAAAACTGAGAACAACGAAGAAAGAAAATAATAACAAAAGGGTTGTTTGTTGGTAGACAAATTAATTATGGTTCCTTCGTTTCAATAAAAAGAGAGAGAAAGGGCGAGAGTGGAGTGGGGTGGATCACATGATTCTCACTCATTTCCTTCGTCCTGTAGCAATTTTGCGATGCTTTTGCTCATTTTTCTCATTTTGCGCTGTTACAAACAAACTGGATATGGGGTTTTGTTCTGTTGTGTACTATGGTTATCAATTTCCTTTTTCTCGAGGGCTTGATGTGGAAAGCAAAATGAGACAGCTTTGTGCATTTATTGGCCCAGAATTGAAGATGGTGTTTGTTCTTTACAGCATTTAGCAGTGAACAGTGGTGGAGCAACACAAACACACAGGCGCAGCTTTCTACCGTCTGTCGTTATAGGGACTGTTATGGGCGCGTGCAATCACATGAGGCCAGACATTTTCTTTTCTTCAATGTTGGGTAACTTCGAAGTTTCAATCTTTAAGCACCAAAAGCCAAGTTTCACTCTTTGGATTTGTTTTTGTCTTGTGTTCCTCTTAATTTTCCTAACCCATTTCCACTGAAAGTGAAACCCTGCCTGTTGTTAATCCTTTGTAACAAAACACCAAAACACAAGTCTTGGGAGGATAAATTTTAAGGTAAATTATTTTGAATATTTTATTAATTATTGAATATATTTTATTAATATAATTTAATAATCATGTTGAGAATATTTTTAAGCGTCTTATAAAAATTTGATGACATTTGAATATATTTTTTATTAAATATTTACAAATATTTAGGTTAAAATTTTCATAATTAAAATATATCACTAATTGAGATATATAAATATATACTTTATATTCGCTTTTTGCGAAGTGACGTCAAAATCGTGTAGGTAAAGCTAGTTGGAGTTCATTGCTTAAATGGCTGTAAAGGAAGAAACGGAGGATTCAGAAAAGAGTAAAGAGAGTTGGGTATTTCGGTAATTCTGGAAAAAGTTGGCACCAAAAGGATAGGTCTAAAGCAACGAAACGGAGAGCCAAACCAGGAAATTATTGCCAAGAATACAAAAGGGTTTGGGGAGGAATAAGTAAAGATCAAGTAACACTTACACACCCCACAAAGTGGACGAGACTATAATTACTACGTAAGAGCAAAGGCAAGCACTTAGTTATTAAAGAAATAATCCAACTCGTCTTTCTTTTCATTTCTCCACTAAATAAACTTATCAAAGAGACAGCAAAATTTGGTTTGGTCATGCTTAATGATACTGAAATTGTAACGGTAGGATTGGATGCAGTTAGTGTTGAATCCTTTCAGCAAAATTTGGTTTGGTCATGCTTAATGATACTGAAATTGTAATGGTAGGATTGGATGCAGTTGGTGTTGAATCCTTTCATCAAAATTTGGTTTGGTCATACTTAATGATATTGAAATTGTGATGGTACTTGCTGAATGCTCCTTTAGAATTTGTTTATTTTGATTTCAAAGTGCTCGATTTGGCTTGTGTACGGGCTTTTATTTTTGTATTAGTTTTTGGGGATTTGTTGTGTTTACTCACAGCTTCTCATAGGAGTTATCGTTGTAACTCTGTTTTTTCTGTTTGTTTTTTCATTTTAGGTTTTGTTTGCTTTAAACTATTTTTTGTTGCAGTGAATTTTGTCTATCTCTACCCTGAGAAAGAGAACAAAGAAATTGACCTAGGGATTAATCTTCTCTGGATCGTTTGATTCTTCAAATTGAAACCATCCATGTTTTTCTAAATTGTATCTGGTTCTGCCAGATTCTGGTGAGGTTGAACGTTACCGCTTAGATCCATGCAGCTGATCGATGTTAGTTCCGAAGCACCTGCAAAACAATAAAGGCACGCCGGGGGTTGATAACCGGTAGGCCCCTCCGATGCTCAAGTTAGTCTTTTTGTGAGGGTTGTGATGGTTGTAAGCAAATAGTATCAGGGTTCTAATGTCGTACCTGTGTCATGGCAAAATAGTACCTTATATAAGGAGTAGATGCTAAGTTTAGGTCTTTACGTAGGTTTTTACGTATGCATGCGAGGTTACCACCTGTGAATGGGCCGTAGACGCGTGGTCCTAGGCCTGGGCTTAGCATAGCCGACCTAACCATAAGTCCCCCTACTCCTCGAGTCTAACCCAAGAGAAGGGTCGAAGGAGTACATAAGGATTATATAACGTGTCTTCAAGGCAGCTCGTGCTAGGCCCTGTGATCGACCGATCAGATATAATGACACGACGAAACGATCGAGAGAAATGTCAGAACCGATCGATCGGCTATAGGGGTGTAGCAGGCCGACCGGGTGTAACGATGAGGTCAATCGGGCAACTGTAATGGTAGGGCCGATCGATCGGACGTCAAGTCTTAAATGAAACACTAAGCGTAATCACTACTGACGATTCGCGTTCCCTGACAGACTGTCATGCGCGTCCTTTTAACTGCTGCGCAACCGTCAAGTGCATCCTTTTAACTACTGGGTAGCTGTCAGGTGCGTCCTTTCAGCTGTTGCGCCGCTCCGGATTTCTAACAACCCTAATTCACCCCAGCTCGGATCTTGCCACATGTCCGAGTTAGGCTCGGATTTCCTCCACGCGTCCCACGGTGGTTGGAGCGTCCTTTCAGTCGATCTTCTATAAATACTAAGATCGACGGATTACAGATTTTCTTCACGCGTATTTTGTTCTCCAGCTTCTGCTTTCCCTATTTTTCATCCCTCCGCATTTCTTTACCTGCAGTTGTCGGAATTTTATCGCACCACCATTCAAATCCTCCACTCCAGTCACTAAACTAGGTACGTCCTTTCTCTGACCCTTATTCACAAATTTCCTTTCCGTAGCTATGTCGTCT
>JAOTAX010000006.1:31135539-31166511 GCA_025629825.1 Erythroxylum guanchezii
AGGTAAAGATTTCAGGTTAATTGGCTATTGTGATGTTGATTACGCTGGAGACAGGATTGATAGGAAGAGTACAAGTGAGGGGTGTTTAGATAAGAGTACTTTAGGTTGTTATTAATTACCAAGTTGAGTTAGTATGCAAAAGGATGAAGGCTTGAAATAGACTTGTCTTATTAGATGCACTTTTAGTAATCATTGAGATAGTTAATTGGAATGCAAATTGCATATTATTTACACATATTAAGCCTAAATGTGAGCTTTTAAGCCTAAAAGCAAAACATCATTATATTATGCTTGATTATTTTTTGTTATGTGTATATCATGTATAGTTAGATGGTTTTAAAACTTGCTTTTATCATTCATGTTGAGACCAAATTGTTAAACTAAGGGCATTAAAATGATAAAGGCACTTAGATTTAACCAGTTGTTTTAGCCTAGTTTTCTTTAATTGTTATCTAACCTGTTTTATCCCTTTGGAGCAACCATTTTGACATTAACCTTATCTTTGAATGATAATACCCACATTGATAGCCAATTACCTTATTTTTCTTGAAAACTTGTCTTCTGCTTTTAAATCATGAAGGATTTATATTTACTTGATTACATAAAACTTGGATTATATTGAAGAATTTTAAATAGAAGGTCCGTTATGTTTGTGATTGTTGGTGCATATTAATCGCTAAATTTGTTTTTTCTCAAGTGCATTATTGTTACAACTTTATATTCTCTCCAAAGTTGCTTGAAGTTCAAGTTTAAAAATTATTTGTTCCGAGCATATCAATTGCAAAAAATAAAGAAAAGAAGAAAAGTTGTAATATTTGTTGGTGAGTGAGAAGAATTATTATTGTGATGACATATTTGATTAAAGGGCCTATGTTATGAAAACCAAGTTTTTGTGTAGTCTTGTTTATCTAAATTCCCTTCTTATTTTTAACTTTTTAATTATCCTTTCCACACCTTTACCTGAGCTCAATTACATCATATTTAAAAGACCTTAGATTTTTGCTTTTAGTTTACTTATTAGTTGTGGAGATAGCATTTATAATAAGCTTATTGTTAAGATTCCTTTTATGTATTGATTTGAGAGTTTTATTATAGTTTCACCCTAAAACACTTTAAGTGAATTGAGTGAATCATTTGTAAGGTTGTGAACTTTTGTTCTTTTGATTTCATAAGAATTGTCAATTTAATTGCTATTGATATTATTTTGTGGAAGTTAGTTTTAGGATTTATTCTTCAAAAAAAAGAAGTTAGTTTTAGGATTGCTAGAGTTTAATTGTATGTTTATTTCATTCATAAGATATGATAGTTTAAGGTGTGGATGGACATGCTGAGATTGAAAAGGGATGGATGTTTTTAAGTTTTAACTGTTTGAATTATGATTTGCTTAAAGACAAACAAATGTTTAAATATGGAGAAGTTTGATAAATGCTTAATAGACTATATTTTTAGTCTCATATTTAATGCATTTTGTTTGTATATTTGAGAGTTTTTAATTGTTTTAATACTTAATTCATTCCTATTATGTTTTTAGGACTTAACTGCCTTCATGGATTAAAAGGAGCATAATTCGACAAAATTGAGGTAGAAAAAATTAAAGGATTAAAGCTATTTTTGAAGGACATGTCATGTTGGTAAAGGACACGACTGTGTGGGGCTTGACCATGGCCATGTTTGGGACTGTGTAAGTCCCTATAACCATGTATAGGTTGAAGGATATTGTTTCACCATTATTGAGGTTAGACACGCCCATATCGTGATGAACATAGTCGTGTCCATAGACTATATAAGTGGTTGGAACCATGTTTCTACATGATTGTTGAACAATTAAAAAGAAATTAAAAGACATGGTCACTATACACGACAGTGTGGTTAATAATGTCCAATACAAAAACCCTAATTACAAAGTATAAAAGGCAAATAAGAAGGACAATTAAAGGAGTTTGAGTTTTAAAACATAGTTTTGAACTTTAGAGTGGCACATACTTGAATATTGACTCCGACATCTGAATAGAGAGCATATTTTCATCAAAGTTTTAAGTGAATTTTATTAAAGAAAAGGGGATATATAATGAATTCTCTTATTTTTAGTTTTTCTTCTGAATCCTTAATTATGTTTTATATTTTTATGAACTAAATTCGTTTAATGCCTAGGTTAGATAAACCTTAGGGACTTTGTGATTTGATTCTTTAATTAATGAAATTTGATTTTGACTCATTGGAATCAATTATATGTTTTGACTATGTCTTAAAGTGATATTTCTGGGAGATTGGTTCATGTATGATTTCATGCATTTGACAGTGAGAAGTCCTCTGTAGAAACAAGATAATATAAATCTTCCAGGTTAAGGTTAAACCTAACAGTGAAATTCACAAATTAAATAATCTTAGAAGTTTTAACTAGAAAGAGATTTCAGTTAATTAACCTAAGATTAGGTGTTGATAATCTTGAAAATGATATTAACATAAAATAAGAATTTTTACAGGCCAATTATCTTTAATTAAATTGCATGATAAAGGTATAGCTTAAAAAATCTTAAGGGGCTTCGTTATCTAAATACGGCTTATTTGATTTGGTTAATCCTCGTGTGATTTGCATTCTTAGTTATTATTTATGTTGAATTTTAGTTTAGTTTTCTAGTTTTAATTAAACCATCACCTTATTTTATCAATCAAATAATATAAAAGAGGCAAGTACTAATAGTTATAGTCCTTATCGAATTGACATTCGATATTCACTGTCACTATATTATAGTTCGATAGGTTCACTTACCTTTGTAAATATATATGGTAGGATTTTGGATATCATTAACCAAAATCTTTCAAGATATTATCAAATTCACTATACATAGACTCAGACTCAAGTTAAGGGGTATACTCATCAGTAGGAAAGTAACATGTAATTCATTAGTTTTCATGTTTATATTCTTCAGCTTGACGAGCTCCCTGCATTTGTTTAAGCTCTCGATGAAGGAAGATCAC
The DNA here is from genome assembly GCA_025629825.1 of Erythroxylum guanchezii. Lineage (NCBI taxonomy): Eukaryota > Viridiplantae > Streptophyta > Magnoliopsida > Malpighiales > Erythroxylaceae > Erythroxylum > Erythroxylum guanchezii. The sequence continues at coordinate 31,138,519 of JAOTAX010000006.1, forward strand.
ATTTTCATAATGTCAAGACTTGAAAGACTTGCTCTTTAATAATTCATGACAAACATCCACCTTATACTTCTTACCAATTAAATACTCGTTTCGGTTGCGAGCTTCTAAATCTAGCTTCTCACAGTTTATAGTCTAATTATGAACATTTCCATTAAAGGCCTTTAATTTTTTATTTTTGGCCTTAAGTTCTTGCTTTAACTCCCTAACAATATATAATTGTTTCAAATGGTTAAAACTAACCCTTAAAAATAGTTTAACCTAATATGAAGTTCAAATTAACCATATGTATGAGATAATTTGCCCTAATCAAATGATGATCCTATAATAAATGAAGGAACAACTTGGATAAAAGAAAAAAAAAGTGAAAAGTGAAGTTTGACATCCCTTTTAAAGCTAAATAAGTGAGGGAGTTATTAAGGCTAAGTGTAAGTAATGTCAGAACTTGCTCATTAGAGTTTTGAAAGGAGGAACCTCACATTTTAAAAGGCATATAGCTATAAGTAATCAAAGAAAAGAGGTATATGGAAGTCAGATGTTTTTAATGCCTAATCATAACTTATAATTTAAAAAAATCTAGTTATTTATTAATGAGAGCAATTATTAGGGATGAATATCCACTTTTAATTGTAGATCGTATTGACTTCATAATGTTTGTTACTTTATTTTGACTAACTTTTAGGTTAATTACTCATAATACTATTAATAAAAAATATATTTATAATTTATGACGCATAAAAGAGTACCATGTTGAAGATGTTACCAGTTAATGACATACAATTAACAATCACATCAAATATGTGGATATACGAAAATCAAAAAATGGTTATATTGTTTTCACATCACATTATATTAATAACATTTGCACTTTATATAGTTACTATAAGACATTTTTGTCCTTAGGGGCAAATTTGTCAATGTCTCATAAAGTTGGACTAACATTAATTGCAATTTTAGTTTTTAAATAAATTACCGGTTAAGTTACGTTATTTGATCAAGATAAAGATAATTAAGTGGCCCAATAAATGATCTAGATTAATAGGTCGAAGTTTAGATGAAAAATGGGTCCTGATTAGTGTGGACCAGGTCCATATCGGCCTTGTGATGGGGAAGCCCGATATGGAAGCTATATAAAGGTTAAGGTCTCCTGCAGTTACAAAACAGAACGTTCACGAGCATAAGGATTTCTGACCCGTTAAGGAAGTTCAGAACTTGAGGAAACTGTAAAAAGGTCTTGCCCGTGAGTCGGTGAGTACTTTCCGCTAAAGGCTCCCAGAGATTTAGAGTCGTTTGGAGCTTGGAATCGACATCGGAATCAGAGATGGAACCGAAATCTAGGTATTCCGCATTACTTTCGTTTCTGATCCTTTCACGTAGATCTGAGGTATGTAATAAAGCTCCCACTACGTACTAACATGTGGTATCAGAGCGGTTACGTGATCGGATTGCCAGAAACGAAGGTTTTTCGATTTTCATCTCATTTGGATTTCCTTCGTTTTTCAGTTTTTTTACATATATAATTGTGTAAAAGTGGTATACATAAGGCTAGTTACGAAAAACGGGTCGAAAATGGGCCAAACGGAGCAAAAAAGGGCTCCCGGGATGCCGAAACTCATTTTCGACGTCGGGACCACAGGAGGCCCTTGGGCGCGTACAGTAGCGGGCAAGGCGCGCGTGCGCGCGACCAGCGTGGAACAGGCGGTGGACGAGCCCATCTGGGCCGTCCACGCGGTGGACATGTGGCCTCACGGATGTGGCGCTCGCGTGACGCACATGCGACGCGCATGGATGCCCGTCAGCTATTGACGTCATCTACAATGACCTAAAAAAAAATCCAAAATTTTCAAATTTCCCGTAAGGTACCCCGGAGTGTTTCAGGTCAGTTTTCGGGTTCAGAAAATTTATAAGGTAACCTTTTTCTATTTTTCTGGATTTATTACATGAGTAATAAATTAAGGTTTAACTCCAGAAAAAGGAATTAAGGTATTCTGAATCCGATTTTGATTGAATTTTTGTGCCTCGGACTACATATGAGGAAGATGCATGAGGGTCTCATGTCTCGGGTCTCATTTTCGATATCCAGGATTGCATGATAATCCATCGGAAATAAGAATTGAGACATTCTGAAGCCATTTTTGAGTGAATTTTCGTGCAATGAACTTGCCATAAGGGAGATACATGAGGTTGTCATGTCTCGGGAGGTTGGTTCAATATTCGGTGACGCACGATAGTCACTCTACTGAGATTTTTCTTTTACGAAGGTCTCAAATGAAGTTTTCGGAGAATGTCTTCAGCACGTGTGTGTGATAATGAAATTGTGCATTCGGGTTTTAGCACATAATGAGATTACATTGTCACATACAGTATGCCTATAAAGAATGTGAGGATGACATAAAGATGCATCCCTTCTGTTTGCAGACTTTTTGGATGCTAATAAGAATGTAGTTACCAAAGTGGCCTTTCAAGTCAGTATTTTGAATTGTTTTGTTTACATGTTTGGGGATGTCTTTGATTTTATGTTTGGTTATTATGCCCAAAGGTGTTGGCCTTAGATAGAATTTTTAGATGTGCATAAAGGCATTAGATGGAGAAAGACTATTGCTCAAGTGATCAATTCACCCAAAGGTGGTAGTGTCATGAGAGTTGATGGTTTGTACTCCAATTGCTTTTATGTGTGGAAGTCTAATTGCATATATTATGTATTTAGCCTAAAGGTGTTCCATAATATGTGTGGTCGGATTTTCAAGAAAGATACTATTAATGGCTTTAGTATCGTTGTTATCCTACATTAGTTCTGAATTAAAGATCATCATCTTGAAGTTACTTTTCCAGTCAACCAAATCAGTGTCACTATTGAAACCCTTGTTGTTTCAATATAAGGAATTAGATGGAGAATTGGACGGAGGATGTTTTGAAGGTTATGGAGATAGGGTTGAAATGGCCATATGGATAGGTAAGCCATCTCCACTTACATCCTTGAGCTCGATAGCTTATAAAGCAACCTGTGAAACCTAGGATTGGTTTAACAGATTACATCTGACGACCATTAAGAAATCCGTACCTAGCCATCTGCGAAGTGGACTTCCGAACACAAATATAGCGGAGGTTCTTGATAATGTCTCCCAGAGGTGCACTGTCTCATTCGGTGTTGAGACAAGTACCTTGTTGAAAGTGTTATTCTCCATAAAGTATGCAGAGGAAAGGGGGAGTAATGGAGTACTTATCAAGAATAGTTTATTCTCACAGTAGGTAAAGATATTGAGACTTCAACACTTGGATATTCCATTGAGTTACTAAGGTAGAGAAACTCAAGTTGTTACTCCTACAGTCCTGGAAGCAGCTCAAGGGAAAACAAAGATGAAGCCCATAAAGTTTAAAGGTAGAAGTTCAAATCTTCTCCACATGCAGATGCTGGTCAAACCAGTTCTGGTAAAAGTCCCTTGGACATAAAGAAACCAGAAATATGAGGTTTAAAGGGAAGACTAAGATTATCAGGTTATTCTTTAGTTTATCAATTATGAATTTAATTTGCGATAGTCGCATTAAGGATAGGTGACTATTTAGTGGAACATCTGATCAAGGTGGTTCCACATTGCAGTAATTCATATCCAGGATAAAGCCAAATAAAGAGAATAAGGAACTGATGGTTCACAGCAATAAAGAGATGGAAGTAATACCTATAAGGAGTGTATGTACTGAACTTTATAGTAAGGTTCATAAGGTGTACACGACACATTTTATATGTGATCTTTTGATCAATTAAGGACACTGAACGTTAATGTTTTGCATTTAATATTTCTGTTGTACAGTTGCTGTTTAATGCAAAACATAAAGGTATAACTTTCTTGTCATATGGTTTGTATAGAATGTATCTTACCCCGAACTAGAGATATACTTCTTCGTATCATGCTAACAAGGTATAAAGGACCTGATGAATAAGAAGTCATACATGGTATGACAAAAAAGTTTAAGCCACATTTCCAAAGCTAGGTTTGAGAAATTGATCAAAGAAACCATTTCTCAATTCTAGATTAAGATGATCTGGAACATGTACTGACGATCACAGGGGTAAATTGACTAATAAGGACAATGAGGTCAACTCATGCTTCTAACTTGTTGAGTTTGATACATAAAGATTTCGATAGACCTCATATAATTGTATTGTGCAATTTTGAAAGTATTTTGACATTTCTTGGTGATTATTCCCATCAAGGTCATGTGTTCTTGCTTAAAGGTTGAAGGTTGAGAACCAACTGGAACAATTCATCAAGATAGTCAGATTTGACCATGGAGAAGAGTATCATGACAAACATGATATTTCAGGACTTTAAAAGGTCCATTTGCCAGATATATGAAGTCAGTTGGAATAGTGACTTAGTTCACTGTGCCAAGTAGTTCTGAGCAAAATGGCGTGTTGCTAAAAGGCATATTGCACCCTAAAGGACTTAAAGAACTCAATGCAGAGTAGAACTAATCTACCTATCTAGAAATTAAAGAACTCAGCCTTGCGCACAATCGTGCAAGGGGCTACTCTACTGAGCTAGGATAATCCTTATACAGAAATATTGCATACTCATTTTTCATTGCTATTTAGTAAAAATCTCATCCACTTTACGTCTACGGATTTTACTGTAGATAAGGAGGGACCAGAATAGTGGAATCACAAACAACCAAGTTTCTGGCGGATCTAGATTTTTGTACCGTGCCTGTACAGGAACAGGAACCCATACCTGTACACAAAGGGATTCCTGAGGATACAAGATCTGATACAATTGAGTAAATCCACTGGATTGAGACGACCTGCTATCCCATCTAACAACATAGTCTGTCAGGTGTACTAGACTATGTTATTAGACATTTTACAGATCCAGTTACTTTTACAGAAGTTATTTCTGGACCCAATGCGGAAGTGTGGTGGGATGCGACGAATGACGAAATGCAAGCCAAGAAGCATAGTAAGGTCTAGGAGCTAATTGATTTGCATCAAGAACTGCAAGCTTGTCAGTTGTAAATAAAGTTGAGACCTAAAGGATTTCAGGATAAAGTTCAATGGTTTATGGACTTGCTCCATTGCATAAGGGTTCACTCAGGTAAAAGGGTGATTTTGTGTTACTTTTCTTTTGTATCCTCGTATGATACATTTTGAGTGATAGAAGCAACTGTAGCTAATGATGATACAGAATTACATCAGAAAGTTGTCATAACCATCTTCCTGAATAAAGGCCTTTATGAAGTAATCTATATGTTACAACCTGTGGGGTCCTAGGATCCAGACAGTACTGACATGGTTTGGAGTCATGCAGATCAATATATGGTTTACAATAAACCTCCTGAAGGTGATACCTTTCTTTTGATGAGGCCTTTTCAGGCTTCTTGAAAAATAAGGTTAGAAGGATGCTTGTACTATGAAGTTGAGGGGGTGCAAATTATCTTCCTATTATTGCATGAGGATGGTAAATTGCTCACATTAAGTTACTTGATCATGTTGTATGAGGATAAGCAACTTTTGATCAAGAACCTTGACATAAGGACCTTAGTATAACATCTTTTGTCCTAGGTATTCGGATTCACCAGGACATATCTCAACACTCACCAGATCTCTCAAAGAAAGCATACATTGAGTATGTGTTACAAAGGTGTAGTACAGTTGATAGTAAACCTGTTGTAACACCTATCTCTCACAGTGAGAGATAATCTTTGATACAGTATTCAAAGAATAAAGTGAAGAGAGAGATTATGAGAAATGTTATGTATTATAGTACAGTGGATAGATGATGTATGCTTGGCTATGTACTAGATAGGACATTGCATTTACTGTTTGATTGTTTGGTCAATATCTGGTCAATCCAGTTATAGACTTTTGGAATGCAGTCTAGTGAGTATTGAGATACTTCAAGGAATCAAGGATTATATGTTGACATATAGTAAAGTCAACAGACTAAACCTCGTAGGGAATTCAGATATAAAGTTGGTTATGTGTTCGGATGAATGAAGGTTCACTTAAGGTTACAGTTTAAGTTTGCAGATGGTACATAGTTATAGAAGTGTGTCAAAAGACACGTTTAACTTCCTCGACTAGGCATGCAGGTTGCATGCTAAAGGGCTGCTTCGCAGACGGTTTAACTCATAAATTTGATTTCTGAGTAGTATGTGGTTCATTCAGAGGCTAGACCCATTTGGTTTTACTGTGACATTCTTCTTACAGTATTGTTTTATGACAATGAAGAATATCACAGGGTCATAGCTGTTAAAGATCAATTATTTGGTCATAAAGGATATTGACACGGAAAAGTGACATAAGATTGGAGCATTATAAGGACTGAGAAATTGTGAGTCGATCCTTTAACTAAAGGACTTCACCCACTTATGTTTGTAACATAAGTATACAGTATGGGTATTCTGATGTAGGAAGACACTGCCAGTTAAGGGATCGTTACGTTTGCTCCATGTACATTTGTACATTTTTAAGTATTATGATAGTATGATGGTTACTGGAAAAGATGATCATCATTTAGCCTCAGTATAAAGTGTCATCATACATTGTCATAGTACGTATGAAAGTCTTGAGATTTGTGTCAATCTTAAGCATTTGAAGGTTATTGGGCATATCTATAGATTGACCTTGTGTCTATGTCATTTAGACGCATACAGTTTAACATAGCTAACTATAAAGTTTGACATGACATAGGGGGATATAAGTTTTTAATCCCATAAAGGTTCTCTAATGCAGTTTAGCATTCAATTGGAGAACATAAAGGTTTTCTCTAATGTTGTTTAGCATTTGGTGAGAGAAAACAAAATTTCTCTAATGTAGTTTAGCACATGCGGTTTAGCATAAAGCTGGAGAAATTGAGACCTACAAATGAAGATAATACAATTTAAATCATAAAGGTATCATCGTAGTTTGTCACACTCTATTTTTCCATTCATGTTAGTGAGGTATTAGGTATTCGTGATTGTATTGGATCTGTGTCACACAAGACACGTGCATCTGATGCTTTTCGGTACCGAAAGCATTGCGGGACAGAATGATGGTCTTTCGTTATCTTTGTATCAAATGTTTTGTTTTCAAAACTTAGATGTCTAATACAGTAGTGTGGCTTAACCGACTTTTAAAATTGTTTTTAAACTAGAGTCTACTGCAATTAATGCTTGTCCAAGGGGGAGATTGTAAGACGTTTTTGTCCTTATGAGCAATTTTGTCAATGTCTCATAAAGTTAGACTAATATTAATTGCAATTTTAGTTTTTAAATAAATTACCGGTTAAGTTATGCCATTTGATCAAGATAAAGATAATTAAGTGGCCCAATAAATGATCTAGATTATTGGGTCAAAGTTCGAATGAAAAATGAGTCCCGATTAGTGTAGACCGGGTCCATATCGGCCTTATGATGGGGAAGCCCGATATGGAAGCCATATAAAGGTTAAGATCTCTTGCAGTTACAAAAGAGAACGTTCACGAGCATAAGAATTCCTGACCCATTAAGGAAGCTCGGAACTTGAGGAAATTGTAGAAAGGCCTTGCCCATGAGTCGGTGAGCACTTTCCGCTAAAGGCCCCCGGAGATTCGGAGTCGTTTGGAGCTCAGAATCGGCATCGGAATCAGAGATGGAACCGAAATCCAGGTATGCCGCATTACTTCCGTTTCTGATCCTTTCATGTAGATCCGGGGTACGTAATAACGCTCTCACTACGTATTAACAGTTACACCCTAAGGAAAACAGTGTTTAAGAAAAACATTTTGATAAAAATTTATATTAATTTTCTTTTGTTTTTAATATTTGATCTTTGAATTTACATATAAATTGTAGGTTAATTTATGTTCCGATGTCTCATACAAGTGATAGACTAATAGGTGTATTGATTGATTGTTTGATGAACTAAAGCATCAACACGAAATTTCCAAAAATATATTTAGACAATTGTGGCACAAATAATGCTATAATTGACAAAGTCAAGAGTAAGTTTGAGTTACGGAGCTTATTGATGAATTAGAGAATCTTTCATATTCATTTTTAAGTGAATATAGTGAATTTATTATTAAGGATATGTTGGACATCGTCAAACAAGGGATGAAAGTAATTTGAGATAGTATAGGACATTGGAATGCAACATAGAAAATTAGGGAAATATCAAGAAAATTATGCATTCCTACACTAGAAAGTTATGCCTAAATTGTACAACAAGGAAGAGTTCTACATTCAAAATTTACAAGGAGAGTATTTTCATAAATTAGAGATGTTTAACATTGTCACTTTCTTTTGGCACAAAATATCCAATTGCTCTTCTTCTTTTTTTGACATATATGAGATCAAAATAGCAATATATAATTGGGTAACATCTCCTAATAAAGTGATTTGAAAAATAGTAAATAGGATAAGAGAACTTTTTATAATTATTAGAATGTAGTCCATAATACCATGTTAATTAATTTTATTTTTTGATCCAAGAAACAAGTTAATTGCAATTGAATATTATTTTTGTAACTTATATAGTAATTAAGCTTTAATATAAGTTCATATCATTAATAATAGATAAAGAGTTCAATAATAAAAATTCAATATCAAGTTCAACTTATGATGGTACATCTTCATCAAGTAAAAGTTGTTGGTTTGGATCTTGGTTTAAAGGAATTTATAATTAAAAAAAAAGGGTTAGGATTTCGTATAATAGAAAGAAGTTGAAAAAATATTTGGAATCCCCCATTTGCTAAACAACTTATGATAAATTATTTGAAAATGATAATTGCATGATTTATTAGTTATTTCAATGTCTACAGTTACCCCAATCACCTCTTGTAATAACCTTTGTAAGTGCCTTTTTGATGGTGTAGTGTAGTGTAGTATAGCGGAGCATACGAGAAAGTTGTACCTCAGCCGTGAACTAGAAAACAAAAAATCTGATTGTAAGATGCCATAACATTTAGGATAAGAAATAAGAATATACGTGAAATCCTAAAAGGGTCATTGCAAAAGGTTTATTTCTTTCGACTGTACCCATGTTGTAGATGAGGACAACAAAGTGATTAATTTTTTTATCAGTTAGTCAAAGCTTAAGGACTTGGAATTTTCACTGAATTGCTGACAATGATGGAAGTATAAATTGAGAATTTAAAGTTAGATAAATCATTATATCACTTGGAAAAGAAAAGAAAAGAAATAATTTAGTAGGCTTGATGAATCAAATTATAAACTATAATAATATATCTAGTCTATGACATAATGGCTGATGATATGAACTAGAGAAATACTATTCCTAAGGTTGTCTGGTGCAAACAAACTGTATCAAGAGTATTACCATTTGCCAAACAAGAAAAGAAACCGAATTTATTATTAAAACACCTGACAAAAGAGAATATACAGTACGCGACGCAAGGCAAGTAATGCATATCACCAACTTTACACACTAATCTCAATTTTGCATAACTGGAAGAGAATACTATATATTTAATGTTAAATGCGATATATATTTATGTGTAAATTGATTAGGGATTTAATCAAGTGCAGCTGTCAACATTCTTAACCGCCAACCTCATAAACCCACGGCGCCTTCAACTCTTCACGCGTTCACGGCGATTTCTTTATTATTATTTCGAGCGTCCATGGCCAAAGGACGACCCGAACCGGAAACAGAAGCGTACCGAGACGAGAAATCGCGAAAACCACCGAAATCATCCTCGTCGTCGACGAGGCCGTTCTGGCCGTGACCTTCGTCGAAATTGAGGGCGTAACTGAGAGGATCGTACTGGAACTGACCGTGACGGTTACTACCAACACCTCTGTTTCTATTAAACCGCCGGATGAAGGTCTTCCACTTAGGCCCGGCAACGATCTCAGACCACTCGCGAATCTTCTTCAGAGCGGTAATGCCTCTGGACCACCACCGGCGGTCGTCCAGGTGGAGCTTGGACGACGGCGAGACGGACCAAGAGGAGGAGGACGACCGGACCCGCTCCCACCACGCTAATCCTACCGCGGAGGAGGCCCGCCGGGAAGTGAAGCAAGGGAAACAGAAGCAGCAGCGAGTGTTGGTCAATAGAGAATTGGAGGTTGCTTCTTCGGAGATTGAATCTTGCTCTCTTCGAGCAGTTTCCAGGTCTTCAATGCCCATACCAAACGTACACGCAGGGACTCTCTTTCTCCCTCGGAGAGTTTCGCTGTAGATTGAAGTTAGGTGTATATAAAAATAAGACGTGCGTTGGTTGGTAACGGAAAGTTACGGGAGACCGGGAAGTGCCGGTGAGAGAGAGATGTATTGGCTAGTGGAAGTGTGACTGCGACGATTCTAATCTGTGGGAGGTTGTAGGCAAATATGTGGTCTTTTGGTAATTTGGAAGAGATCTTTTCTGATTGAGCCGTTACAGTAGGAGAGCAAACGACTATTTGGATCTGAAGCTTCGCGGTTTAAAAGTGGGGCCGCTTATGAGCTGTTAAGACGCTGGAGTTTTGGTAGGATGGGTCCCAAATTGAGGATCAAACAGCGGCGCGAAGCATAATCGAACGCCGATGACAACGGGACAGTTAAAAGAATTAATAAAAGATCGTCATCAAGTAACAGGAATGCGTAAAAGAATCGGTAATACGATGACGACCGACGAATCTAGGATTTTAGTTTTGAAGGATAAGTAAATTAAATCACAAATATGTAAATATTCATACATAATTAACAAAATATTCTTAACAAAAAAAAATTACTAAAAACTTAATTTTTTATAAATTTACTATATATATATATATATTTTTTTTTTTTTTGAAAAAAGATTTAATTTTGTAAGAGCTATAATTCTTACCAGCCCCCCCTGAATCTATCCCTGACCGTACTAACTTCAAGAAGAGGAACTTATTAGGCCAGCTTGATCAGCTTCTATTTACCACCCATACGCATTACTTAGGATGTAAGTTTTACGAACTAAATTAAAATATTTTTTAAAAAATGATTACTACGATAAATTATTTGATATAATTAAAATCATGACTTAATTAGGACAGTTGACTGCTCACGTGATTAGACTTAACTGGTTTTTAAAAAAATTTAATATTGAATTATTTTTTATTTTTTGAAAAATATCTTATTCCAAAGTTATTGAAAAAATAATGATGAAACATAGTAACATGAATATACGAAAGAATTATTTAAGAACCTTTAATTGTTGATCTGTCGAAACCATTTAACGATAATGCTAACTACACGCTGAGTAGTATGCTTGGACAAGCCTTTCATGTCCAAGTCCCTCGTCTGTATAAAGACGAAAAGCCAATAGCCAATTCAGGTCAGTTCTAAAACTACACCTAACAAGCGTATCTAAAACATGTCCCAGCTCTTTAAGAGGACAGTTACGGTTGTTTCATTTCTCCAACAAGACTATCTAACCAAAAGATTTTCACATGGCTACCTGTTCAAACAAGAAGACAAAGGTCAGGTGGCTCAAAGCATTTATATTGCTTTGCTCGAGCCGACGGGTCTAATCGGGACACATTAGGCATCAAGACCAGATAGGTTCAAAACGACAAAAGGCTGTCCGTATGCCCCGTTGTCTGCTTTCACGACAGTCAATAGTTACGTGAAGCAATCCTTGTACATGGACCAATTCCTTCCCCGTAGATGATAGTCCAAACGAACATGAACATAAAAAGAAAAAGGGAGGGGAAAGTTTTGGTTGCTTTGGCAGTGTCAGTTTCCATCAAGATCAACATTTGTCGCTATACAGAATATGTACTAAATATCCCATTTTACACAAATGTGATTTTTAGTTCCTTCTTCTAGGCAAGCAATAAACAGTAGGCCTACCCTCGAACATAGCATCTAATGAAGTATGGCTCACTTACATCTATAAGATGCGTATCATCTGGGAAACATGCAATCTGTATATCGTCAAAGTGTGCTGAAGAAGGTGAAGGTATATAGCCTTCCATAAATACTAAACTTTAAAACTCTAACGCCTTGTACGTGCACACTATACTCAGGCACAAGCTCTGGACCTAAGCACAGAGCATTGTCGAACAAGACTCCTTCAATTCGATTAGATCGGTACTTGATGTTATTTTCCTAAATCAAGATCTGAATGTTAGGTATACATGACTACAGTATGTTCAAAAACATACTCTATAAGCAACCGAAAATGCTTAGACCATCAACAGAAAAGATGGAACATCAAATCGCATGATCCTCATAGTTTGAATGCAATACAAGAGTCTTCAAGATGTTTTGGGTAAATTTTGCCCTATATAGCTGTGGTTTCACTCATTGCCACGCTTATAGACTGTTAACAACTTCAACACTTCTAGCAAAAAAAATCATATCAATTCATACAAAGTAGACACGAGGATTGTCCTCCAATCAATCCGTACAAAGTACTCACAGTGAATCCATACTAATTTTCCAGCCATAAAACAAAACAATGTGTAATATAATATGACAGTAATTTATACTACAATTTCTAGCTTCTACGTATTTTCACACTTACCCAGTACCTCGAAGGACCATATAATCATCTTCTTAGATTACCTCTTGTCCAAAAACATGGTACTGGTAATTTTAGGTCACAATGACAACAACGTAAGCATTCAAATCCAATAGCAAGCGAAGATAATGAAATGTCTGGTTTCATTCAAGTGAATTGAATGGTAGAGTTGAAGAGTATTTAGGGATTTGAAGTAAAGATTAATTTGTTGCAGTAAGGTTAGGGATTTTAGGAAGAATTGTGATAGTGTTAAGGGAAGGCGTTAACAGACGAGGGAGTAAGATGTCATGCTATTGCGAGAGTGTTAAGGGAGAACATAGCACAACCTCATCCGCTATAAGAGAGAGTATAGAAATATGCTAGGGAGTGGCAATGGAAACTCAAAGCATGGCGTCATATCATTTCTAGATCACCAATCTAGAAAGTTAAATAGTTACTTAAAATGAAGTGAGATCTTTTTTACCTAAGCTGTGTCAAATGTATAGACTCTGAGGAAATGTCATCCAATGACCTTAAGAATGCATAATATAACATCAAAGAGAAAGCAATCAACAAAGCAGAGTAAGTGAAATCAAAGGCACTCCTCCAGGCATAATCAGTAATATAACTCTACATATAGTTATAATATGCAAACCATATAAGGAATTAACCATCTAGAGGACTACAGGTGAAATGCAAGCAGTACTAGCTCTAAAGAGAATCCCTGTTTGAACAAACACCACAGAATCCATCGAAACAGAAGATATATATTAAATGCTCAGCCTACATGGAAAGTGCTTTTCCAACCTTACCACCATGGACATTCCAGAAGACAGTTTCAGCATCATCAGACTTCCCAGTATCAATAGCAATGGCACCAAATATTGCCCTGAAAGCACCACAAACAACTGATGGCATTGACGAATTAGTCTTGGAAGAAACTCTGACCACTTTTTGTAACCCCAACTGCATCCCATCACCAGCACAAGATGTTTCAACTTTTGAAATTTCTGATATTAGACGGTTCAGCTCTTTTGGAGACATGTCAATGTCTTTGGCTAGAGAATGCAACGAGACAGACGTGTCGATGACGTTGGAGCCTAGAATGCTCAAAGCCCTGTTATTCTCTTCAGAGAATGAAGAGTGGGTCATTGCTCGGCTAAGAAGACCAATGTTTTTAAAAGTATATCTGCGAATAGAGCAGACAAGAATGAGTCAATGCATTCAGTGATGCTTGTGCATAAAATGTCTAGGTCCAAAATTGTGAAACTTTATTCGGTATTAAGCATACATAACATTGATAGAGTACTTCAAAAATTCAACTGGACAAAACTAAAGTGGTTAGCTGTCCTTTTACTAATCACTTTAAATTTAGTTTCAGAGAGTGCCCTTCTACAAATAAAGAGAAGAAAGAAATGTCCAAAATTTTATATGCTTCAGCAGTTGAAAGTTTGATATATGTCATGATTTGTACATGGCCAGATATTGCTCAAGCAGTTCAAATTGTGAGTTCTTTCCTTTCAAATTCTGGAAAAGAACATTGGGCAACAGTCAAGTAGATTTTCAGGTATCTTCAAGGGTCATCCAAAATATGCCTATGTTTTAGAAGAGCAGGACTTATGATAGCTAGTTACACAGATGCAGATATGACTACAGATGTTGACTCGAGAAAGTCTACATCAGGTTACTTGATTACTTTTGCAGGGAGAGCTATGGCATGACGGTCAAAGTTACAGAAGTGTGTTGCACTTTATACAACTGAAGCGGAGTTTATTAAAACAGCGGAAGCCTGTAAGGAGTAGCTATGGATGAAGTTCTTTAATGAACTTAGTATCAAGTAGGAACAGTATCAGTTGTTTTGTGACAGTCAAAGCGTTATTCACCTTGGTAAGAATACCTCTTTTTACTCACGATCAAAATACACTGATGTGAGATATCACTGGATCAAAGATGTGATGGAGACGAAACAATTACAGTTAGAAAAAATCCATACTGATAAAAATAGATCAAATATGTTAACCAAGATTCTATCAAAAGGCAAGTTTAAGTACTGTCGATCAGTAGCAGGCATAATAGAGCCCTCCAAGTAATCGAGAGGGGGAGATTTGTTGGATATAGATCCCTTACATGGAGAGACGCCATTTTCAACAAATGCAACACCGAAATCGATGTCGCATTTGTTGAAAACAAAAGGAAGACAGCTGCATTTGTTCAATTTGCAGCTGTCTCACGCGGTGGAATGCCTATATAAGGCACTGCCTACTTCATACAAAAACACACAACATAATTTCAAGAAAACCAGAGCAAAGCAACGCTCTGACGTTAGGAAATATTTTCTTAAAGGGCTGGTGAGTGACAAAATAGTGAGGTTAGTATTTTTAGGTCAATAAACACCTTGTGAGCTACTATTTTGGTTTTATCTCTGTATATCTACTATTTGTAATAGTAAAAGAATTATTCTGAATTTTGTTCGTGAACGTAACTCAAAATTAAGAGTGAACCACGTTAAATGTCTTATGTCCATTTTGGTCATTTTATTTTTCTTAAAAATATTTTGCGTGTTTTTGTATGAAGTAAAGAGTGCCTTATGTAGGCACTCCGCCGCGTGAGACAGCTGCAACTTTAACAAATGCAGCTGTCATCCTTTTATTTCTAACAAATGCAGCACTGATCTGTGTGAGCGACCCACATCCAACACCCTAATAGTTCCATAATCCATTTCAACACACAGGCGTATAAATAAAACCCAAAAGTTCTATTGGCTACCAAGCAGCGTGAGGGACAAAAAGAAAGAAGACCAAAAAAAACCACACTTGCCCGATTTGTTTCTGCAGAATTTCAAGAGCCGACGAAAAAGGCGACGAGGAGGGCTTGATCCTCCCGCCAACGAGCTCCCTTGCTGCAAAAACCTGAACCCACAATATCCCAAATAAAAAGTCATGGGCCGTACAGCTTGCTTCGTACCCTCGTTGATCATGCACATAACTACAAAGATGATCTTTGACATGGGTTTTCACTAATTTAAGCAAATAAAGCTACCTGTGAGTAAGAGAGCATCAGCACGGAGAGTAGAGTAAAAACAGTGAACCCACAGTTACGAAAAGCCATTGTCCGATTCAGACCACTTTCAGCTTGTAGAACGGGAAATGAAAATTGAGAAGTCCTCGACACAGTCACAACTTGACTTGGTTGTAAACGGGTCTTAAGTATGACATGAAAACGATTCGTGTCGTGTCGTGTAGTGTCATGTGGCGTCGTCTTATACTTTATTTCATTTTCGATTTTAATGTGTGATAAAAATATTTTTAAAAGACTTTAGTAAGTAAAGCGGAGGCTAATTCAGTTTCATAGGTTTCACAAATATCTATATTATAGAAGACTAAGATTTGAATGATGATCATCTAATTACATGCATATTGATATTGACAATATGCATTGGCCCTTAAAAGAATTTTCTGTTTATCTATTAGAAAAACGCCACCTGTATACAAAAGACCATTGTCCACTAGGGCAGTATGACTAAAACCTGTAAAGATGATTAGCCTATAACCTGTTAACTACAGAGGTATACCTGAAACCCAGGGTTGAAATCCAATTTACTGAATTTATCTTTTACATTTTGTGGGGTGGGTAGAGCTTTGTTAAAGCTTCTTCTCTGCTACATACAATTCATGATGTCAAACTTGAAGCAGCTGACAACCCTTGAAGCAAAGCCAAAACATCAGTTGTATCGTCTAGATAGTACCTAGCCTTGCTTGGTTTTTGGCCCACAGTGCATGCAAAGATCTCCGGAGCTGAAGGAAGTGATGAACTATAAGCCCCATTCAATATACTCTCAAACATGTCTTCATCAGATCTATCATCCCCAATGCACAATAAAAAATCAGGGGGTTTGCCATCAGAGATCAGTGTCGAAAGAACATTTTTGGCAACTAGACCTTTTGATACGCCCTGCACCGTATTTGTTGATTGTTTAAGATCATTTAAAACAAGCAAAATTGGAAAGAAAGGTGAAGAATATACATGAACCATGTATACCTGTGGTTTAACTTCTACTATGTGCTGACCCCGCTTGACCACTACTGGTTCATTTGCAAGCACATTTTCGAGATGATCTAAAAGTTCCTTGGACTGGCAAGATCCGAAATCCGGATCAGCATCTTGATGATGCCACACCAAGGCACTCTCCTTGGTCTCTATATAGGAGCCATCGGTTGCTTCAGTATATGATTTCATCACAGGTTCCACAACTCTTTTCCAATTAAAATCAGCAGCCAAGGAACTTGTCTCCCAATCTGTTATGTTACTCCACCTAGACAAAAATGGCAATATTTAGCGGCGTCAACAATATTGTTTCAGAATACTGTTTGTTACATAGTAGAACAAACAGTCCAATCACCAGATATCAAAAACTAGAAAGAAAGAAAAAAAGGACAATATACTACCCTAAGTTGGCCAATCAAGTCGAAAAAGCAAATGAAGTATAATGATTGCAAAACTTTGAAATTTACAAAGCTTGTTACCCTAACTGCAGATGACAATGGGTACCCAATTAAAAAAGAAGTCCTGCATCCTAAGGTCTGGAGGTGATAAGATATAAATGCAAATAGATTATTTCTGATCCACACTGTGACCACTTAAGTGACATGGAAGATTCACCTAAGTGACATGGAAGATTCACCAAGTCGCAGCCTCAAATGGAAGAAAATAAATTTTCACCCTCTATTATGAAGTGTGATTGCCAATTACAATACATAAAAAGATTACCTCATGAAGTATCCATGCTCTGCTGCTATACCAAGATCATTGCATTGAGAAAACCACTCACTTAGAGAGTCTCTCCCCCTACCACTAACTATAAACACAGTGTTCTTGGGGTCACTACAAAGGCTGTTTAAGACAGATATTACTTCATGACTAGGAGTTTTAACAATGGAAGTTTGAGGTACAACTGTTCCATCATAGTCCAAAAAAATTGCCCTTCTGTGAGTTTTCTTGTATGCAGAGACAATATGGTCATTGGATAGCTTCCTAAAGCTTGGAGAAAGTGCCAAAATTCTGAAACTTAAACCAAAACCAATACCCCAGTAACGTTTACTGTAATGATCTTTGCATGCTCGCTCCAAGTCCTGCATAAAACTGTGGGCCCAATAAGCTACATCGTGGGAGCTAACATATCGATAGTGCTTCTCATGCCGCATCCGCTTTTCTACATCAGGCATGGTGATGGCTACATTCAAGGCATCAGCCACTGCTTCAACATCCCATGGATTTACTCTAATCGCACCACTAAGTGATGGTGAGCAGCCAATAAACTCTGAAACAACAAGAGTGCTTGTATGCGGTGAATCAGACGAAACTCCCAAAGTTTGATTCATCTTTTCAGTCCCCTGCCTACAGACGATGTATTTGTAAGGAATTAGGTTCATGCCATCCCTCACTGCATTTACTATGACACATTCTGCCAATGCATAGTAGGCAGTTTTCTCATACACAGAAATGGGCTGATCAATCAGGACCACTGGTTCATAACCTGGAAAACCAAATGTGTCATTTATCCTTTGGGTTATGAGATACGTCTCCCTATTTGCCTCCAATATATCTTTCCCTGAGCTCCTTGCAGGATTTATTATTTGAACCATGACCAACTTACCCTTTAACTCTGGGTTCTGCTGCAAAAGTTGTTCCATAGCCAATAATTTCAAACTAATGCCCTTAAATATATCCATGTCATCAACTCCGACAATAAGCAGTTTATCCCTGAATTGTTCTTGGATTTCTTTAACCTTGATTGAGGACGAGGGGTGACTTAAAGCAGACTCAAGTCGGCCCAGATGAATTCCCACAGGCAAAATTTTGACGTATATAGTGCGACCAAAATATTCTAGTCCAATATGACCCCGTTTTGATTCATAATCTAGGCCCAACATTCGGCTACAACATGACAGAAAGTGGCGAGCGTAATCAAATGTATGAAAACCAAGTAAATCGGCATTCAACAATGCTTTCAGAATTTCATCTCTGATAGGCAATGTCCGGTAAATTTCAGACGAAGGGAATGGACAGTGAAGGAAGAAGCCAAGCTTGACTCTGTTGAAACGTTTCCTCAAAAAAGTGGGGAGAACCATTAGATGATAATCATGAACCCAGACATAATCATCCTCAGGATTGATCACTTCCATGACTTTATCAGCAAATATCTTATTTGCAGAAACATAAGCCTGCCACAGTAACCTGTCAAAACGATTGCCAATGTCTGGGCTCATAGGCAACATGTAGTGGAAAAGGGGCCATAAATAGTGCTTGCAAAATCCATGGTAGAAGTTTTTCTGAAGATCAGGCGGAAGAAAGGTTGGTATGCAATCAAATTCTTCCAGCAATTTCTGAGAGACTTCTTCTTGTTCACCTGCATCTACATCAACTTTAAGAGATCCCACATAAACAACCTCAGTATTGGAGGATAAACCATCCTTCATCTGCAATAAAAGTGAATCCTCATCAAAACTGAAGAACCATTTTCCAGATTGTAAATCCCTTTCAGCATTCAGAGGAAGAAAATTAGCCACTATAATTTTCTTGCCATGGCAATTGGGCAATGCAGCATCTGAATCACCATCATTACTTCCATCACCATCTATGTCATGTATAATACCAGGAACAGTCATCACCCTTGGAAGAGATCTTGGATTTTGACAAAAATTCATCATATCCCCAGATACCAAGTCCAGCAAACTTATGGAAGACCTCGATACCATACTTGGCAGTTTTACGGATGTTCTCTCCAGCAGTTCAATCAGAAGAACATAAATATAGCACAATCAGCGTCGTCGCAGTAAGGACTTTGAAAAGTATAACAACAAATTGTCAGGAACTACCAACCTACATCAAAGGGGAGAAACATTTTAAATTATCATGAGAGAAACAACGGAAAGTCTTGAGCAGAAAATTTTGAACTACAGAGTCATCCACCGAATAGATTATGACAAGCATTAAAACTTTTGATAACAATGTTAGATGTACCCATCCTAACGTCTGTTTACCAACTGCTTTTAATGTCATGACAGAAACTAAAGTACAAAGAAGGCAATAAATGATCAAATTTACTCTACTCTATACCTCTTCTCTGTGCTTGTAGATAAACTTCTTAAGAATCAATGTTCAGATAAATTTTATAAAGAAGCACGTCCAAGAGAAGGTATGTCCTCTACATCTAAAGAATTTATAGCAGTATCTAAGAATCACTAGTGACCTTATTATACAAGCCAGCATGTCTGTCATGAACCAGAGAAATCATAAATTCATGTTCTTTCTCCCAATGCTCGCATCAACAGTGGATTAGTCCATGTATTCAAGTGGCAAATAATGGATCCTATCCATTCACATTTTCTGCACAAGTTTTCAAAACTTAACCAATAAAAAAGTGAATTATGCAACGTGAAAGGTACTCGATCCTTAGACAAACTTAACGTTGATAATAATAACTTATGTCCATCTCAAAATTGACGTTACTCCAAATGGAACGTGAGAAATCATCATAAATAGAACAGTTTTGTCTATTATAAAAGAACTAAGAAACTACTGAACACATTCTGCAGAACTTTATCCATATTTCACTTTGTTTGCAAGATTCTACAGCTGGACATTATCTATAGCAGCTAAAATTGATCTGTCAGTGAGGACCACAGGTAATAAAGGCAAAGCTATCAATGCAGAGTTCACGTTCAATGAGCTATCACTTTGAGGTTCCACTTTCCATCCTTAAAAGGTTGATGTTTAATTTGATCCATTGCCAATTGCAAAACTGAAGGTCTTAAATCATTGTTTGAAAAATAAATTCAGCAAAAAAAAAAAAATCGCAAGGGACAAGGTTAAAAGAGTCTGAAGTCTTGCACCTCGTGTAGAAATTTTCTTAATTAATGTTGCAGAAAGAATTAGATGCAGATAATCACAAGATGAGAAGTATATTAGAATCAATGGGTGGATAACAGCATTGATTACCTTAAATCTTTAATATGAAAATGTAACCGAAGTAACGTCTGTTTTTTGCAAAACATACTTTTATCAATAACAAGTCCATCAGAAATCGCTGCTAACATGAAGAATGAAGGTTTCAAATGGAACTTGTGCCTTATCAACTAACATTACACTTGAAAAATATAAACATTAACGACAATAATGAATTCGCAACTACAAAATAACGGGAAAATTATCGCATCACAATATAGATTAAGGCTGCGCGTACATATGATCAATGCTCGTAGACAGAAACGACATGATAAGAAAAGTTTAAATCTTTAAGACGATACCCAACTATGTCTTACAATTATCATTAAGGCTCAACATCCTGATAAAGGGAAAGAGAAAGGTACCCGAAAATGACTTAAACTGATTGGGGAAAAGAAACCTTCCAGCTAAAACTGGTCAGCAACAAGAACTCATCTTCCCTGCCAAAAACAACCAGAGAGTTGATAAAAGCATCAAAAGGGTCTTCTTGAATCTTGGTTGCTGAGAAACGATACAAAAGCAGAAACAAAACCCAGAAACTCTCAACCGCAATACCCGGTTACTTCTTGCACACTTCCCCACCAACCAAGAAAAGCCTCACAAAGGAAAATGGCAAAAGAAAAAAAACGAAGCATACGGATAATGTGAACTGACCAATCAGAAAAAACCAAACAGAACAATGCTAACAGATAGAAGCAACAGGAGATATGTGATGGAGGGAAGAGAGGTGTTAGGTCCAAAGCTGGTTGAATTGTGTAATATGGTTTAGGAACCGACTGAAACCAACCAAAGAAAGGAAAAGATTTTGACGAAGCTGCATAAGAAAATCTTGAAGCTTTACGGTGTTTGGTTGCTGAAAGAGCACCTAGGTGTTTTGATTATTCAAGAAAGGAAGCTTTGAAAGGGATTAAAAAACGTAGGATTAGAATATATAAAAAGTCAAAAAACAAAAAAAAAGAAGAGGGAGAAAGAAGATATAGAGAGCGAAAGAGGGAGACAGGGAGTGTGCGTACAGTTAGATTGCAACTGTGGTTGGTCTTACGTTATAGTCCCGTAAACTTGTTTCTCCTCCAATGCCCTTGTTCTTTTGGTTTTATTACGCGCGAGCCCTTTCATTTTCACTAAGGCAAGGTAGTTATACTTGCTAATGATATATTCAGAACGTGATAATATGTTAATTTGATTAAGATAAATATTTAAAGAAATAATTTACACTATTTTTTTAGTGCCATTTATATTTTGTAGTATTAGTCATAATTATAAAAAATTAATTAAACATTAAAAACTTCAATTTATTATAAATAATATAACTCAAGAGTTACCTTTATTAATCTTTCTTATTACTTTTACTAATTTGGAGCACCACATAAATTGGGTTCATTCTTATTAGTATATACATAAAATTTTAATAAATTATTTTATTTTTATTTTTATTTAAGAAATTGATTTGATAATCCATTTATCACTTTTAGAATAGCTTTATAAGTTTGAACTTTTATTTTATGGTTAATTACAAAAAATCTCAAACCTTGCTCAATTTTATATTTATATCTCCAACTTTAAAAAGTGACAATAAAATGTTTAAACTTTTAATTTTTTCAATTTTAGTCCAACATTATTGTCTACGTTATGTTTGTTGACATGATTTGCCATGTGGTCAAAAAAATCCTAACTATTAATGCAAGTCAACCAAAATTAATATAACAAATGAAGATTAATGAAACGGCGTCATTGTTAAAAATGACATCTCTAAATCAGTTTACACATCCTTAACCCTTCGTTATCTGTTTGTTCTCGCGATACCCTCAATCATTTGTTTTATGTTTGCTCTTCCGTCACTCCAAACTACTATTGCATTGCAACGTATGAAACCAACAAATTCTTCGTTTTTAGTTCGCTTTTCTGATGCCCTCAGCATGAGGGCGTCGAGATTGCATAATCTGAAGATCAAAGGGTGAGAGCGTCGAGTGAACAAACTGAAAACGAAGAGAAAATTAAAACACTAACGTTAGGCTATAATTGAAAAAAAAATAAAAATTTGAATATTTTATTGTCACTTTTTAAAGTTCAGGTTATAATTGAAAAAATTTGAAAGTTTGAACATTTTATTATCACTTTTTGAAGTTCGAGTTATAATTGAAAAGATTAAAAATTTTAAGCATTTTATTGTTACTTTTTTAAGTTCGAGTTATAATTATAAAATTGAGCAAAATTTGTAATTTTTAATTAACCCTTTATTTTATTAAAAATTTTACTTATTAAAAATTTTATATAATCATAAAAATGTCAATTTATAGGAAATCAAATTAACAAAATAATTATTATTAATAAGTTATATTTATAATAAATTAATTTAAAAAGTTTTATTAATACTTAGTATAATTTAATTAATATTGAAAATTAAATAAAGTTTTTAAATTTACCATTTATAAAAGAATATAGATAAGACATTTCCTAAATCTGTGTCTAAATTCAAAACAGGGGAAAATCTTTTTATTTTAATATGGAAAAATTAATTTCTTAATAATGGGAATACAGGAATTATGCTCAAATTTCCACCCTTGCTATGCGAGGGTTGATAAGGTAGTTGGCAGAAATCACATGTTAACGCACAGGATTGGAAAATTGAGATAAAGATGAGATCTTTTACAAGATATATACCTAAGACACCTAATACACAAAAGGGATTCTTCATTAAATTACATTTAAAAAAAACAACAACAACAGCGTTATCTTTCTGTTTCCTTAGTGCCAATTTCTATACCTAATTTAACGTTTCCTGTATGGAATGCCTGTTGACCATGCCAGTCTTTTAAATATGTACCGACATCTGGATAAACATAGACTTGGTCCTTTGACCCCTCCTCATTCTTAGAATTTTATGGTCGTTAATCCTCCCAGGATTTGAATTTTGAGAAACAATATCAATTTCAAAATGAGTTACGAGGGATGATTAATTTTTTACTTATGTTATCCGTAACTTTGTACAAAAAGTAACTTCGGACAGATATATGGTCTACTTTTGCGAGCAAGTTAACGTACCCTACAAATTCCAATTTCTTATATTATTTTATGATCTCGAGAAACGAATCTGGAGGACAACATTTGACAACTCGGCAACTTACTGGTCCTTGTAGTCAACATATACATACCAGGTCAATGCTAAAGTAAAAGAACATGTGAATTAAGGAGCCTGGCCTAATGCTAACCTCAGAAAATGCATGTGAGGGGTGGGTGGCACAAGTTAAAGAAGAGAAGAAGACAGATATTATTGGGTGTTTGATGTAGATGAGCTGTAATATAATGATTAACAGCTTCGGGTAAAACTTAAAAGCGAAGCCTACAATTACAAGTCAAAGGCACCAGTAACATCAACTCTCTAGTCTCTGCCTCTGCTACATTTATTTTCCGGTTTTAGATTGGATGCTGCAGTACTTGAAAAAGAGCGACAGAAATCAGACACCTCACGCGGCTGCTCGACATCGCTGTTCTAGTTCTTATTATTTTTTTGGGTCGGATTCGGACTAGATAGACGTTGAGTACTACGTTTACATACATTTACCAAAATAACCTTATCTCCTCGGTCTTTTTTCTTTTTTATTAGTAGTTAGTTAATCCACGGGCACGCTAAAACATGCGTGCCACCGAATGGATAGAAATTTTGGCACGCGCACTTGGAAATTATATCCATATGTCTGAATAACTCGGTATGTTTATACAAGTACTACAGTATTATCAAAAGTTTGGTGAGTGTCATTTGCATGTATTGATCAGAATTCTTCTGAGGTGGTTCGGTATGTGACGAGAGAGCCTAACATAATATCATACCAAAATGAATAAATAAGCCAAGAAGAAAAAAGATAAGGATGGTCTCTGACAAATAGATGTACAGTAGGAGACAAAAAGGAAGGTTTCCACCATTCACCAAGACATACATAGTCCGGTCTCCAGTCTCCACTTCCCTTTTTCTGGTTACCCTATCCATCCAGTTGTTCTTCTTGATCCGTTCCTACAATCTCGTACCAACTTTTCACACTAGCGGTAGCTACTGTCTATCCTTTTCAATTCGACCCCCCCACCCACCTTCCTAATCCTGTTCATTTTTTTGTCTTAAAAGTTAGGCCGGGCCCCAGCCCCAACCTAGCGTAAATAAGCATTCCACTTCCGGCATTTCTCATCCCAAAAGTCTTCGCCTTTCACTACGTTTATTTGTTATTTCATTCAATGAATTATTCAATAGTTAAATATTATAATTAGTTTTTTAAAACTCTTTTAAAAGTATAATCTATTCAGTTAATTGTTAATTAAAAGGTCTTTACTTTAATTATACTTACCTATTTTATAAATGAGTTTCTAGAGATTCTTCTATTCGGATCTCTACCAAGTCCTCCACCCTTGAGGTACAATTACGCTTTACTTTTTAAAGGTGGTGTTGTTATGGATAGATTATTATATCATGGTCTTAAATGTCTGCCAAAATAGAAGGAATAAAGAAGAAAATCATCAAGGAAAGTCGAAGTTTTCTCTTCTTTAGGAACTGAAGCCGCTAAGTAAAAGAGAAAATAAGAGACTTAAAGCGGGATAGGATTTTTCTTTCTCATATTTCGGCAACATCATGAAAAAAGGAAGTGGGTCCCGCCTTATCCGCTAGCCGTGTTTCGTGGAGTGGTGTCGTGTTAAGGAAAAGAAAAGAGGGTGGGGCCCGGTACCCAGTCCCCAGTCCTTATCCTTTAAAAGCGAAAAGGTCTAGACTCTAGACTTTGCTGGGGCCCATCCCAACCACACCATTTCTAATGTTTTCCACGTTATTACATTCCTTTTGTGTTTTGCTTCCCCCTCCCTTGTATCGTATGTTTGAAATCTAAGCTCTTTCCCAGCATTTCGAAGAAACCCACGCTTTCGGCTCTGGCCTCTGGGCCGTAAACACTAACGGGTTGTTTGGAATGGAGTGAACCTGTAATTCAATTCAATTCAATTGGTTGGAAATATAAAAATAGGATTAATTTAATTTATGCATATAATTGAAATCTATCTCTTTTATAAATTGAATTCACTCTTTTAAAGATAAGAATTCAATTACATTAAAACTCGAGAAAGACACCTTTAAATAAAAAATTGCTATTTGCTGTGAGTTTATAACTAAACATTCATCAAAGTTTAATATATTTATTATAGGTTTTTATTGAGTATAATTCTTTGCCTTGTATTTCTTATCAAGAATCACTCTGTGTTATTCAAAAAATAGCGTCTTGCTCTTTTGCTCTTTCATTCTTTGGACTACTTCACTTTTCACTTTCTTGTTCTTCACTTGATTGGATTCTAAAGACTATTAATTAAAATATTATTAATAATTAATTAACAACAATATAATTAATTAAAATATAATTCATTCATTAATTAAAATATTATAATTAATTAATTACAGTATAATTAATTAATTACAATATAATTAATTAAAATTAATTACAATATTTTAATTAATCAATATACTGTAATTGATTAATTATAATATAAGTAATTAAAATATGGTTAATTAATTAATTAAAATATAATAAATTTTTATTTCTCAATATTTTTTACAAATCAACTACTGTTAATGGTAATAGTAATCATTCATTCCTCTTAACCAACCATAATAATAATAATAATAATATTCATTCTCATTTCTCACTATATTCATTCTCATTTCAAACAGTGTAATTGAATTCATTTATAATATTACTGAGTTTGTTCCAAACAGTATAAATTGAATTCAATTCAATCTCATTAATGTAATTGAATTTAATTCATTAATGAATTCAATTCAAAAGTTTTCAAACAGTCTGTAAACACGCCACAGATTCACCCTCCATTCCTTACGTTCCTTATTTCAAGATAAGCCTCACCACACCAACCTTTATGTCTGTTTGGATTGGCTTATATCAGTAGAGTTTTTATTAGTATATCTTTTATCAGTAGAGATTTTCTGAAAAGAACTTTTTTAAGAAGTCAATTGACTGTTTAACTGTCATTTAAAAAAGAGTTTTTTAAAAAGAATTTCATACAATAAACTGTTTGGCAACATAAAAATAAAAAGTACTTTTAATTTTAACTATATTTTATTTTATAATAAAAATAATTTATGTATATAAATATTATTTAAATTATATTAAACAATATGCAAAGCACAATATATTAATTATTATATAATTTTAAACTATACGAAACATAGATAAAAATATAAATAACCAAATTTTTTATATGGATTATAACATAAGTAAAATTAATATCAAAAATAAATATTAAAACATATAAAAAAGTCAAATAATATTATATAATTCTCAAAATAAACGTGAAGATGAGTTTGTGGATATTGTGGAAATTATGTGTAAAATATAAAGGCAAAAGAAATAAAAAAATAGACTTATTAATTGAACTGAAAAATCTAATAAAAAAGTTTTTTTTGTAGAAATTCCAAATTTGAACTTTTTAAAAAGTTGCATTTTAGCTGCTAAAAAAGTTATATCTACTAAAAAAAGCACCTTTTCATTTTACAGTCACAAATTTATTTTTAAAAAAATTGCGGTAAAAAAATAATTATTCACCTTCCAAAAGTTCAATCAAACAGGCACTTGATTCCCTTCTAACTATTTCAATATGGTCAAACAAAACATTTATAAAACAATTTGATCATATTAGCCGGATAACATAATCTTCGGCAATAAAAATACGAATTATTAATTTGGATTCTTTTACTAAATTAGTTAATATAAAATTTAAGACGTTATATAAATTCACATAAAATTTTTAAGAATTTGGATAATTTATTAAATAATTACTAATTTAAGAAGAGACTCCACGATCGTTGTAAACTTTCTTCTCCGTGCTGGGTCGAAGCCCAAATGATTAGTGCGAATCGCAATCCCCTTATTCTCAGGCACCTGCGAACGCTAATGTCTCATCCTGTTTGTACACGATGGGCTCTGATTCACAATCCAATGATTCGGTGCTCTCCTTTGTGTTCCATGTGATTTGTGCTGTTGGGCCTCTAAGCTTCTGCTTCCAAAGATGATTCTCGTTTTTGTTTTTGCGTCAATCAACTTCGCAAAACTTATCAAGTGACCAATTATAAATTATATTAGCCTTCATAGTGAAAGCTGAAATATTGTTACTCTTTATTGTTACTTTTATGTATTTCTAGTTACACTCCCCCTCCAAGTCTCATGTTATCTAAGTCTCGTTTGAGCACTTATTTACTTGTGGATTTACATTCACGACCTGATGTTTATGTTTGAGCATTACTGATCTACTACTTTCCCCATTAGTTAATATCATTCCATGTTTGCTTTGGTCCTTGACATAATTATATTGCACGGACTATTTTGGCACGCATGTTGAAGTGTAAATCCTGCTCGACTAAGCAGTTGATGAAAAAGCAGATAATGGAATTCTTGTACTCTCCCTTACAATAAGTTAAGGAGGTTTTGACATACATGTTATAATGAAAACTACTATACATGTTCACTAACAATAGCTGTAAATGAGGAGAGACCAGCTCCAAATGTCAAAACCT
>JAOTAX010000006.1:31166611-31186639 GCA_025629825.1 Erythroxylum guanchezii
TTATGCTTTAATGGTTACATGTATATGTCATGTTTATGTGATGATATTTCTTTAACTATGAATTTTGAGCTGAAATTGTGAATTTGGTTGAGAATTTGGAAACTATGAGTTTTATGCAATCCATATGAAATTTCTATGACAAATGAACATTTCAATGATTTTAGCTTATTCTCCATTATAAACTTGTTACCCACGAGCTTCAAGCTCAACCCCTTTTCCTCCCCAACTTCAGGTTATGAGCAAGAGGGCAAGTGATCAGGAGCATAAAAGCACTTGGCAACTACAAGATAGTTAGCTTTTGTACTAAGTTAGTTTGATTTTTGAGTAGCTTTAGTGTATCGAATATGAGCATCCATGTGTAATTTGTATTAAGCGAATGATGTCATGTCTCGGAGAATTTTGGTTTAATTAGAATACGCATACGTTTTATGGTTCAAAGGTTGGACTCCGGAAACGAGGCCCAACATGTATGATATCAGAGCAAGAAGAGATTACAAGGAACCATGTTCAAATAGGATGGTATTTTGTTAAGAGTTGGATTCTGGAAACATGATCCAACACGAACTCTTTACCAGTAAAGCTTCTCCTTTTGAGTTCTTCCCTTTCATTAAATAAACCAATTTCGTTAGTCCTTTGGAACTCATCTCCAATAGTCTCAACATCAATATTTGCTCACAATCTTCGTCAATAGGATCAATGGATTCATTTACACATGTGAACTACGCCCCAGTAAGCTCTCAACGGCTCACTGCAAATGTTAAATTAATAACAACTCTTTCTTGGGGATTAACACTGTTGCAATCAATTGTTATATGTAAACAACTATAAAATTGATTAATGTAATACATTGATAATAACTACTTAAGCTTACACCAGGTGTCCCTCACCAAGTTCATAAGAAATTAAAATAACAATTCTATATGGATATTTCAATCTGGCTAAGTAAGTAGGAGATCTATGATAATCACCTTAACTAGAAATCGGTTACGACCATTGGGCTCCTTGTCAAGAACACTCATTGATTTTCGAATACAATCGAACTCCAATGTGGCAACCCTTTTTGATCTTATTATCCACCAATCACATATTCTAAATTAGGCAAAATTAAATAATCATACTTTGCTCAAAACTTCTGAAAACTCATGCAATGTAACCATTTACCTAATTTTATTGTGTTGCATTCAATTAAATAGTTCAAAGCAAGGTCTACACCATGAATTTTATTCCTTGCATTTGAATCGGAAATTCCAATCTTCTCAATCAAAACCTCTCATGATCATAAAGAGAACAAGTATCAATAAGACATAATATGGATTGTTTTAATGCTCAAATGCCCTTTCAGATTGGATTTTGAAGTATGATGGTGGATAAAAGAATACCCATTGCTCTCTTCTTACGAAAAATTATCCACTGTTATCCTGTATCTCGACTAAAATGGATTTTGAGTTCACTGGCTCAACAATTACTCTATGTTTCCTTATGCATCAAAAGGATACAAACTAAACTAATTTATCATTACTAAACTCAAAAACTGCTAATGATGGGATCATATTCAAAGTTTTACAAAGACATCATGTATTGAGTAAATAAACTCCATGAAACCTAAAATTTCCTTCTCTGCTAACAAAGACAACATCCATAACACATAAAGAGAGAGCAATTGCTCAATTTTCTAGCAAATGGGGGAACATTGCATATGATATAAAGACTATAACAATACAACAGAATGTTGAGAACAGATAGAGATTAAAAAAGATCTTATGGATGAAGATAAAAAGTAACAGTAACAACAAAACAACAATAAAGAGAAATGAAGTCCCACTTACCATAGCCAGGAAGTACAAAGTTGAGAGACGCAAAAATGGCATAGGCAAGAACATATTTTCTGGTGCTTTGACTCCTATCTTGGTGATGATGATGTAACGTCTCATCAACACCATCTAAGAGGTTTGACTCCATTCTCCCGTACTTTTTCTTTCTTCCTAATGAAAAGCCCATCTCTCCATTCCCACTTTGCTGCATATCCTCTAATCCCATCCCACGTTGTTATTGATATTATGCTTGCTTTGAATCAATACAAACCAAAAGTCAAAACAGACTGGTTGGGTTTAAGTGGAAATTTATCTGAGAGAACAGAACA
This sequence comes from Erythroxylum guanchezii, assembly GCA_025629825.1. Classification (NCBI taxonomy): domain Eukaryota; kingdom Viridiplantae; phylum Streptophyta; class Magnoliopsida; order Malpighiales; family Erythroxylaceae; genus Erythroxylum; species Erythroxylum guanchezii. The sequence goes on from JAOTAX010000006.1 coordinate 31,168,752, forward strand.
ATAAGGTTCAGATCTAAAACAACCAAGGAAACAAGAAAAAGATGGTCGTTGGCAAGTTGGTCCCTTAGATTTAAGTAAAGCAAGCAACTTTGAAAAGTAACATGGCTTAATCATTATACAAAAGGTAAGAATCACAAGTTTTGACGTTGTATTTACAAGACTTCTTGGCTTTTTCAGAAGTAAACAACAACTTACCCATGCGTGAAAAATGAGGAATATTCTATCTCCTACCTATAAGGAAGCTCCTCTCTTACATCTTTGGCTTTGGTGCCCACGTTTTTAAATGCGAGCAGTGTTATATGTGTAATATTCTAGATCACCCGCTTACAGATATTGTTAGTTTTGGGCCTTGGCGCAGCCAAGCCCTCACGGTTTTGCTTTTCCTGAAGCCTTCCCAGGAGGTCATCTATCCTAGAACTACTCTCACCCAAGCACATTTAACATCAGAGTTCCGATGGGATCTAATCTATTGGGCCATGAAAAATGCGTCTGTAAGGGAGAGATATCCGTACCCTTATAAGGCGTACTTCGTTCCTCTCTCCAATCGATGTGGAATCTCATATTCTCCACCCCCTTAGGGCCTTGCCCTTTTGAGGTCTAGCCTAGTTGGCACAATGGTTCGGATACTTGCTTTGATACCACCTTGTAACATCCCAGATCATCCACTTACAGATATTGTCCACTTTGGGCCTTGATCCAGCTAAGCCCTCACGGTTTTTCTTTTCCTGAAGCCTTCCTAGGAGGTCACCCATCCTAGAGCTACTCTCAACCAAGCACATTTAACCTCAGAGTTCCGATGGGATTTGGTGCATTAGGCTATGAAAAATGCATCTGTAAGGGAGAGGTATCCGTATCCTTATAAGGCGCACTTCGTTCCCCTCTCCAACCGATGTGGGATCTCACACTCTCTCCCCCTGCCCTCTTTAGGGCCCAGCCTAGCTGACACAACGGTTTGGGTACTGGCTCTGATACTACTTGTGTAACACCCCAGATCACCTGCTTACAGATATCGGACAATATCTGTAAGCGGGTAATCTGGGATGTTACAATATGTCAGTTAGTCACTCTTGTTGTCTGCGCATGTGAAAGAGATGTAGATAGAAGGATAAAGACATCAACTTTGAGACTCACCTGAATTGGGGTCACTAGGGAGAAGATGAAATAGCTATCGCTTTATGTGCTTGTCTGGTATTTGGAGGTTGGACTCGGAAGAAGAGATATAAGGTTGAGGAATCAGATGTTGCAATTAGTGAGGCTCGGTAAAGCCCCAAAAGCGTGTTCTGATTTTTGTTTCTCTGGTTGAATGCAAAGCCCCATATCTAGATTGCTCTAACTTTTTTCTTTTCATTATCCCTTTATTTTTATTACAATTTCAGTATAAATCATATATTACAATAAAAATTTATTTTTCAATTTATAATTAAAAATCTTGATTTGAATGAGTTTAAGATTTGAATTTGATTCCTTTCGTTTGAATTAAGAAACATTGATTTATTCAATTACAAGTATCATTGAAATATAGCTATATAAATAAATAAATATGTAACATTGAAAAATTCTCTTTAATAAATAAATTATTGGAACTATAGCAACAATTTTAGATGTTGCATATATAAGACTTTATTGCAACCATTTTTTAAATTTGTTGCCTTTTTTTATATATAACAATAAATTATTATTATCGTTGCCTTTTAATATTAATAAAGGCAACACTTTTAAACTGTTGCGTTATATTAATTTTTAGTAACACGTTTTAAAACTTTTGTAAATATGTTGTTGCCTAAAGCTCTTTTTGCCGTAGTGTTTGTTCTCCATTCCCAATCTTATGGAAAATTAGATCTTGCATCCATTGTCTTATTCATAGGATTTGTTTGAAATTCCAAGGCATATTTTGTTTAATCCCCAGCTTCAATATATTGCTGCTTTTAATCAACACACTGTGTATCCCTTTTACCCAGAGTTTATCCATAAATTGTCTACATGTACAACCTCCAATGGTATCTACAGAGCAAAGAAAATTAACTCAATACTTGAGAGGAAAAGGCGTAAGTGTTATCTCCTTTATAACTTTTTTCTATTTATAAAAAAATACATTAGGATTTTTTCTTATCAAAATTAAAATTTTTAATTATAATCACAATTTAATTTTAATAAAATCAAACATCTTAACTTAACTTAACTTAACTTAATTTAAATTTAAAATTTATCTTTTTAACTACTCTTTTTAAGTGTGACCTATTAGGTCTCTAATATGTTGACAATGATTATAAATTATAATCTAATTCATAATTAGAATTAGATAAATTAAAAATTATTTTAATTTATCTTTAATTATCTAATTAAACAATTTATAGTCATAGATCAAGATTAACGTCTAGCAATATGCCATGACTACCTAAATATTAGGAATGTTAAAGTAATTTGACTCGACCTATCTATGCATGGTTATGATGTATAATTTGCTTTTCATCATCTAATATTCTAATTAGATATAACGTATGGATTAATGTATACTATAGGAATCATTTGGTCCTTGATAATTAATAATTGATATTTGAAAGCACATTTTCAAATCTCAATTTACTTTGGCTAGAGAATTTCTTCAATCATTATTAATCAAAAACATTAGAACATTCTCTCTAATTACTTTAAAGAGATGAATCCTTTATTGAAATACTCAACTATCTCCATATAATTCATACGATATCTAAGTACTACCAACTGACCTACCCTAAATAAAATAGGCCATAAATAGTATCAAAACATAGTAATTCTTACATAAATTGATAATCTAAGTTCAATGATTAGTTATACAATAATTATAATAAGAAAATTCAAGGAAACATAAGTAATATTCTATTTAGGGTCCTTATAATAAGGTCAATTCAATGAAGTTATTCTTTAATAAGTGCCTACGTGTTTGTTTAAGTATCTCCATACTTTAATTTATGAGATCAATTAATTTTTTCATAAGAAAAAAAGTAACATGTGCTATTTTATCGTTTTATCAATATCATGTCTTGATGAATTTACAACCAAGAATATTTTAGGTATGCATAGCTACGTTATGCTTATAAAGGGTTGAAAATAAGAAAAGTGAGCACTATGATGGATCTAAGTGAAAAAGTGGAAGGAAGGACATTCACAATTCCTAGGATCCCAAGAAGGTTATGTCAAATTTAAATAGGTAAGGAACAGGTCTCCTCGAGAAGGAAAATATAAAGAGAGAGAAATGCCATAAGGTCTAAAGAAAAGGCACCTACAAGTTAGTCATGCATGGTGGTTGGAATCTTATCTTACGCGATATATTTTAGCTCCCAAGATCAAAAAAATCCTGTTTTTGTCATAACTATAATTATCCTTATATTTAATATTACTTTCCATAATATTTTGTTGAAACCAATTATTATATTCATAATTTTCTGTTGGATGGTTTTATGGCACTAGATGTTGTTTATTAAAATAAGTAATTTTTTATTTAATTATATCATTTAGTACTTGTAATATCTATGTTAACTTGTGGCCTGCTAGACTTGGTTATATTAGATAAGTTCGAATAAATAAAATAATTAATAAAAGACAAGTAGAATTGTATACTAGTAAAAATTGTCTAATTAGAAAAATGATATGAAAACCATTTAGTATGGGACTATTAATCTATTACAATCAATTCATTAAAATGTATGTAGCTAAATGAATGTGAGAGCAAGATACGAAGGTACTTATTTCTTCACTTTTATTAATAATTATACTTAATAAAATTATATCTATTTGATTTCTCATAAATTTGAAGCATTATATTATTTCTAAATGCATATTACTTTTGTTAAGAACCAATTATATAAGAAGATAAAGACTCTAAAAGTTGATTGTTGATAATAATACTTATTTGATTAGTTTAATGAAAAAAGAATAAAAAGATAATTGATTATTCACAAACCCATCAACAAAATGATGTTACATAAAGGAGAAATTAAACTCTTCTAAAAAAAGTTAAGTTTATGATAGCACACACAAAGTTTCCAATCAAATATTAGGGTGATGTGTTATTGACAACCATGTATGTACTTAACTGGGTGCCCACCAAATCAGTTACTAAAGCGTCATATGTGTTATGGACAGTTAAGAGACTTGATTTAGCATAACTAAAACCTTAAGGATGTGCTACCTACATTCATGATCTCTCATATAAATAAAAGTAATTATGTCCTAGAAGAAAGAATAGTATCTTTAAAATTTCAAACATTCTAAAGGGTATGCATTTTTAGAGTGACCAAAATAATGAAAGATGAATAAAATTTGAGTTATGAGATATCAAATTCTTATGGAATGATATTTCAAAGAAAACAAATATAGGATATACTTATTTCTACGCTAGATATTAGATTAGGGTAATCTAATAAGTCGAGATCAACTAGATGAAATGCACTTAAGTGGCAGAAATTTAAGAGAAGATGGATTAGTTTATGATGAATGGAAATAGTTGTTTGATAAGAGTTTCCTACAATTATCAAATCTAAGTGAGAGCAATATAAATTTAGAGAGATATATTCCTCAATATCTTCAATTACATATACAATATGAGTAGATTAATTCCAAAAAAAGGTTTTTTTTTGGGGTTTCCCACGAGGTATCCTAGGAGGGTCTTAACTATGGGAAGGCACCTTTAAGCCATCCACACCCAGACTAATCCCCGCTCGAGCCGGGTAGGTCCCTTGCGGGAGGCAAAGCTCTAGCTCCAAGTTTTAAATGGCTACATACATGAGGGTGATTCGAACCCGCGACCTCACTTAAGCCAAGAGAATCCCCTACTAACTCACCTACACCTTAGGGTTAAAAAATGATTTTACTTCGAAGGGGAAACCTATATAATAGGTTCCTAAGGAAATAATGAGTCAAAAAAATGAAATAGACTCTATATAATCTTATTAAGATGAATGGGTTAATGCAATGGAAGAATAATCAAATTTGACAAGCTCAATCTAAGCTTGAGACTTGGTTAAATCTTTCTAAAAGACATAAAACCATAAAGAACAAATGCTCAAAGTTAAGTGAAAGGTTTATGGTAGATTTTTTAGTATGCAAAGTACAACACTCGTAATAGGTAAAAATTGACTATGAGAAGAAATTCTCACTTATTGTGAGGTTTACATCAGTTTAACTAATTTTAGCTTTGGTGGATAATGGATCTTGATGTAATGAAATGGATGTAAAGAATGTGTTCTTAAATGGAGAACTAGATGAACCAATTTATATGGAACAACTAATAGATTTGGTTCATAAAGACCAAGAGTAAAAGCTCATATTGTTAAAGTCAATCTATAGTCAAAGGATCCAATATTATATATGTAACTTTGTTGTTATATGTGGATAATATTTTGATATCTAGTAAAAACAATGAATTTTCTAGTAAATAAATAAATTAGCTATCAACCATGTTTAAAATGAAAAATATGGGTGAGCCTACATGCATCTTTGGGGGCCACCAAGAATCATTCAAGAAGATCATTGTCGCTTCTATAAGCAACGTACATATTAAGTAGATAGTTGAACAATACAAATATCTAAGATTATAAATTGGTGTTGCCTATTGCTAATGGTGAATGCCTATTTAATAGGCAATATCCTCAAATGTTAAGAAGAGGAAGAGATAAAGGTGGTTTCTTATTTTAATGCAATTGGTAGTCTTATATACACTATATTGTAAATGAAACTGGATATATGTTTATTGTTAGCATAACTAGTAAATATTGATTGAATCTCAAATAAATGCATTAAGAAGCAATAAAGAGAACATTCATATATACTAGAGACCCTAAATATCAATGTAAACTAAACACAAAGATACCAAGTATAGTTATATAAATAACATAATAAAGAAATAGGAATGAATATGGAGTATATTTCTACGAGACAATTGATTATAAATCATATAACTAAGTTGAATCTTAGAGATAAGTTTTATATACATGTTATGTTATTAGAATTTCTTAGCATTTAAATTTATGTTGTATTTAGTTTCTCTATTCGTAGGCACGAAAAAAGAACATAACTCAAAGTTAACAAGATCAAATTGAGTTAATAGAGTATTAAGCTAGTCATGAGCTCTTTTTAAAAAAGTTAGATTTCAAGTCAGGCTCAAGTTCAAGCTCTACAACTTGACTTGACCCTAAACATGACCTTTTATAAATAAATTGATGTCATTTTCTTAAAGTGACCCTTAATTCTACCAAATTGTCGGATGAGTGGAGACTTGACATATTAATCCCACTCTAAAAGAGTAAATGGGATATCAAAAGAGTTAACAACTATAGAAACATCAAATTAAGTAGTCATACCATGAAGTTAAGTGAGAGGGTGATTAAGAAGAGAGTGAGAAAAGGAACATCCATTTCAGATAACTAATTTGGTTTCATGTCAAGGATGTTCACAATATAAGAAATACATCTCCTTAGACGATTGATAGAACATTATAAGGACATAAAGAGGGACTTGCACATATTTTTCATTAATTTAGAGAAGACTTATGATATGTACCGAAAGAAGTCATGCAGAGGTGTTTAAAAGTTAAGGGAGTTCATGTTGCCTATATAATGGTTATTAGGAATATGTATGAAGGTGCTAAGACTAGAGTAAGGTTGATAGGAGGAGATACAAAATATGTTTCTATCAATATCGGACTATAGCAAGGATCCTCATTGAATACATTTTTATTTACAGTAGTTATAGATGAGCTTACTAAGAATATTTAAAGGGATATTCCTTGGTGTATCTTATTTGTTAATGACATTATTTTAGTGGATTAAAAAAAAGGGTTTTAATAACAAGCTAGAACTTTGGAGGGATATGCTAGAGTCAAAGGGCTTTAAAGTGAGAAGGACGAAGAATGAATACCTAAAGTGTAACTTTTTAAGTTATAGCGTAGCATACAATGTAGAGGTCAAGATTGGTACTGAATTTATAACATAAAAAGACTGTTTTAAATACTTTGGATCCATCATCCAAAGCAATGATGAGATAGATGACAACTTAGTTCACCATATCAAATTAAGATGGCCAAAGTAGAAGACCATCTCAGGAGTTTTATATGATAAGAAGATACCACTAAATCTAGAAAGTAAATTATCCTATTTAGTAATTAGTCTGACTATAATTTATGGAGTAGAGTGTTAGCCCATCAAACATGCATATAGTTATAAGTTAATCGTTACAGAGATGTGGATATTCCGTTGGATGTGTGACTTTACAAAACTAGATAAAGTTTGGAATCAAAACATTAATTGTAAAATAAGAGAGACAAGACTTAGGTAGTTTAGATATATTAAGAGAAGACATCTTGACATCTCATTAAGAAGATGCAAGAAGATTGTACTTAGGGATTGTAAGAGAAGAAAATGAAGATTAAAAAAGAATTAGGAGGAGTTGATTAGAAACAGTATGGCTTTGTTAGAGCTTCCTGAGGGCCTAACCCTCATTAGAAAACTTTGACGAACTAGAATACGGATAAAGGACCTATATAGAGAGATCATTCTTTTCATAGGCCTTTTGAACATTTTCCTTCAATTCTTGTGTCTTTTAATTAGCCTAAATATTTTTATTTGTAGCACTTGTTCCTTTAGCTATTTTATTTATTTGTTTTCTTTCTTGTTTTTTATTTATTTACTTTTATCTTAATTTATTTTTATTTTGTATTTGTATTTGTATTACTTGTATTTGTATTTATGGAGTTATTTGCATGTATATTTGTCTATTATTTTCTTTCAACTGTTTTAAAAAAAATTTATTCTGTGAGTTTATCATAAATAATCTCACTCTAGCTAGGAGGAAGGCTTGTACTTTTATATCTCCCTAGACCTCACATCTCAACAGGATTCTTACTAAGACTTTGTTGTTTTTTGTTAATGTAACAAAATGGCATCATTTTTTTCACATGAAAAAGAAGAAAAGACAGCAAGATGTCCTCCACGTTATGGCCATCTTATATTGATAACGTAAGTGACTGGTGAACTACATAACAACCATAGTGACTAGCAAAGTCATCCTCCACCTATAACTGTCTTGAAGTAGATCTAGTAAAGCTAGTCAATCTCTTTTTTTTTCCTCAATAAAGCAATGAATCCAATCCTGTTCTCAAATTTCTGAAGCTGGTGTCTCTCTCCTTTGCCATCTTTTCCTCTTAACCTCAAACTATTTAGTATGTCTCCTGGTTTATAATCTCTTTATGTTTATATTCAGTTGAAACTCATTTGATTGATTGATGAATTAGCATTGAAATTCAAAAATAGTTTTGCATATCTTATCATGTAATCATGAAATGTCTAAGGATTGTATTATCTATTGATTGCTTACTACTAGTCAGAGTTAATTAGTTGACAAATTTACTTTTGGTGGTGGAAACTTTGGATCTTTAGCTATAGAGAGTTAGAGAGGGGTCAATATGCATTAGTTGGAGCTTTGATAGGTTGGGTTGGATCAAAATGGGAGCTAGGTAGTTCGGGTTTGGAGAGGTTTCAAACTGTCAAAAGCCTAATCAGGCTATGGATTGGGTTTGGGCTACTTTTAAGGGGTTTACAATATGACTCAGGCAACTTTAGGCTTAGCTCAAATTAACCTATTGTCAACCCTATCCATATAAATATTTACATTTTTTGTTATCAATAATGATGTTTTATTTGTCATTGAGTATTGGATGCAACATATGTTTAATTTAGCATTATATGTTATTTTTTAGACTAAATGTTTGACAAAATTAAGTTCAAGAAGTATAAGAATGCTTAATTTCAAGTTGAGTGTATTGTTCTAAAATGATTGTTTAAATATAATATTGAACATTCAATTTTAGATATAAAAAGTTTGTTAGATAGATAAGTGATAAACGAGGGCTTAAATCTTAAAACACTAATATTGATGTAAATTATATTAAAGGGTAAAAAGAGTTATAGTAGTGGTATAACCTAAAGAAATGATGTCTTCACCCAATTTGTCTTAATATGCCAAATGCAATTTTTGAAAAATGGATTAAATGAGTAAACAAGTGAACTCAAGTTAGGTATTATATATGCTTAAAATATTATTTGTATAGTATTGCAAGGTAAGACATACGGTTTGATAAAAGAGAGTAAATATTATAACACATGAATCATACTATATGTGCATAACCAATCAATCAGCTTATATCATAAGATGATCCTTGGGTCTGGGTGAACCTAAAATTTAAATACTCTCTTTAAGCGGGTTGTAATTTCATATAATTGAGTTAGTTATTGTTATTTTAGAATGTTATTAAAAATCATAAATGATTTCATATAACAAAACATTTGAAAACAACAAATTAAAGAAAAAAGGAAGATCATTATAAAATCAAGTTCATCTTGAGTCCACTTTATATATAGAAGGTGATATGAATACAAATTATTTATATAATGGAATTGAGATGATTATTAATAGCTCTCAACCCTGAGGATTATTAATAGCTTAGAGCTCCCGATGACTGCAAAAGTTGCTGAAGTTATCATTGACAAGTCCTGGAACTAGCAAGCTACCACAATTGAGGCCATTCGTATGCTCGAACCATTAACCTATCATCCTGACGCTTCTCAACCGGATAGACTAGAATGGATTGCCAGCCAGTCTAAAATCTACACAAACACTTCGGCATTCTCCTTGTTGAGACCTCCCTCTCCGAGAGCTCCTTGGTATAATTTGGTGTGGTATCCAGGTGCAAACCCCAAACATGCCTTTATCTTGTGGTTAGCTTTCCAAAATAAGCTGCAAATAAGAGACCTCCTACTTTATATTTTTGTCCCAAATCACTTATCACTTTTCTCTTTAGACAATGAATCTCTTAGACACCTTTTCTTTGAATGCCACTTTTCAAAATTAGTTTGGCTCCACTCCCTTAATCAATTTTACCTAAACATACCCTACCTTTTAAACCTTCACTCAATTCAAACTTAGTTCGACCAAACCCCAAGTCCTAGTAATTTTGACCTTCACACCTTTCTTATCTTGCTAACTGTGGTTGTTTATAATCTTTGGTCTGAGAGAAACCTCAGAACCTTCCAAGACAAAGCCATGGACGTGGGGAGCTTTAATGCTAAAGTGATCTTCCAAGTAATGGAGCAGCTTTGCTTAAACACCGAGCGTAGGTAAATTGTGTTTTCTGATTTATTTTCTCTAATTGTTTCAGGTCCAGAGTGGAGTGGCTTCATAATCCTTATGGTAGCCTTTTTAGTCAGTCACCTGCTGTTGCCAGACAAGCAAGGATGATACCTATCAGTACTAGTGAAGAGCTTGGTATCACACTAGGCATTCCCATCCTTGGGCAGCCAGCTTCTGTTCATAGGAGAGTGCATAACTCACAAGCAGGAACAACTTGGGTGCAAGTACCAAGGCCGAAGGGAGTCTCTTATCTCCCTCAAATTTTTTACCAAGGAATATTGTTAATTCGTAATCAATGCTTGATTATGCTGCTTACTACACATGGCTCGACTACATATGGGACTGAGTTTAGTCTTAGCAGAAACAAGTTAAATCCCCTATGTGCCTGGGTTCTGGTCTTTGGTGATGAGTTTTGTTGCTGGTTAGGATGTACCTCATATTAGATCCCCTTCTTGGTAGTTATATTAGCTTGATTTTGGCCAGCTAGGCTATTATGGCATAGTTGATTTTTGTATATTAGTAGGACGGGCCACTCTGGCAGTGGTATAGATCTATTTCAGGGTCCTTGTAGTTTGTACATAATTCCTATTTATTTCAATCAATTTACTGAATTACCAAAAAAAAGCATACTAAATTTATTTAATGATTGATGTATTATTTGATATGTCTTATATTCCTAGCAAACATATGGTAATAGACTCTCGTTGTGTACTAGTTGCATGGATTATTAGACAAATATAAGAACTAAAAAATTATAATCATTTAATTTTAATATGTGTTAGTGGGAGACCAAAAGACATATATAATAAGGGGTATTTAGTTATCACATTATGGTTATAATAATTATTCAATTACGAAGGCAGTTATAATAATTTCATAATCATCACATTTAAGTTTTGTTATTTTGAATAATTTCATAATCATCACATTTAATTTTTTTTAAAAAATAACAAAAGATAAGAAAAGGATAAGAAAAAAAACAAAAGAAAGTTATCGGAAGGGATTTTATGTCAAGTCTTCATATCCTTTGTTTTATTTTGTTCAATCTTTTAACATTTGTTAACTAAAAAAGAAAGATGAGTGCATCTCTGCAATGCTTAGCATTATATAAGTTTGACCCTCGTAATTGTGCATGGTGGGTAAGTAATCATAATATATGTAAAATTGTAAACATTAAATCTATAATTCCTAAGATTTTTAGAATATAATAATTTTCGCAAAAGTAACTAACATACATTTATGCACGATGAAGATAGAAGAATCCCTTTGAATTTAATTAAGATAAACTTCTAATAAAATAATATTTAAATTTTCTCTCTCTTTACCTTTTCTTTCTTGGGATAATCAATCCTAAAGTACTCAACCTTACGATATTTTTTCAATTTAGTGCCCAAGTTTTAAATTTTTTGATTGAGTGATCAACCTTATAAAACCTTAACAATTCAGTTTAAAACATTAATTTTTACTGATTTAGCTAATAGATAGATATTCATGTGGCATTTTGTAGACATGTCATATCATAAAAATAACCTTTTGAATTGAATTATTGAAGTTTTAAAATATTAGTCACTCAATTGAAAGATTAAAAAGGTTAGGCATTGAATTGAAAAACACTTAAAGGATTTGACACTTTTGAATTTTTTATTCCTCTCTTTCTTTCATAAAGTTTCTGATGGAATAAAACTAAACTTAAATAATCATAACGAAAGTTAAATCACCTTTGTTTTTGTTACAAAATGATCATAATTAAGTTAAAAAAAAACTAAAGATGGTCACAGCAGTTATATGTCGTTTAATGTGACATGCTTCCTTCTACGTATCACAAACTAGTTTAAAACTTAATATTATCTATAATGAGATATATCTTAATAGGTGAATAATAATGGCTTTGTAAAAGACAAATCCTATTAAAGTTCATATGATCATTCATGTACATATACTAACAAAAAACAATAAATAACATTATACTTAAATATCATAAACAATACATAAACAAGCTCATAGTGTTAAATACATAAAATAGATAAACAAGAATATTTTGTTTAATCATGGAACTCAATAATGCCCATTTTGACATGTTCATTAAATGCCTTTGGCAGTAATCCTTTTGTTATGGCTCCGTAGTCATAAATTTTATGCTAATATGTATGAATAACACTCTTTGTTTATGAATTTCTTCTTTATCGACAAAGTATTTTATTTTAATATGTTTAGCACCTTTTGAATATTTGCAATTTTTTTGAAAAGAAGACTATTGTGGCATTATCACAATAAAATCTTAGTAGGTTGGCAATACTATCGATAATTTCAGGTCAAGAAATAAAGTTTTATAACCATAAACTATAAACACTAGCCTTAAAGCATGCCACAAACTTAACTTCCATATTGGAACCAACAATAATAGACTGCTTTACACTCTTCCATAAAATTGCTCCTTTAGCTAAAAGGAACAAATAGCCAATATGGATTTTCTTATGTCAACACATCTGACATAGTCTGAGTCTGAGTATCTAATTACCTTAAGGTGATAAGATCTTTTATATGTGAGCTTATGATCTTCTTTTTAACAAATATCTTAATAATTTCTTTGCGACTTTCCAATGTTCAAATCCAGGATTACTTTGATACATGCCTAGCATTCCAATAACCAAAATAATGTCTGGTCTAGTGCAGGTTTAAGAATACATTAAACTCCCAACAGTAGATGGATAAGGAATCTTCTTGCTTCCTATGCGTTCCAATAATATTTTAGGCATTACTTAAAACTAAATTTATCTCCCTTCTAAACTGGAACAACACTTGTAGGGCACTTTTCTATTTTCTATCTCTATAAAATTTTATTAATATGTGCCTTTTGAGATAACCTAACATTCCTTATGATCTGTTGAAATATTCCAGTTCTTATAACAAAAGATGCCTCATCCATATCTTTCATTTCAAAATTGTTAGAGAAAAACTTCTTGAAATCATATAATAAACTAAGATCATTAGTAGTAAGCAAGATATCATCAACATATAAGACTAGAAACATATATTTTCTCTCACTGTTACTTATATATATATAACAACCAATGATGTTTTCTTTAAATCTAAATGAAGTAATGATATCTTTAAACCTAAGATACCATTGTCAAGAGGCTTGCTTAAGTCTATATTTGACTTCTTAAGCTTACACGCCATATATTTCTTTCCTTCAACTAGAAAGCCCTGCAGTTGATCCATATAGATTTTCTTTCCGTTAATTCCCATTTAAAAAGGCAATTTTCATATCCATTTGATTGAGTTCTAAATCATAATGAACTACCATTTCCATAATAGTTGTAAATGAATCCTTTTTTGAAACAATTAAAAAGTTTCATTATAATCAATACCATTCTTTTAAGTCTAACCCTTGGTGATAAGTCTAGTTTTATGTCGTTTGACATTGCCATTAGAGTCACGTTTGGTCTTAAGGACTCATTTACATCTGACTGTCTTATAACCATCTAGCAATTCAACAAGATCCCAAACTTACCACTTATTATAATTTTCATTTTCAATGGCTTGTGAAAATGAGATAGATCTTTGTCAATTCCTAAGTCACCTTTTACCTCTTGTAAATAAACAAAATAATCATCATTAATTGTTGATTGTCTTTGAGATCCTCTTAATGCTACTTCATGTGGATCATCTATAATAGGTTCATCAATAGTGATATTATTATTTGGAGTTTATTTATGTATTTGTTTTTTTTGTAAGTTGACAAAATTTTCGACAACTTTAGGGAAAATATTTGAGGAGAATTGATAGACAAGGAAACTTGTATTCTAACTTCTTGAATTTTCCCCTTACGTGATTCTAAACTCCTACTAGTTGCATCATTTTCAATGGATTTAGCATTTCCAGTTTTAACAATCCTTGTACTATGGTTAGGACAATAAAATATGTACCCTTTAGACTTTTTGGGTAACCAATGAAAAATTCACTAGTTATTCTTGAATCCAATTTCGTTTTATGTGGATTATAGATTCTTACTTCTGTCAGGCAACCCTAAATATATAGGTACTTTAAACTAGGTTTCCTTCCTATTTATAATTCAAAAGGTGCCTTAAGAACTATCTTACTAGGAACTTTATTTAATAAATACATGAAAATTTTCAAATCATACATCTATAATGATAAAGGTAAAGAATAATGAGTCATCATACTCCTAACCATGATCATTAAAGTATGATTACATCTTTTCCTTGTTGTGTGCTTGGCATTGTATATTAAACATATAAGCCATGCTTTTCAAGGAATTTAGTAAATGGACTAGTACATTATTCAGTTTCATTATATTTCCTATAATATTCACTACCCTTATTAAATATGATACTTTTCACCTTTTTATCTAACCGTCTTTCTACCTCATTAAGAAACACCTCTAAGGAAACTACTGATTGAGAATTTTCGTGCAGTAAATAAATATATCCATAACATTCTATAACATGAAAATCATTAATAAAAGTGATGCAAAAATTTTCTCCACTAAATAATGGAACAAAGAAAGGCCTACATAGTTTTTTTTTTGGTAATTAAGGCCTACATAGATTAGTGTGTACAATTTCAAAATATTATGTGTTTTTTATGGCTTCTTTATCGATTGTGTGTTTTGTATATTTTTCCTTTAATAGAATCTCCACAAATCTCAAAATCAGTAAAATCTAAAACTAGAAGGATTTCATTCTTTACTAACTTGACCATTTTTTTCTTTGAATATATGACCTGAACATTTATGTTATAAGTAAGATGGAGTTTCATTTATAAGACCTCATTTAGTACCAATATTATGATACAAGTTCAATAGAGTTTCGGTAAAAAGATTATCAGAATCAATAAGTCACTTATGTTTGAACAAACTGAAACATCCATTACCAAATTTAAAAGTCTATCTAATAATATCAAGTTTTGATAAAGAAACTATGTCTCAAGAAATAGTAGGAACACAAAGAGTTTGGAAATGGAAAATGATGTCTAGTGTCTAAAATCAGACGGTAAGTTCCAATAGCTTCAATAGGAGTTTTAACTAGATCTTTTGTATTAACTAAATATGGTGCATTCTTGTATTGTATATACATATTATTAACGAAATATCTATTTAATTTTTGGAAAAAATGGAGTTTTAACTCAGCTTTCCATAAAAACAAACTTTTTATTTGGATTTATAGTTTGGATCATAAGGAATCCTTGCATTGTATTAGTAATATGAGTGGTATATCCATAAGTAATCCACCAAATATTCTAACGAACTTCTATTAAATTTGATTCGAAATATGCTAAAGCACTAGGCTTACCTTTCTTTTTGAACCATGTCTTACCTTTTAGGTGATCTTTTTGATAGTATCTAGTTTTCTTACAAAAATGACATATATCTTTCTTCGATTCCTTCTTATTGATTGAAGTTGATGATACATTAACCTTATTAGTACATTCTTTCCCTTTTCTTTATCCTTTTTGAAAAATTTTCTAGCTCCTTAATGACCCACGGAATTAATCTAGTGAACTCCTTATTTTTTAAGTCTTGTTTCCTTTTCAATAAGCATACTTTGCAATTCATTTAGCTTCATTTTTCCTTTATAGTATTGTAGCTCATTTGGAATGTACTATATTTAGGAGCCAAAGAGTTAATAATAAATGCACAAACTTTCACTCTTTTCCATGCCTATAAATCTTAATCTTATTATTGTATTTATCATTTCAATGATATGTTCATGCATAGTACGGGAATCATCGCATTTGATGGTGGTTAACATACCCATTAAGGTCCAGAAAAGTGACATATCAGCAAAGTTAGGTTGGGAAATATTTTTAATAGACTTAAGATATTCCTTAACACTTTCAATATTAGGAATTGTAGCCTTAATGTTGTTAGTTACAATCATTTGCATAAACATTAAGCTTAATCTGTTTGATCTTTCCTAAAGTTCATGGAAATATTTTTTCTTCAACATTACTAATATTGGTAAGACCAACGTGCTTATTGGCTTGGAATGCCAAGTCAAGACTTATAATTCTTAGGTTGAACTAAACTTATTCACATTATTTAGTAAAATTAAGCCCTTTAAACTTTATAATACATGAAGCTTGCGAGTGAATAACAATAGAATTAGATGGTACAAATACGTTACATGGTCATTGATTAATGGTTTGAGTCACAAGTTAAATACATAAATAGAATCAAGTAATGATCATTTTATCAATATGCATATATTGTGGTTTTCTTTTGGATGAAACAACAATACATAAAATAACAAACGCTAATGCTTAGTATTATTTTTACATTATTGATAATTACATATACTATAATTATATATATTTGTAGTAGTAGTAGTGGTAAGAATCTATTTGCATTTTATTCATAATAAAATAATATTTCAAAATTTTTTCTATCTACCTTGTCTTTCTTTCTAGAGTTTATGATGAAATAAAATTAAACTTAAATATGCAGAGAAAAAAAGTCGTTAAAAGTTAAAACTCAAACAATATTTTTAAACTGTTTTTTTTCTTTTATTTCATGTTCCATCAACGTACAATTAAAATATAATTATTTTATTTAATAATTTTCTCGTCGTCTGTTAGTTAACAGGGTATGGTCACATGCATCATATCCACTTAAAATAATAATTCTTTTGACTAATAAGATGAGGAAATCGGAAAAACTCTCAAAGAGATCCGTTGAAAAGTAAAATGAAAAGTCTGCACTGAAAGAAACAAAAGTCAAGATGTTGAGGCCGAAATCGTGAATATGCTCACCAATCCTTTTCTGAAATGGTGACATCTTGATTGCTTGCTATAAATGGATCGTTTATGCATGTGATGACCGAGTCTGAAAGAAATTAGGCGCTTAAATATTTTAATTAGATAAATTCATATTTTTAATATAAAGATTACGTAATTACTCACACTGTAAAAACTCTCTTTTCGCGGGGGCCTTTCTAACGACGCGACACACTCAGCAATTCTTGCACAAGGACCAGAGGATTTTGTTTACGATTTTACGCATATGTGCTCAAATGTCCTTTAGCACCAGAGAATTTTGTTCACGATTTTACGCATATGTGCTCAAATGTCCTTTAGCTCTTAAGTCACATTCTTTGTGGGGTTCAATGTCCTTTTGCTCTTAAGTCATATTCTTTGTGGGGTTCGTTAATTTCTCGCAAAGGTGGGGATAGGTGATTTATTTGTTGCAACAGTATCTATCTTAGCAGAGCAGGCCCATGTTCCAGGGGTGACCCACGTCATAAGGCCTGACATACAATACAAATTTTGTCAAATGCGCATATACATACAATTAATATTTTATTCATAAATTGCATTTTATTAATAAAGTTAATTTTCAAAATTATGTGAAAATGGTTCAATGGTGACCCCGCCTACCTCAGTTCCTAATCGACCATATATTTAGCGTCGACTTGTAACGATATGCGAAATAGATTTATTTGTCAATATCTAATAATAATAATAATAATAATAATAATAATAATGGTTTGGGTGGTCCTCCGCCCCAGGTTTTATCCCCTCTAGCCTCAGGGTGATTTGCGGGAGTTGAACCCAGGACTTCAGGGTTTTGTTGGTTTCGAGGAACCACGCCTCTAACCACTGATCGACTCAAATCCCCTGCACCCATCGTTGATGGGTCTTTTGGTGGTTTTTCCACAACCTGCCCGTCCTTCCGGACACTTGCCCCAACTTCCTCAACTCCCCTG
>JAOTAX010000006.1:31186739-31200570 GCA_025629825.1 Erythroxylum guanchezii
GATTCGTATTTGGGTTGTTGCTGTTGCGGAAAATATTAAGTTGTTGAAGTGGTGGTGTTGTCATGGAACTCTATTTAATTTTATGGATTATACATATCTCCTAATTAACTTAGAAGTCTATCAAAGGTACAGTGACTAAATCAAGTGGGAGTGTGTGTGCAGTTAAGAGATGATGCTTTCTACGATGTTGTGTGTGTGGAGCAAATTGATTGGTTAATTAACATAGTGAGTGTATTGGTTTTAATATGGGGTCACCTGTACAAAGATAATAATTTTCCAGCTATGCAAGTTCTATTGGTGGAACCAAGTTTTAGGTTAATAGAAAATTGATTTATGAGGGTTCTTTGGTGGTGTACTGTTCACGTTTGTTTTGCTGGCTGCACATAATAGGTTTCGTCACTTTGGAAAAACAATCCATCGTGTGTGAGAATTGTGACTGCTTGGTTTTTTGCTCCTCTGTTGGGCTGATTGCGTGGGCATTTCAAGCAGCTTTTTATTTCATTCTTATTTTATCTCTGATGAGGAGTTCGCGCATGAGGTGGAGTTGCTGATTCACTGGGCATTACTGAGCGGTTATTGGTTGCGGCACAAAGAAGGATTAGTGTTATGAATGCGTGATTTATTGGTGCAACAATTTGATTATATTGGTGAACAATTTCAGATCTGAGAAATTGTTTTTCCTTGTTATATTTGTTTTTGTTTTTGAGTAAAGATAGTTAGGCAAATCCTCTGTTGAGGTTAATACGAGGCGGTCGTACTATTGGATGTGAAATTCTTTCACGGGAAGTGAGGTTGAAGGATTGTATCAAGGGTTGAGTGGTGTCGGCTCAGTAAAGCCTTGGATAAAACTATTGTACTTTCGTGAAAGTTATTAAGCTGGGTGATGGCCCCGCAGATGTAGGCAAGGTATTCCGAACTGCGTTACCAAATTTCTGATGTTTTTACTATTTCGGTTTTGCTTGATTTTATTTTGTTGGTGCCAAATAAGTTTGCGGGAAGTTTGCGAAATAATTAACCCCCTCGATTTTTTTAGATATAAATCGAACTTCATTGTACTGCATTGATAAGCGTGCACGTTTTAGGAATTAGGATTAAACATTTAACGATGCATGGACGCAATCCCCTAATGACCTGTTTGGTATAACGAAATATCTATTCTTAACATATTTTTTAATAATTGTAAATCTGTGTTTGGTTTAAAACAAACACAAAATACTCATTCTTTGTGATTAAGGTTCTGTTTGATTGAGGGGTTAGGGATAGAAGAGGATGGAACATAACACACTTACATCGTTTTTTTGAGGATTTCATAATGAAATAGAATGGAAAGGGATGGAAACAGGGGGTTTCATGTTACGTTCCATTCCATCCTAAACAGTGAAAATAAGAAACCTTCGATTCGGAGGGTTTAGGATGGAATGTAAACTAATAAATACATACTACCTAATATATCCTCAATAATTCTTCTTAATACTAACTCTGACCAAATCATAATATTAATATATTAAATAGAATATAATAATATTTAATATAATAAATTTAATTAAATAATTAATAATAATATTTTTATATTAATAATAATCAATTATATATATTTAATAATAAAATAAAAAATTTTATATTTATTTATTTTATTTGTATATAAATATTTACAAACAATTAAATAATTATTTTTATATATTTTCTATTTTTCATTAATAAAAAATATATTAAAAAACTATTCTTGTTTATATATATTTCTATGTAAATAAAAATATAAATAAACTATTTTTAAATATAAATCAAAATTTAATATAATAAATTTATTAAATAATTAATAATAATATTTTATGTAATTAATAATAAATTGTATATAATTAATAAAATAAATAAAATTTTTATTAATGAAAAATGGAAAATATATTTAAAAATTAATCTTTAATTGTTTGTATATATTTCTATATAAGTAAAAATTAAAATAAATTATTTTTATATATAAATCACATAGAATAAAATATATTAAATAATTAATAATAATATTTTTATATAATTAATAATAAATTGTATATAAAAGTTATTCTTTAATTGTTTGTATATATTTTTATATAAATAAATTATTTTTAAATATAAATCACATAAATTAAATTAAATAATACTAATATTTTTATATAATTAATAATAAAATAATAAACCTCCTACGATAACTATTTTAATATAAGAGATATAGTAGTCATTTATTATACATTACATTATATTCTATTTATCTTCTAAACAACGTTTCACTATATTATATTATGAACTATTCCATCTTTCTCCAACAATATTTCATTCTATTATCAACTATTTTGTTCTATCTTAATTTGGTCTATTCCATTTCATTAATTAATATCTAACCAAACAATCACCACCGGTGTTAGGAATATGCTTTCCTCTAAAAGACTAAAAGCAATTTCAATGCTTTCCTCGAGGGGTTGTAAGTACAACTCTATGCTATTGATTGGATGGGGCGACCTTTATCTGCCATTATTGCAGGTGATCTTACGAACACCACACAAAATAATCACGTGCCTATGACCTATGTGATTGTCAGAAAGAACGCACCGCCAAGACTTAATTCTTTACGGTTTTATGAAAACTTAACGTTAGAATCATCGTGTAATCTACTCGTTATTTTTAGATTACCAATTAGTTTACATAAGCAATTAGTTAAAGGGTGTATTACAAAGTTGAAACATATGTCATTACTAGAAGAATTGTTTATGCAAGTTAAATTATGCATGGCATCAATCGAAAATTATACCAATTTCAGGTGTAGTAACAATCTTATTATTGGTAGGTGAGCTCCATCCACCTTAATTATTTATTGATATAATTAGTAATGACAGACTAGTTAAAATTTATTAACATTGATAAGATTAATGAAATTATTAATATACTACGCAATACTTATAAACATTGTTTAATATGATTGAAATGTAATAAATGTGGTACTATTTAACCTTCAACTTGCATTTTTTTACAGAGAATGATTTAAACACGTGACATTTTATTTACGTATATGTGGACTATTTTAGTTTTGTCCTATCAAAGGTAAAAGTTTGTATTGAACCTAAAAGATTAACCTAGTTGTCTTATTTTCTTATGCAGTAAGATTACCTAATTGATTTTTCTTTCTTATGCAATAAGATTTTAACACATAAAATAAATAGGGGGTACAAACCTACTCAGCGGTTGATACCATAAGACAAAAGAACCACTGATTTTCTTTTATGGTATCAACCGCTGAACTGGTATTGCCAAGGAGAAAACTGAAAGCATTGAGTTGAAGGGACAGCCATAGATATTTCGATTTTTAATTTAAAAAATACCTTTCTTTTTATATGGTTTGGAATATTGGGGAAATAATTTTAGATGAAGTACACATCACCCTTTCCTTTGAATAACTCCAGAAGGCAAAATTGGCTCGAATCTGAAGGATACCTGGAAAGAGATAGAAAGATTTGGCAAGCCAGCGAAAATTGCCAAGAAAATGAAATTATTTGTCTCTTATTACTAGTGTTATTAAGCAAGCGCAGAAAATCCCTTTCACTTAAAAAGTAAGTTCTCGCATTAAATATGATTTTGGCCTAGATTGGTTACCTATCAATCAGATATGTTTTTAGCTTATTGGTTGTTTTCAGCTATTTGACTCTTCAAACGGCTAATAAAATTGTTTAGAAAGTACTTCTTTCATCGGTTGATTAAAGATAAATAACTAAAAAAGAAAACGCTCCTATATAAAAGCGCTTTCATCCAACCGCTAAAATTTTAACCATCAAAAGTCAATTGTACCTTTTAAATTCTATTGCTAAGTTGTGTAATATTTTGTTGTTTAAATTTTATTCTTAATTAAGTTGCAATTAAGTACTACACGCATCATATTTTTGTTAGTTATAATATACAATAATTTCTAATAAATAAGACAACCTAGTTGAGGTTCCTAGAGACTTACGTTTTAGGAACAGTATTTGTTCTTATCATTATTTTTATGCAGTTATAAGCTAGAAATAAAATATTGACCTTAAACGAAAAAGAAAATAGAAAGAGTTTCATAAATTTCTCATAAATGATGAAACAATACAGGTGAACATGACTTCTCTAAAATCTAAATTCTTATCATAATATTCAACGAAATACTAAGATATATAATATTCATACTCTTATAATTTTTTTTAAAGTCATATTTTCATAAGTCATTTTACACATGAACAGTTAATACTAAACAGCTAATACTAAACAACTAATTTTACTAAACATCTCTAACAACAGCTAATACAATCCGCTGGTTAAATCAGCTGATATATTCAGCTATTAACTAATAACTGATAGAATCAACTAACAGTTAATGGAATCAGCTGATTGTTAAATAGGGCCTTGATTCTTCTAATAAAAGAGTTTGCAATTACTAATAAACTCTTATTTATAAATATGCTTATAACAAGACACGAAAAACAAAAATTAGAAGACATTTTTATATGAAATTGATTTATTACTAGCTGACGATGATAATTATTTTTAAAGTTTATTAACTCTTCATGCTTTAATTCATGAATACGGTGGATATAATGACTAACTAAAATTTGTTACTTTAGTTAATAGACAAATTCTTAGAGGAAATGTTGGCATTTCTGAAATTACTGTTAACTTTGAAGCCATGCTCATTCAATTGCAAACAAAAGGCTAAAACTCTAGGCTTACTTCATTAAAATCGAACCAAATTCAAATAAGTCTATATACGACTAAGACACAATATCTTAACCTAAAACTTTAAAGCGTTAAATTATAAGTCCCATCTTTACATATAATTCACTTTATATATGTCTCTTTCTAATATGAAATGATGAATTCATTTGTAAATTTCTAACAGCAACAACTTTCTTTACATATCAATCCACTCCAACTTATTGAACCACCTACTCATCAATGAAAGTTTTCGTAAACTCTCTTTAATTAGTTTTGGCAATTGTACCACCTTTTTCTATCCCAGATCGAAAGTAGGTGAGATTTGAAGTCTCTATTAAGGCTATATAAAGATGCATATATTTAAGGTTTTATACATCTCAAAATTTCTTTTTTATAATCTTGCATGTTAATTTTGGTGTAAGTTGTGGGACCTTTCTTTTGTAAACTTTGTTTTTTTTATAGTGAAAAGTTTTTCTCGTGATTTTTTTATATTTATTAAGAAATTTTTTACGTTAAATCTTGTATATCTTTTTTTACTTCAATTTTTTTTATTGGTGTGTTTGTTCTATCGGAATGCAGCCCATCTCTTATCACCGCCAAGTTTATATAAATAAAGATATGTGAAATTTGTCAGCAATAGTTTTTGTCTAAAATTCCCGTTTAAGCATTGTTAAAACTTTTAGATATGTATCATTTTCAAATTGTATTAAGCTAAAACTGTAAGTTCTTTTTATGCTTATAAATATCTGTGATATTACAGTATTTGTTATAAATTGTATAATTATAACGAATGCTAATGTTTCTTTTACATATATGGCATAATTCAGGCAGATATATATACACATATTTATTCAATAATTATGTCAAAACTAATTGCAATTTCGTGTCCAACCCAGTATGGAGACAAATATGAGCACATCTTTCTAGAAGAACATTATTATTATACATAGTCCAACCTTTCCGACATTATCGACCCCATTCATAGCAGGCCATGGACAATTTCAGTTCGTGTTTTTTATGGGGAAATTCCTCCAACTCCAATGGCACGAGCTTCCAAAAACCAATCCTTTAGTGCATTTTGTGTTAAAAATTGCATTACTGTAATATCAACACGTCGGAAGAGTACGCACCATGGATGCCTCTGACAAGCCTTAAGGCATGTGGTTTATAATATTTCTTGCAGTGTATGGTATCGATTAATTTTGGGCAAACCCAAAAGCTTTAGATTTCGTCCGTTGAATGGACGTTGTCCAATGTCCATGCAATATATATAGCACAATCTGTTCCCAATCTCTCATCATGTTCTCGAATAGATCTCATCATGTTCTGGAATAGAGCCCACAAAAGCTGAAGCAAAATCCAAGCTATTTCGTTTTCTTTTGATCAATAATAGAAACAACCCCACCTCCTCATAATCCCCACCTCTTCATAATGATTCCTTTTAGGTTCACTAAATCCAAAAACTCAGTGGTCCAAGAAGGTCGCACTGTTTCGTATTGTCCCAACTCCCACCGGCTAAAACTCTGGAACTATTAACTAACTCTTCCTTCGTGCGAGTGGGCATGCAGTCAATTATTCACCAACCAATTAATAAATGTATCAGGGTCCATGGAAAGATGTTTTTGGTTAATGAGCACCTAGGGTGTTATCCCGTTTAATATATCAAACTTAACATGTAGAATGTCAATTTCGGGTTGGCATGACTGGTTCAGGTGGAGTTTCCGAAATTCTCCTTGAACCAAGGTAATGGATTTTAATACTAATGACTCCTCGACACGTTGCACAAAAGACCATGTGCAGACACAGGGTCATAGATCTGATTCATTGAAATGACTCATGGCCTTAAAAACTTTTTTCATTAACCTTACTCAATATTAGCCACTCTTTCAAACTCTGCACAAAAGAACAAGCAGCCTATGATATTATTTTTTTAATTAATTTCTTAAATTGAGTTTGTTAATATGTGAAATGATTTATTCAATACATGTATTTTATAAAATTATTTTATTTACTTAACAATTTATGTATGAAAAAAACAAACAAAATTTACACGTTGCTTTAAAAGGAAGTTGATGTTAAAGGACATTATATTGCTGTACATGCATTTGTGAAAAGAGCCGAAAGGTAGATCAGCTCGAATTCTAGCTAGATAGTGAGTTGGAGGACAAAGAACTGTAGTCTTGAAAGTTATTGTCGATGACTATTGCTATAAATGCTTGTAAAGAGCCGAAAGGTAGATCAGCTCGATTTCTAGCTAGAGAGTGAGTTGAAAGACGAAGACCTGTGGTCTTGGACAGGCCTCATTTCTTTGGAATTCAATTCAATAGTGCCATGTGTTTTTGGAAGCAACAATGGTCCTCAGGATTGTGAATGAGATTGGTTCGCAGCTGAAATCGTATCGTTCCACTAAAAAAAAATCAGGAGCTGGAATGTTTTCCGATTCCATTACCATCATTTACGTGGAGGAGAAATAAGCATACTGTGCGGCGTGACATGATTTCTTTTAATTTTGAAAAATTATTATATATATATATATATATATATGCTGTGGTCCAGATCCATTTTATAGATATTTGCTTGGGTCCAGATCCATTTTATAGATATTTGCTTGATCAATATCACAAAATTGAACTTCACGAGTCTTAGATGCCTTCATAGATTGAAAGGCAGAAAATTTATAAATTGAAGCTATTTCTGAATGACATGTGGTTGAGACGATCGTGCTAGGCCCAGACTCAGGCCCAGGCGCAGACGGCCCACCTACAGATGATGACCTTCCATGCTTAAGTGAAGACCTAAACTTAGCAGGTATCTCTTCATATATAAGGTGCTACCTCACCATGAGACAGGTACGATTTCCTAGAACCCTAGTATTCTTTATTCACTAGCCGCCAAAACCCTCACAAAAGACTAACTTGAGCGTCAGAGGGGCCTACCGGTAGTCGACCCCCGGTGTGCCTTATTGTTTTGCAGATATCCCTGTGCCAAAGTCAATCAATCTCATGGATCCAAGTAACGGCGTCCAACCCCAGCAGATTCAGACAGAACCAGTTGGCGCCCACCGTGGCGTCCGGCGTCAGGGCATCACGTCCAGAAACACTCAGATCAGTTAGGCGGCAGCAGTCAATCCTGATATAGCCGCCGGCGCGGCACTTGCGCTACAACGGATGGGTTTGCAGTTACCTGCCACTCTTCCGCAAACATATCAAGATTCCCACACACAATCTTCGCACCCGAATGATCAACCACAACCTCAAAACCAAGATCAAGAAGAACAGAGCGTAGCCCTGGAGGACAACGCCGAAACCAATTCGCATCCTAACTTCCAGCATCCCCTAGACGTAAATCCTCCTGTACCACAACAAACCTTCCTCACCCGAAGACAGATAGAGGAAGCGGCTGATCTATTGATCCGCTAAATCTTGCAGTCTCAGCCGGAACAACAGCAGACCACCGCTCGGCAGATTGGTGCGATGGCCGATCGCCATTCTGCTGAAGCCCTAGAAAAAATCGTGGACGATCAAATCAATATGGCCATGAATTCCTGTTCGGATCATCCATCAACATAGTATAGATCTCTTTTCATCCCGGCGATCCTGGATAGCCTCCCAACGGTCGGTACCAAAATACCAACGCCCGAAAAATATACTGAAAAGACTGATCCCCTCGACTGTTTGCAGCACTTCCAATCGATGATGAATCTGCATTGTGTCCCAGATGCAATTCAATGTAAGGCATTTTGTACAGCCTTTCAAGAAGGAGCTTGGCGATGGTTCAATAGTCTACCCCCGCGTTGCATCACTTGCTTTGAGGATTTTAAACTACTATTCCTCAATCAATTTGCTACAAGTAAACGGCCATAGAAGACTGCCTTGGAGGTGATGCAGTTGACCTAAGGAAAGAACGAGAGTTTACGGGAGTTAATCACTCGGTTTAACAACAAAGTTGTTGAAGTCCCTGACCTTACTTTCTCGTCCATGTTGGCGGCACTTATGAGCAACACAAGGGATGAAGAGTTTAAGAAGTCATTGGCCATCGATCTGCCCAAGTCTGTTCAAGAGATAAGAAATCGGGCGGACAAGTATATCCAGCTCGAAGAAGTACTGAAAAACACAAAACGAAGAGCAGATGACCGCTGGCCGAGTGGCAGAGCAGATGATTCACAAAAGCGACAGAAGGATCAGTCTAGCTGGAGGAAACCGACCGATCGACAGGGACGAAGACGAGAATCCTTCACCCCGCTCAACAGGCGGTATGCGGAGGTACTGGCAGCCATGAGAGCAGATGGGGAACCCCTCCGAGAACCTAACAAGTTGAAAACTCCCCTCAAGAAGAGGGACCCCGATTTATATTGCCGCTTCCATAGGGATGTCGGTCACGACACGGAGGATTGTTGGGACTTAAAGAAAGAAATTGAACTTTTTATCCAAAGGGGAAAGCTGGCTAGATTTTTGAAGTACGGAAAAAATGCCGATCAAGATAATGACGGTCGAAGCGGTCGGTCTGATAACTAGCGAAAGCCTTGGAGGCAAAACGACAGGAATGGTGGCGAGAGGCAGAATAGAAATATGGACGACCGACGCGACATGAGAGAACAGTCCAGGGCAAGCGATGATAGAAATACTGGACAGCAGAATGATCGACCCGTTAGGGTCATCAACATGATTTTTGGCGGTAGTGCAGCAGGAGGGTCCACTGTTAGAGGGAGAAAGAGGTATGCCAGGCAGGATTTATCCGCAAAGAAACATAAGCAAAACGACGAGGTGATCTCGTTCGGCGAATCCGATCTGAATGGCGTCAGCTGTCCTCATGATAACGCGTTAGTAGTTGATCTGAACATGGATGGTAATGAGGTGAAACGAGTAATGATTGATACAGGTAGCTCGGTTAACCTATTGTATTACGATGCTTTTAAGCAGATGGAGATATCGGAGGAGCGACTACTGCCCATAGAGGGACCTATCAAAGGGGTAACGGGAGCGTTAGCCTTCCCATTTGCCCGAGTATTTTTGAAAGTAAAATTCAGACAAAAACCATGCCAGATAGAGAGGGATGTTGAATTCCTGGTTGTGAAGTTTGTTGAGGCATACAATGTAATAATTGGAAGAGCCACCCAAAATGCCCTTAGAGCAGTAGTCTCGACTTACTATCAAGCAATGAAGTTCCCAACACCCCATGGAATCGGTGTTATCAGGGGTCAGCAAAGAATTGCTAGGGAATGCTACTTGACGAAAACGAGGGCACTTGATGGAGCAGTAGTCTTGTCAAGTTCTCTTGATGTGAGGGCTGATGAAGAGACTGAAAGGATGAACCCTGTAGAAGAGACACAACAGGTCGTATTGGATCAGGAAGACCGATCCAAATTCACAAATTTGGGTTCCGAACTTGAAAAAGGCCTGGTCAAAGAAATCACTGATTGCTTGATAGAGAACCGATCGGTTTTCGCCTGGGTACCGAGCGATATGCCTGAAATTTCTCGATCGGTAGCTTCGCATTCTCTCGGTATCCGAAAAGATTGCAAGCCAGTTAGATAGAAGAAGCGGTGGCAAAGCAAAGAGAGGCAGGAAGTGATCGAGAAAGAGATAGAAAAGCTCCTTGATGCTGGGTTCACTCGGGAAGTCAAGCACCCTGAGTGGTTGGCGAACGTAATACTCGTTAAGAAGAAAAACAGAAAGTGGAGAATGTGCATCGATTTCATTGACTTGAACAAAGCATGCCTAAAGGACAGCTTCCCCCTGCCCAAAATCGATCAGCTGGTAGACTCCACATCAGGGCATTAACTCCTCAGTTTTTTGGACGCTTTCTCGGGTTACCATCAGATCCAAATGAGTCTCGAAGATGAAGAAAAGACGGCTTTTATAACCAACTAGGGCACGTATTGCTACCAGGTAATGCCGTTCGGTTTAAAGAATGCAGGGGTTACTTATCAGCGGCTTGTCATGGAAATTTTTAAGAAACAAATCAGTCGATTAGTCGAAGCTTACGTGGATGATATGGTGGTCAAAAACAAGACGGCCGCGGAACATGTGAAAAATCTTAAAGAAGTCTTCCAGACCCTCAATAAATTTCAGATGAAGCTGAACCCTGAAAAATGTGTCTCTGGCGTGGCATCCAGCAAATTCTTGGGATTCATGATTACTCAGCGAGGGATTGAAGCGAACCCAGAGAAGATCGAAGCCCTCATCCAGATGCCCTCGCCGCGATGTTTAAAGGATGTTCAAATACTGACAGGACGGATAGTATCTCTGAGCAGATTTGTCTCTAGAATGGGGGACAAGTGCCTTCCATTCTTCAAAATCTTAAGAAAGGCGAATGTGACCCAGTTCCAATGGCCGAATGAGTGTGAAAGAGCATTCCAGCATTTAAAGCAATATCTGGCTAGTCCACCCGTCTTGCAGAGCCCCGCTAAGGGGGAGAATTTGATAGTTTATCTGGCAGTCACGAAGGGGGCGATCAACGCTGTTCTCGTTCGGTCAGATGGCAAGGAGCAATTCCCGATCTATTATGTCAGTAAGGTGCTGAACGGACCAGAAGCGCGGTATGCACCCATCGAGAAGCTGGCCTTATCGTTGGTAACTGCAGCGTGGAAACTCAGGCCTTGTTTCCAGAGTCACACAATCGAGGTTTGGACCGACCAACCCCTCAGGCAGTGCCTTCAGAAGCCCGAAACCTCTGGGCGGTTGGTAAAGGGAGGTAGAGCTAGGAGAGTTTGATATACACTATAAGCCGCGGACAACGATCAAAGCCCAAGTATTGGCGAATTTTGTAGCAGAAATGAGTCAGCCTACCTCGAATGAACTACGCCCTACTTGGAGCTTATTTGTCGATGGGTACGCTGAGGGATGCGGAGCAGGAGTGGTCTTGATCAGCTCGAACCAGGAAGAAAAGGTGGAGTATGCTCTCAGATTAGAATTCAAAGCATCCAACAATGAGGCAGAATACAAAGCTTTGTTAGCCGGCCTTCAGTTGGCAAGAGAGATGGGGGTGAAACATTTGAAGGTGTACAACGATAGCCAAATAGTGGTCGGTCAAGTTACGGGACAGTATGAGGCTAAAGGGAACAATATGGTCAAATATTTGGAATTAGCGAAGCAAGAGTTGAGTAACTTTGAAGAATACTCGGTCAGCAGGATAGAAAGGATGCAAAATGCTCAGGCAGACGTGCTTTCCCAAATGGCTTCCGATCAAAATGCGAAGAATAACATTTTGGTCGAGCGGCTAGACCGGCCTAGCATTCAGAAAACTAATGAAGTCCTCGAAATGGATGCCAAACGATTGGGTTGGATGGAACCGATCAGACAATACCTCCTTAAGGGAATACAATCGGAAGAAACCTTGGAGGCCAAGAAACTAAGGGTAAAGGCGGCTGAATATGTGATTGCTAATGACACCTTGTACAAGCGTTCTTATGACTGGCCGCTATTACGTTGTTTGAATGAAGAAGAGGCAGAACGTGCAATGGCCGAAGTTCATGAAGGAATGTGCGGAAATCACTTAGGGGGCGGAATGTTGGCTCATAGGTTAATCAGAGAAGGGTATTACTGGCCAAAAATGAAGAAGGATTGTCAAGAGAAGGTTAATCGGTATGAGGCCTGCCAGAGGAACAACAACTTGTCTCATCAACCGACCGAGCAGCTGAAAATTGTGAGCCACCCTTTGCTCAATGGGGAATGGACATACTAGGCCCTTTTCCTCTTGGTCCTGGGCAGAAGAAGTTTTTAATAGTGGCAGTTGAATACTTCACCAAATGGGTAGAAGCGGAAGCGGTCGCCACTATCACCGAGTAGAAAATTGAAAACTTCGTGCGTAAGAACATACTAAGTCGCTTTGGGATGCCTATGGTCTTGGTTACAGACAACGGTCGGCAATTTGACAATGACAAGTTCAGAGACTTATGTGAACGACTGAGGATAAAGCTCCAGTTGACTTCAGTAGCTCATCCTCAAAGTAACGGACTTGCGGAGAATACTAACAAAAAGATAATGAGTACCCTCAAGAAGCGCTTAGATGGACGTAAGACTTGGGTGGATGAAGTAGATGAAGTGTTGTGGGCATATAGAACAACCCCGAATGGAGCCACAGGGGAAACACCGTTCCGAATGACCTTTGGGGCAGAGGCCTTATTTCCAATAGAAGTGGTGTTACATAACCAGAGAGTTTCGAGTTACGAAGAAGAACGGAATGACGAAGCTCGCAGGGCAGAACTTGTGCTTCTCAGCGAAGACAGAGAGAGGGCAGCTGCTCGCTCAGAAGCCATTAGAGAAAAAGCAACAAGGTTTTACAATAAAAGGGTAAGGCTGAGCAACATAAAGATCGGCGGCTATGTTCTAAGAAAGGCTGAGGCGGCTGGGAAACATCCCAGAAAGCTCAGATAGGCATGGGAAGGACCTTATCAAGTGGTTAAACAAGCCGGACACGGCTCTTACATCCTGCGCGGCATTGATGACAAGATTCTACCGAGGCCCTGGAACTCTCAAAACCTGAAGACGTTTTATCAATAGATAAGCTTTGTTTTATTTATTTCTTTATCTTGTACTTTATTGCTGCTTATGCATTTATAGTGGGTACCTTTTTCCTTGCCTTGCCAGTCAGGTTTTTTAACGGCCCACACCCTAATCATTATCAATAAAGGGTTTCAAGTTTCTCGGCAGAAAGAGTCTCATCAAAATGAACTAAAATGAAAAAACAAGCTGATTGTCATCGACACCAACTGATTGCCATCGACATCGCTCGGCCAAGTTGCTAAGACGGGATCTTGGAACCAAGTGATACCAAGTCCCAAAATCTTGGATCGCTCGGCCAGGTTGCCAAGATGGGATCTTGGAACCAGGCGATACCAAGTCCTAAAATCTTGGATCGCTCGGCCTCGACATCACT
This sequence comes from Erythroxylum guanchezii, assembly GCA_025629825.1. Taxonomy (NCBI): domain Eukaryota; kingdom Viridiplantae; phylum Streptophyta; class Magnoliopsida; order Malpighiales; family Erythroxylaceae; genus Erythroxylum; species Erythroxylum guanchezii. Next base: position 31,200,318 of record JAOTAX010000006.1, read on the forward strand.
CGGCCAGATTGCCAAGACGGGATCTTGAAACCAGACGATGCCAAGAAAATAATCTTGGATCGCTCGGCCTCGACATCATTCGCCCAGGTTGCCAAGGCAGGATCTTGGAATCAGGCGATGCCGAGAAAACAATCTCGGATCGCTCGGCGACATCGTTTGGCCAGGTTGCCAAGACAGGATCTTGGAACCAGGCGATACCAAGAGCCAGAATCTTGGATCGTAACCATACGACCGATCGACGTGTATCGAATGT
>JAOTAX010000006.1:31200670-31210719 GCA_025629825.1 Erythroxylum guanchezii
GTATTTTGAAATGACTCAAGTGTTTTATAATTGTGAAAGGGCCCGAGTGGCTATTGGAAATTGTGTTAAATGAAATTATTTATGAATGAATGAGGGCCCAATTTGGGTATCGATTTTCGCATATATTGTTTTGTGATTCAAAAAAAAGAGTATAACGATTTTCGAGCAATTGAGTGTTTAGCACGTCACTCTCGCGGGGTACGGACTCGGATATTACCATCAATGTTGGGTTCGGGTCATTGTGGGAGTGGGGTGCTACATTTGGATTCTTATAGATCCATATATAATCAAAATACTGAAGTGAGTTCAGCGGAATAACCCCAGTTTATATTACTTAAGAGCACACTCACTGTACTTGTCCCACTCTTTTCACTCAATCTTTCTCCATTCAATTCAGATAGCTATGATTCTTGGTGGAGATGTAGATCAAAATCTTACGAAACCAATGGTTTAAGAATCAAGTCATTTGGAGGTCTAGAGAAGAAGTTATAGCCAAAAGAATCCAACATGTTCATATCTTTACTCGTATTGCACATACCTTGGCACAATCACCATAACTCTCACTACAGATGTCGGATTGACTTCATTTTTAGACTATTAGAAAGAAGACTTCTAGATCTACAACTTTCATGAAGACCTTAAAGGCCAATGCTATCGTCTAACTTCTGTATCGTCTCAATTTTGCATCGTCTCACTTTCACTTCGTCTTACTTTCACTTCGTCTTACTTTTGTGTTGTACAACTTCGTCTTACTTTTGCGTCTTACAACTTGGTCTTACTTTTGCGTCTTACTTTTTTGTCTTACTTTTGTGTCTTACAACTTCGTCTTACTTTTGCATCTTACAACTTCGTCTTACTTTTGCGTCTCACTTTTGCGTCTTACATCTTCGTCTTACTTTTGCGTCTTACAAGAATATCTCCACTTATAAAGATCATAACTTTTGACCCCCGATGTCCAAAATTTTCATACTATATACCGTTGGAAAGGTAAAAGAAAGATCTCCAACTTTCCAGAAGGCAACTTTGCTAAAATCTATTCATATCAATTCTGAATTTGCCCCTAAAGTCCAAAGACGAATTTTCCATTTATACACCAACATACTACACCAAATTCTCATCTTTATGACGAATTTTGAGATTCTTAGAGACAGATTTGAAATTAGATGTCTTCATACGAAATGTAGCCATATATCTGTAGTTTAATCCAAATTAAGAATCATCTCGTTTGGAGAACTAGAGAAAACGTTGTGGCTATAATACTGAGGCATACTCTGTGAACAGTTTCCAGATTTTCAAACTTTCAATATTTTACTTCTAACTCATCTTCTACCCAATTTGTCCCTTCCATTACAACTCCAAAATCACTTTTACAACACCTAATCACTAGTAATCTTTCAAAACACTAACTTAGCACTATAACCAAATTTTCATCTAAAAAACACAGTATTTATGAACAAACACGTAAAGACTATTTTCCATGCAAATGACAGTAACTTATCAAATTTATTTCATAAATCTCCAACTCTAAAGGATTTGTTCACTACTTACCTGCTAAAAACTCCGAACTCTTCAAGCCCTAAACTCCACACGATTTTCGTACTTCACTGAGTACAATGACCAGCTTCTAGTTTTTCTTGGGGTAGATGACACACATAGCAAAGTGGGTTTGGGGTAGGAAGGAAAGGCGTAGAAATCTCTCAGATAGTGTTTGATGGAAAACTCTGTGTATTGGAAGAAAGATTTGAAGAAGATCATGCTAAATAAAGGACTTAGACTTATCACTTCACCTTTCAAATCTCAGAAAACAGTAACCTACTTCTAGCAAAAATACCAAAAGCCTAGGTGATACTTGTCATTTTCTTATGGCCAAGGCTCTAACCAAGTTCCTTTTGAGCCAAACTCATTAATTCCCATCTTTACAAACCAATTATCTCCAAATATCTTTTGATTTCTTATTCCCTATTATACATATATTTTTTTCTTTCACAATACTCCATAGATAAATTCCTAAATTCACCAACATTCACAAGTACGATATTCTTACCAACCAATAGAATATCTGGTATAAACAAAATTCAAATTCGCGAAATTCCCAAAAATCACAACTCAATCCAATTATACCCGGAATTATTCATGAATGCATGTAAAATTATTTTCATGTGCAGATAAGTTCACTATTCAAGTATAAGTGTATAGCATATTATGCATGAACATGGAAAGGCATCTCTAACTCTCGTTAATCACTCACATTTACCATTCTAACCCTCCCACAAGAAATGGGATGTTACAAAAAAGACTGTGAATGTCTTACCAAAAAGAAATATCATCATAAGTTCTCCTACAAATGATCTCAAAGATCCCCATTCTCTAGTGGAGGCTATTAAAAACCTTTTAAAAAACATAAACGACATAGATTTGTTTGATTGTTTAAACGAAGAGCTCCTCAGGCTATAAAAGTAGATTGATGTTTCCTTTGTGGCAAGCTAGGGCATTTTGCTCGACAATGTCCTAACAAGATGCAAAGGGATTTAAAACTATTGGAATCCATTGAGGTTATTGTGCCAATCTATAACAACAACATTGAAGATGTCATTGAAGAACAAACTAGTGAAGATGAGGAAACCAATTTTGTTGTACCTATCAATTCCTTTGATAATGAGTTTGACTTTGAAGCTCTAACTGATGAAGATGATGATACTAAGGATGATAACCTATACATGCTGCAACAACTATGTTTTAAGGTAAAATCAAAGCCTATCTCTATTCCTCGTCCTTATGTACATATCCAGTTGTTACTACAAGATAAATATGATAAGTCAATTAAAGCTATTGGATATATGAAAATTGGATCCTACTGAATTGTTATGAAGCCTAATATCTTACCTCCTAAAGCTTGGATATCTTATGACGAATATTTTACTGCAGCTGATGACAATTCATTTAAAATTGGAATTATCACAAAAAAAAATTGGGATAAGGTTTTTCCCTAATTGCGTTGTGTGGACTAAAGTTCTTGGTATTCATTTACCTAGCTCAGATATCCTGATTAGTATAAAAGTATATTGCAAGGCATCTCCGTTACATATCCTACCTACTATTGGAGCCAGAAGTGTTTGTTAACTGTGGCTACATTATTATTAATGAAAGTAAGGATACCTTTGCCTATACCATGAGTGTATCCTTGCCTACTGATTCTGTTTCCCTTTCTTCTACTCTTTTTTATAGCCAATTTTCCTTCAAACGTTAACAGAAATCTATCCAATAAAATCGAAAATTTGGTTGAAATTACTCATCTTCTTGAGGAAAATCATATTCATGATACTTCTCTTCTCTTGTTAAGTCCATATAGTATTTATGCTAGTAATCATTCCTATACTAGAAGTATTTGTACTATTCTTAACACCCACCATCTTAAAGTGAAAGAGATTATTCAAAGTTTTAGATTATAATAGTGTGGTTTAAAAGCAACATCAGCTGAGCAATACGTGAAGTTATAAATCCCCAAAGACCTAATAGCTTTTTGGAGAGATCGAAATCATACTCATCTCCATGTTGGATCATATTAGTTCTCTTGTTATAAATTCACAATCCACCATATCAAAGGTCATTACAATGTGCTAGCTAATTTCCTCTTAAGACCCAGAAAGACAATTCAACTTCTCACTCCTATCTTGTAAAAAACCAATGCCTCTCATCATCCTACCAATTATGGATCTCCCCCTCTATGCCAAAGTTAATAAATCCTTTCCTCCAATTCCCAGAGACCCTCATGAAAATTTAGAAAAAATTATTGTTCTTCTACGAAAAAGTTTTTTTTTATCACCTTATCTTTTTCTTTCCACTTTGAACATATCTCCACATCCACACCACTATGATATTCTGACACTCTATGGCATGCTACATCATCTTTATGATTTTCTTACTGAACTAACTATGTGGTATCTTTGGTCTTTATCTATCCTTTATGCTTGTCCTATTGCTTTGTCTCCATTACATTTTTATCAACATTTAACTAATCTAGCTAATGCCAGTTCTCTATTGTGGACATTCTTAGAACAGTCTCAACCATTGATAAAGTGGCATGTTCAATTACGTCAAACACTTAACAAATATCAACTATGGAGAATTCCTATGGCATGCCCTAGAGATTTCGCTATACCAAAACCTATTTCACCAACTGCTAGTTATTGGTCTTCAGTTGATCAGTTTGCTCATATGGGTTTTAGTGTCATGGCAGGCGAATTACCATATCCACCTGGATTTGTAACCCAAAAGAACTTTTGAAATTAGAGAAAGCTCGACTATTCATAAGCGTAAAGAAGAGCCCAAAAATCTTCTAAACTATTTCATGGACACCCAAGATTCATAGCCTACTGTTTGGATAGATGTCGAAATAGCCCATTTCATTAAATAAATGGCAAATTTGGATGATGACATGTTAGTATCAGATGAAGACAGTGGACCCTATTCCTTGTCAACTCCACCATATTGAGAGATTCAATCTTTATTATTTTAGGAATATTATTGAGATCTAGCGTCTCCCAATATTTTCTTTCATTATGCACTTTTGTATTTTAGTTTGCATTATTGTACTATGCGTGGTTGCTTATATCTTTATTTAAAGTTATTTGTCTTATTCCTTGGTCTATAAAAACAAAATTTTCTTTCAGTTGTAAATACACTCGAACTTTAGTTTTGTCAATACTATGGAGTGTGCTTTTTATCTTACGACTTTCTTCTAAATTTTTTCTTTCTTGAAAGTTTGATTCTTGATGTAGTTACAGTCATATAGAAAGATAAGTATGCTCTACATTTTCTTTTTTATAAGCATCCCACATATCAGAAAATCTTAACTATAAATTATGTTTAAAGCCTAAGTTATACGGGAAAAGATTGGATAATTTAGATCCTTAAAAGGCAGACTTAAAGAGTGATGCTCGATAAGAGAAGAATGACACGTGTTTCGGCTAACATAACTACAATTACCTTTGTATGATCTTACTCTTTAATAGAGATTCAGGAGGCGGTTGGTTAGCGCGGGAGAATGATAATAGGAATGAGAATGAATATAATGAGGAATGAGAATGGATATTATCATTATAATTATGATAGTTGGTTAAGAGGAAGGAATGATTACCATTACCATTGATAATGGTTGATTTGTAAAAAATATTGTAATTAATTAATTAATTAATTAATTAATTAAAATATTGTAATTAATGAATGAATTATATTTTAATTAATTATATCGTAACTAATTAATTAATTAATTATATTTTAATTAATTATATTGTAATTAATTAATTAATTAAAATATTTTAATTAATGAATTAATTATATTTTAATTAATTATGTTGCAATTAATTAATTAATAACAATATTTTAATTAATTATATTGTAATTAATTTATTAATTACAATATTTTAATTAATGAATAATTATATTATAATTAGTTATATTTTAATTAATAATAATAATTTAATTATTATAATGTAATTAATTAAATAATAATAATATTTAAATTATTTATATTGTAATTAATTTATTAATTACAATATTTTAATTAATGAATAATTATATTTTATTTAGTTATAATATTTAATTAATTAATTACATTATTTTAATTAATGAATAAATTATATTTTAATTAATTAATTAACTATATTTTAATTAGTTATAATATAATTAATTATATTATTTTATATTATTTTATAATTAATTTATTATATTATATTATATTATAATTTATTATATTATATTATAATTAATTATATTGTATATTTAATTAATTAGTATTAAAAATATTTTTAGAAAAAGATTCACTATTAATAAGGGTGCGAAGGTTTCTAAAAAATGAGATATCAAATTATTACCTCTATAATAATAATTAACAACCAATCATTCATTTTTTATTTCATACCTATTAGTCCCTTCCTAAACTCATCAACTAAGTATCCCTTACTTATTAAAATCACTTGAAAATATATATGTCCGAAACTTATTATTCAGTTCTCCTAAGATTTGCGTGATTTCGGTTATTCCCATAATTTTCTGACCGACTTGTCGGAATGATATGAGAGCCATAAGTGTTTATTGACTGTGACCATATGCCTGGGTGCATCATATTTTGTTTTATTACATTCAATGATATACTAATTATTTTAAACTGATTCGATAAAGTTTATGTTTTTAATTGTTTTAAAAATAATTTATAAATAAAACAGACAAAACCACGTGTAGGATGCAGATCTGTTACCGTTCATTTAACGCGCAGTAAGAATAAGTACAGTACGTATTTTTCTATCCGCTTATTTCCTTCTAGGAGATTGCCGCCACTACCAGTGGGGCCCAACCCTGACCAGGTTTTGATGTGGGCATGTCATACGAGTTTTCTTATGATTCAACCTCTGTGCGGAAGACAAATGTTTTTCACGTTCTTGGATAGACCACCACCACTCCTGTTTGAATCAGTAACTTGCACATTCGAGAAGACACTGCAATGATTACTATTTGCTTTTTCTTTTTGTCAGCTAGTCCGTGTCTGAAACTCTGAACTCTGAGATGTGGGATTTCGTTCTAGTCTTCTTTCTATATGCCGTTTGTGCTGTGAGTTAATATAATTCTTTTGTGATTTCTACGCACTTGCAAACTATCAATAATTTGGTTAATAAGAAATGGGTTGAAAACCTCATATGTTTGAAGGGCTCAAATTCTGGCTATCGTCGTCATTCAGTGATACCTTTTATAATGAATCCAACGAACGAAAGAGGAAGCCCAAGTTCCATTTTCTCGAGTGAAATAGTTCAAGCCCAGCTTTATCGCTGCTATACATAGGAGTCGAACGACAACTAATTTGTTTTTCAGAAATAGACTTGTCTAATGTGGATGGATCAAATCCGAATATTATGCATCTTAATTTTAAGAAAAACTTTATAAATAGTATAAGACTATAAGGTCTTGAAAAAACTATATTTAAAACCTCTAAAATCAAAATTTATGTTATAAAAGGAAATTGAGAAACGGTTAAGGCCTGTCTAATAAGCTTATCATTCACATTTTTATTTTTAAAAAATTTATTTTACGTGTGTAAAAATAAAGTTTTAGTTTTAACTTTAATTTTTGTGAACTTTTTTTCATTTATCATACATTATATTGTTATCCATCTACACATTAAAAATGTTAAAGTTTAAAAAGTTTTTGGGAGTGTTTTTTAGTTTTGTATTGGTACTAATTTCCGGATTATGTTTTATTTTTATTTTTAATCTCTTTACAATTTATCTTTTATTGTTACTAAATCTTTACTTTATATTAGTTACTTAATTGATAAGATGTTTAAATGGAGTGAAAACATCTAAATCTTCTTTAATTCATATTACATACTTTAATACTTATTTGGAATAATGTTTGTCCTTTCTTTTTCCGTGTATAAGGCTAAAATCTTTTTAATATACTTCATATTAATTAGAAAAAGAAATATGTAAATAGACATTTTTGTGAATGTTTTATACTAAAACTGGTAGTAGCATTGGGCTTGAACATAATGCTGGGGCATCCAAAACTTTTGAGGCTCCTTTAATATTGTGAAAGCCTTGCACTCAGAGCTACGGACCTCAAGTTTGTGGCACTGCAATTCAGCAGCAAGAGGCCGCCGCACGCGTTCAACTCCTGCTCCATCAACTGGGCCTTACCTTATACGATTCATACCAGCAGAATTAGCGAAGAAGGAGACCAGTGGTAGCGACAATAGTCATGTGATGAGGATGTTGAGACAACGAATCTTGTACCTACCATACTTTCAAATTTGCTGTAAGTTCTAGTATTTAACTTTGTCATCTAGATCACAGTCACTCTTTCTTGAAAATGCCTGAGATGTTTAAGCCCTAGAAAACAAGAGCAAAGACAGGGATAATAATGGGCTGACCTATGAATCTAGATTTAGGTATTTTCCATGAGCAGGATTATAGGCAGGCCTAACTCTTATAAGCAAAACGATATCCCATAAGCTCAGATTTAAGTATTATCGATAGGCAAGCTCATGGGACTTCGTTTTGCTTACGAAGTCCCATGCGCCTAAATTTAGACATTTTCAATAGGCCAGGCTCAGGTCCATACCAACCCGAGGCTTAACTTTTCTAAGCAAAATAATGTCGTTTCACTTAGAAGAATTAGGTTTTGGGTAGGCTTGTGCCTAGGCCCGGACCTAATTAAAAAAAGATGTTGTTTTATACTTTAATTTTTTAAATTATTTTAAAAATTGAAGGGATTGACCCATGGGTCAGCCCATTGCCATCCCTAAGCAAGGAATGCACAGTGGTCACCTTCTTTTGGAAATTATGCAATTTATATCTGGGCTTGAGCTAGACTATTACGGTTACAATTTTTAGGATAAGCTCATTATTTTTTGTCGGATTTTGAGAGAAGTATTTAGAGTATTGATTTATGCTTGTAGTCAATTGATTTGATTGTAATTTTTATAAAATAATTATTTAAAGTTATTTTGATCTTATGAGTATTTGTTTAATCAATTGATGTATAAGACAAAGTTCATAAGATAAATTTATATTAAAAATAAAATTATTATTTGATCATTAATTATGAGATTCATATTGTATTTATTTATTATCATAAATCATTCCTAGTTGTTGTACCCTAAATTTAACTTATTTTCATGTTTTTAAATATGTTTGTATATTCAATTTTATAAGATTATATTCAGCTTTAATCAAATTGAAATTTGGGCAATTTAGGGTTTCACAATTAGGATTCCTTCAATTTCTTACATATTCTTTGTTATTTTTTTAAATTGATGCTTATTAGTGAAGTAGAAGGTCAATTTTTAAGGTTTTATATCTCCCAAATAGATATGATTATGTTCAATTTTGATTGAATTTAAGTTTTTTGCATTTTTCTATGAAATTTGGGAATTTTTAGAGTAAGTTAACATTATGCAATTTTTTGTGAAATTGATAGTTGGTGAATGTTTATATTAGAGCTATTTCCATATTTAATTTTATTGAAACTTATCAATTCATGGCCTAATTGGATATATTCATCCTAGCAACTTTTGAAGAAATTCACAATATTTCTCTTTTTTTAATTTGTTTTTTAGCTGTCAATTTTATTTCATTCCTTTTAGTATTTTCACATGTCAATATTTTCAATTCTAATTTAATTGAAAATTAAAAATTAAAAAAAAAACTTTTTCTCGCCTACCCACTGCAATTTCAGCCTTACATTTTCGTTCACCCATTCTAATTTCACTCACCCCACTATAAATTTATCCAACACCTATACCATTCCAACGAAAACCCCTAAAACTTTTACCCTCCTTACCACCGTTGCCAACGCCACCCACCAATCCAAATTTTCATTGGCTTTGTGCTCTTATTTTAGTGATTTAAGGTCTTTAATTCCAGAGCTTAGGACCATGCCACGCAATAAGAACGACTCACGCTAGTTAGCTTCACCAATCCCTACATCGGTTAACACTCAATCTTCATCGGATACAACAGCTGTGACGCTAAGTCCCTACATACCTACGATTTTTGAACTGACCCAAGTTCTTACAACTAGAAATTGAACCCGAAAAGGTAAGTAAATCAAAAGGAGAAGCCATTGGAACTCACAAAGTAGGGATTTCACTACTTTTCAACTGCCAGAGGACAATTAGAGATTCCAACAATTGAGCTAACGAAAAATTTACCCATGTAAGTATGTTTTGACTGATACTCTTGATGCTTTACAAATTTGTAATTCCTTTAAGCAATTAGTAGGCCAAATTTGTTGGAATGCATTTGCTAAAGTTGACTATCCTACTTATGTTGAATTGACAAGAGAATTTTACAGCACCTTTCAATTTAATTCCCATGAAGAATTCGACATGTTTACGAAGGCATTGATGAATTTAGACTTATGGTGTAACACCCAAATACCCCCTGGGAGGATATGTGGATGCCACCCAAGACAGTACAAGATATGTGGATGCCACCCAAGACAGTACAATCAAATCAGACTAGTTGACACACAATATCTCACACAGTGCGTACAAG
>JAOTAX010000006.1:31210819-31221146 GCA_025629825.1 Erythroxylum guanchezii
ACTCTATTGCTGTAAGAAATGAAAGGATAAATTTAAATTGTTCAAGTTATGAGTTGTATGTATGTTTACATTGTTTTAGACCAAGTTGGTTGTGATGTTTGATTGCCACGGGCATGCCACCATTGTGGAATGATGCCAAATAAGGGTTCACGGAAAGAACTCTACAAGGTATTATGGACGCTTAAGTATTAAATATGTATTGTGGTAAGTTTGATGATATTCGCAGGAAGTTGGATTCCGAAAATGGGACCCAATAGCCTTTTTGAATCACTTTTCCAAATTTTGTTGAACATATTACTTATGAGTTTAATTTTGTCTTAATCTATCTTTTTCTTGGTTTTAATGGTTTTACAAGTGAGGATGCTAACAAGCATCTCAAGGAGCTCGATGTGGTCTGTCTTAATATGAAACCTCTAAAAACATAAGAGCAGATTATATTAAGAGCATTTTCATTTTCATTGAAGGATGCATCAAAAGACTGGCTTTTTACTTTTCCTATAAAGAGTATGAGCACATGGATTAAACTAAAGAGGATATTTTTGGAGAGATACTTTTCAACATTAAAGACATATAACATAAGGAAAGATATTTGTGGGATAAAGTAACATCATAAAGAATCCCTTTACGAGTATTGGGAATGCTTCAAGAAGTTATATGTCAGCTACCCTCATCATAATATTACATAATAACTCCTTATCCAACACTTCTAGGAAGGATTACTGTCTTTAGATAGAAGCTTGGTAGTTGCAACAAATGGTAGAGCATTGTGTGAAAAGACTCTGAAGGAAGCGAGGATGTTAATCAGGCATATAGTAGTAAACACCTAATAATTTAGCATTTATAACGATGTTTATAGGGTAAAATAGGTAATTACTTCATCCATAGAACATTTTTTAGATCAACTAAGATCCTTTATTAGACATATTACTATAGGGCACATATAGGCAAAAGCTTGTGGGGTATATACAAATGTAAACCATCTAATAGAGGGTTGCCTAGCTCTACAAGAGGGGAATATAGAGTATGTTAATACTATAGGAGGAAAATTTTCCTAATAATACAACCCATATTCCTAAACCTATAACCCAAGTTGGCGAAATCACGTAAACCTAAGTTATAGAGGGAAGTTGAAGGGTGCACAACAATTTCAACCTAGAACACAAGCCCCCTCCTCTACCGTAGGTACATAATTAGAAGACATAGTTAAGTCTCTTGTAACTAACACTTCACAATCTCGACAAGATGTGTAACAATTAAATAAGAGATCAAATATAAATTATAGGAGACAAGGTCTAGCATTTAAAAATTGGAGAATCAAGTGGGCCAATTGGCAGTTGCTATTAACCATTTAGAAGCCTAATGAGGAGGAAATCTACCATCATAACATGGGATAATTCTAATGAAAGTTAGCACAATCACCTTAAGGAGTGGTAGGAAGCTTGAGGACCCAAAGAGGACTAAAAAAAGGATGGCTAGTGAAGAAGAAATTAAGAAGGAGCTTGAAGAAAAAGGTGATAACTCATCTAGCTTAAAGGTAGATTTTCAATCCTCAATTTTTATTAAAACTAACCCTCCACCTTTCTCTAATAGATTAGAAAAATCAAACAAGACAAATAAGGTTAAGAAGATCTAGGAAAATTTTCAGAAGGTTGAAGTTAACATACCATTGCTGGATGTGATCAAGAAAATGCAAGGTATACGAAATGCCTTAAAGAATTATGCACCGATAAAAAAAGTTGAAAGGTAATGAAATGATCAGGATGAATGAAAATGCTTCTGTGGTCTTTAAAAATAAACAACCTCCTAAGTGTAAGGATTTAGGCATGTTTATAATTCCTTGTAAAATTGGTAATTCTACAATTAAATAGCTATGTTAGATTTAGTAACATTAATTAATGTTATGCCTCATTCCATTTATGCTTTTTTAAATCTAATCTCTTTGAAAGAAACTAATGTTATCATAGAGTTGGTTGATCACACTAATGCCTAATTAGATGGGGTGATTAAGGATGTTGTTATGTAGGTGAATAAACTAAATACCTCCAATATGTCCTCAACTAGATCATCAAATATGGCCATTATACACTTCCAAAATGTAGCAAGTGCATTACACAATCCAAAAGGCATCCTTTTGTAAGCAAACGTACTATAAGGATACGTGAATGTGGTCTTCTCTTGATCTTCCAGAGAAATGGGGATTTGAAGGTAGCTCAAAAGTCCATCCAAGAAGCAGTAGTACATATGTCCCACTAACCATTCCAACATTTGATCTATAAAGGGCAAAGGGAAGTGATCCTTTCTATTTGCATGATTTAACTTCCTGTAGTTGATGCATACTCTCTACCCAATGACGGTTCTTGTAGGAATCAGCTTGTTCTTTTCATTAGGTATCACCATCATTCCTCCTTTCTTTGGTACAACCTACATAAGACTCACCCAAGGACTATCAAAAATAAGGTAGATTAATCCAGAATCTAGGAGTTTAGTTTCCTCTATCTTTTCCACTTCCTTTATGTTCACATTTAGCCTTCTTTGAAGTTTTACCACGAGTTTGAAATCTTCCTAAAATTTTGTGTTCGTAAAAAGAAGGGTTGATCCCTCTCATGTCAGAGATCTTCTATGCAATAACCCTTTTATGCTCCTTAAGCACATTCAATATCTTTTCTTTTTGATCCACACCTAGAGTTGATGCAATAATTACTGGTAATTTTGAATTCTTCTCAAGAAATGCATATTCCAGATGATTAGGGAGTGTTTTCAACTCTAACTCTTGTGGTTCTTCAATAAGGATTGTAACCTCGTCTCTATATTTCTATTTATTTCTTTAATCTCTTTCTTTCTCATGAAAGGCTTATTAGCCTCATTTTCATCCTTATCTTGAGCCATAGACAATTCATGCATGCCGTTAGACACAATATCTTGCATAATGTCTCAATTTATAGAATTATTAATATCAATAAACTAGAAAGAATCATCGCACTCAAGGGCACCTCTCATAGCATCATATATCTTAAAAGTAACCTTTTTCTTCTACTACCCTAAAAACTAGTTTACCATCACTAACATTAATAATGAATTTAGCTGTAACTAGGAAGGGACGTCCTAAAATCAAAGATACTTTTATATCTTCACCTATATCAAGTATTACAAAGTCAACTGGGAAGATGAACTTATCAATTCTTACCAATACATTCTCAATGATAGCCCAAGGATATTTAATAGATCTATTAGCTAATTAAATACTCACACTATTAGGTTTAGGTTCTCTTAACCCCATTTTTAAAAATAATTTATAGGTCATTAAATTAGTGTTAGCCCCCAAATCAGTTAAAGCTTTCTGTATTGACAGATTACCAATAAAACAATAGATAATAAAACTCCCTAAATCTTTTAGCCTCTCTGGCAGCTTATTTTGTCTTACCATTAAGCATTCCTCACTTAGTCTCACTATAGCCAACTCTTTCAACTTCTTCTTATTAGATAGTAGCTTCCTTAAAAATTTGCATGCTTTAGCATCTACGCTAGAGCTTCAACAAGCAGTAAGTTAATATGAAGTTGTTTGAATAATTCAGGGAATTTATGAAATTGCTCGTCCATGCGATCCTTCTTTAACTTTTCTAGATATGGTATGATGGGTTGAAATTCTTTGACTTTTGGAGGATGCCTTATATCTTTAGCCTTCTCTTAACTCTTCTTGTAACCCTCCTCTTCACTTTGATTTCTACTGTCTGCTTATAATTCCTTTCCAATTCTAAGGGTGATTGCCTTTACAAACGTATTAGGATTTTGCTTATTAGTACTAGACAAATTCCTCTTTTGCCTTTTAGCTAATATTGTTATCTATTGGTTGAGTTGAACCTCATAGTTATGTATGGAAGCATATTGCCCCTGATGTTTTTCATTTGATTCCTGAATGAATTTCATTATCAACTCATCCATACCAGGCTTCTTGGGTTGAGGTGCTTGCTGTTGGGATGGAAGGTTGTTCCTTATTTGGCCCTAATTTTCCTAAGAAAAGTTGAGGTAATTCCTCTAAACTGGATTAAACGTGTTGTTATATAGATTATTTTAGGGTATAGAAGCATTCTTCAAATAGTCCACATGCTCAGACTAAACTGATTAATAATCTTATCCTTGGTGCTTTAGTCCACACACCTCAAATTGCATCACTCATCCTTGTGGAGCCATTGTAAGTCTGTCTATCTTTCAGCTTAAGGCCTCCATTTGGCTCGCCAACCACACCACTGTGCCCACTTTATACACCCCCACTAGCTTATTGATTAGCACTCTAGTAGAGCACCACTAGTAGTTATTCATCGCCATATCTTCTATCAAATCCTGGGCCACCTTTAGTGTCTTATTGTTCAATATTCCCCTAGCAGCCACATCTGTAGACTACCGCATACTTTGATTTAACCCATTGTAAAATGTTTGGATTTGCATCCAAAGCGACAAACCATGGTTTAGTCATCGTCTTAACATCTCCTTTAATCTCTCCCATGTATCATATAAGGATTTTGCTTCAACTTGGGAATATAAGGAGATATCATTCCTCAGTTTCATAGTATTTGCTAGTGGGAAATACTTCAACAAGAGCTTCTCTGCCACTTGTTCTCATATAGTTAGTGAAGAACATAGCATTGAATTCAACCATTACTTGGCCTTCCCTTTTAAAGAAAATAAGAAAAAGTGCAGTCAGCTGATGTCATCATTAACTTCGTTGATTACTCGATTTTAAAAGTGTCACAAATCTCCAGAAAATTAAATATATGCATGTTAAGGTCTTCATCTTTAAGTCCATCAAATTGGACTGACTGTTGCACCATCTGAATGATGTTTGACTTTATCTCAAAGTTATTAGTATTGACAGTTGATCTCGTGATGCTGGAATTTGCACCAGTCAAGTCAAGTCTAAAATAGTCAAACATGGTTCTCGATTGGTTAGCCATAATGTATGATTCTTTGGTGTTTACTTAACCCCCTAATTCTTTTATTCAACGATCTAACAGTTGTGTCATTAGAAATTTTTTGTGGGCAATTCTTTCGATCTCTGGGTCTATGTCTATTAAGCTCTCAAAAGTGCTCCAAGTCAAAAACTGACCAAGAGTCCAAGTCTACAAAAAAGAAAGAAAAAAATTAATAAAATAAAATAACATAAAATAATAACATGAATAAGACTGAATAAACTAAAAGTAGATAAAGTAATAAAAATGAGGTGTTCCTACTATTATCGTCCCCGACAACAGTGCTAAAAACATGATTGATATTTTCCTTTATATCAATATTAAATTAATCGCAAGTGTGGGGTATAGTTGTAGTTAGCATAGGCAAGTATGGGTCAATCCCACAAAGATTGTAAGTATTAGTAATTACCCTTCTCTTATTATCTAGCCTATGAATTGGATTTTTGTTTTTAATTAAAAATAAAACTTAAACAAATAAACTAAAATTGGAAAATATAATGAACATAAAAGACAAATGAAATCACCTTAAAGAATCAATATCAAATATTAATGTCTAGGTAATGAATGCCCTAAAACCATTAAATAATTAAGCTTTTATCATGCAATTAATTTATTAATTATTAGACCATGGAAGTTTCTATCTTATGTTAGTAACTCTCTCGAGACTATTAACAACTAATCCTTTGGTTGATTAATAAAAATCTTTTTCCTTAATACTCGAGGATTGCCTTATCAATTTATAAATTCCACTATTAGGTTTGACCCTAATCTAGAGGATTTATGATGACTTATCTTTAGGTTTGCAATAAACTCTTTTCAATTATGGTAGATCTAGTCATACAAAGGAATTTTCAATCTTAAATATACGAAATCAAATCATGCATTAATATTTTGGATGTATTAGAGCAAGCATAAAACACATATTCGAATCACTATAAAAAATCAAAATAATTGCATTGAATAAAAGGTTAAGACATATTGTATCACAAACTAAAATTCATCACACCTAAACAATAAAAACGTTTAGTTACTCATAATAAAAAATGAAATCAAATATAAACTTGTAGAAAACAACTAGAAAACAAAGAATTTATAGTTCTAAATCTCTCTTTCTATTCTATTAAATCTTCTTGAAAGTTTGGATTTGATGTAGCCTTCTATCGGATCACTTTTGATGTTAACTTTGTGTTTTCTAATCTCTGGATCAAAATTGTCACCTTTCTAGATGTTTCATGTTTAAAATCTGCTACAAAAGTCAGCTCTCCCTGTTTGTCTCCCTTCATGTCCTTTTCTAGTAAAATTTAGGATTTTTGGGACATACATGGTCTAATACACGAGTGTATGAAAGACTGTGTATATTCAAAAACTCCAGAATTCGCGATTTTATCTAGGCACAAACACGACCCTGTATCTCTAAATCGCTTCAAAACTTTATGTTATGCCACGTTTTCAATCGAATTCTCCACATTTTCAACCGAATTCTTCTCCTTTTGGTCTATAAAGAGAATTATGACCTATAAATGCACTTGGACAGAATTAAGTACTAAAAATACCACAAAACTACAAAATATCAAGTAAAATACATCAAATTTGGCTGTATAATTATAGTCAAATATGCATCTATCATGATGCGATTTTTGAGGGCACATAGAAATAGAATTTCATTCATATTATTAGGCATTTATGAAAATAGAAGTTCACTTATCTTAGACTTCTATGGAGATAAAGTTTCACTATACTTAGATTTCTTACATGTAACCCTGGTCTATAAATACCTTATGAAGGACTACATAAGTTATGGTTATTGTCATATTTCACCTTATATTTCCTTCCTTATTGTAATAAAACAATTTTATTTTCTTTCTATATTAATTCTGTTTGAGCAATAAGTGTTATCATAGTGATGGGTACAAGGTAATTCATATCTCAAGAAAATTAAGGATAATTATATTTTGGATCAATTGAATTAATTTATAAAGAGGAATATAACCAAATTTAATATGATTTAGAGTTCCTCTTTCGTTATAATATATGGTCAAGTCATTTAAATAACCAAATTATTATTCGAATCTTTAAGAATGACTTCTATAACTAAAAGTTTGAGAATGAATTTTATAACTAAAAATCATATTTAATGATTGAAATGTTGAACTTTATAAATAAAAAGTTATATTAAATTGCAACTAATAACTAAGTTTGTAATTTGATGTTATTTTTTAGTTATATGATGCAATTTTTTAGAAATTAAGTATAATTTTTGAGTTATGAGAGTCATTTCAAAAAGTTCAAGAGCAATTTAGTATTTTGACAAATAATTAGTTTTTTTGATACATGTCTTTAGATATTATAACAAAAATAGGACCTTAATTGAAATTAAATTGATAAATACTCTATTTATAAATTAAGTAATTGTTATTAATTATTAATTTTAATTTTTCTAAACAATACTCTAATTTTTTAAACTAAAGAAATCTGAAATACTTTGTGCTTCAAACTATAACTTAGAATTCAATTGGGGAAAGGATTATATCAACATTTAAATAAATATTATATGAGTTTAAAATATTAAAATTAATTACACTATTGATAAGTAATTCAATAGATAGTTGTCAAGCATGAACGATATAATTTTAAGAAATTATTTATAGCTTATTATGAAAGGTTTGAACATACAAAATTTAAATATAGTTCAAAGGATTATACCATTTTAATTATTCCTTTAATTAGTGTTTAAACAACTAAAACAATTTATGTTCTCAATTATCAATTTAATAATTTAAATAATAAAAGAATAAAGTTCATAAATATAATTTTTAAAAAAACATTATTCAATTTTATTATTATTATATTCAAATTATTTCTATTTTTACTTTTGTTATAGTAGATAGTTTATTTTCAAACAAACCATTAGATATTAACATAATTTTATTCAAATATTATAAGTATAGAAAATATAAATTCTCAGGTCTATATGCATATTTTGTAAATTGATTGTCCTGTCCCGAAAACATGATACTCAAATGTCAGATCCAAGCAATATAAAAAATATATACATAGTGTCAGACCCCTAAGTTTTGGAGCACTTCTCAGCTACCTTTACGGAAGGCCTTAGGTGGAAGGTTAGTTGGATTCACGTATGAGGAAGGCATGTGCAAACACTAAGGCAAACATGGGCGAGTGAGATCGGACTTGGTACGAATTTTGGTAGAGTCTCGGACCTTGTGGAGATTGACTCGACCCAGGTTAGGACTTGATGGACAAAGGACTTAGCCACGCTCGAATGAATGGACCACGACTAATGGACTTGTTGTGGGAAGCATTGGATCAGGCCAATGTGCTACGTGGGCTTCGGCGAGATTACATTGCATCATCAGCGGATAGAGATCGTGGGGAGATCTTAGATGATGTGGCGATGACGAGGAGTTAGAGTTACAGTGGAACTAAACATCTGAAGATAGTGGAGTTCTTCGAGGACATGGATATTAGTTTTCTAGTTGAATGTAAACTCTATCTTATTGCTATCTTATCTTATCTTATCAATTAAAGTCCTTTTTAGTCGGGGGTGTCGTCTACTTAGTATACGTGATGTAATCTGATAAGGATAGACGTGGTCTTAGCACGATCTTAGGCAGTTTAGATATAGTGGGATTCTGAATGTAACTTGGAAGGCAAGTTAGGATGCCTATATATAGCTCATTCAAGCTCTGCTCTTCTCACTTGATCGGAGAGAGCATTCTTTGTATTCTTTTGAGGGAAAGTATATAAAGTTGGTTTTGACCGTATATTTGTGTTTCTTTGTTGCCTTTGTTCTTATTGTTTTTTAGCATTGTTTCTTCGAGTGTGTGCAAGGTAAACACTTCGAGGGTTCATTGAGGGCTGAGTCTTGCTTAAGCGGATCTAAGTGAGACTGCCGTGCAAAGGGTGTTGGCGATAGACTTCGGTGAAAGTTCGAGTCCCAAAGGTGACCTTTGTATCAACTGGTGTCAGAGCCAAAGTTCGAAATGGCTGTAGGCAACTTGACTGAACGTGTGTCTAGGGTGGAGGCACTCATTGGACCTATTCCTCAAGGGGAGGAAGAAGTCACTTCTCACAATACTCGTTTCGAGATGTTGGAGGCGAGGATCCAACAGTTGCAACATCAGATGGAGGATGTGCTGAAGGCACAAGAGGAGTCCCAGTTCAAGATCAATGTGCTGAGGAGTGCTGTTGCAATAATAGATGTCAAGCGAGCTGAAAGCTCCGCACCGTAACTTTCTTCTGTGAAGGTACGTGAACTTAGGGTATTCGAAGGCGTGCGGGATGCCAAGGTGTTAGAGAATTTCTTGTGGGACATGGAGCAGTACTTTGTGGCTGCTAGGTTATCCGATGCTGAAAAGGTCAATGTGACAATCATGTACTTGGATGGGGATGCCAAGCTCTAGTGGAGGACGAGGACCTCTACAGAGATCAGCGCAGGTAGAACTCCCGTGGAAACGTGGGCACAAATGAAGAAGGAGCTTAAGGATCAGTTCCTTCCCATGAATACTTCTTGGCTCGCGAGGGATGTCTTGAAGAAGCTCAAGCAGGATGGATCGGTAAGAAATTATGTGAAATCTTTTAGTTCTCTAATGCTGGATATTGAGAGTATGTCAGATGAGGACAAGCTCTTCAATTTCCTTTCTGGGTTACAACCGTGGGCTCAAATGGAGTTACGGAGGCAGAATGTGAAGGACGTGGTTGGTGCAATCGCGGCTGCCGATGCCTTGGTAGATTTTTGTGTGGCGAAAGACTCTAACGCAGGCTTCTCAAATTCTTATAAGGGCAAAGGCCACGCTCGACAGGAGAAGGCCGAGGGGAAGAAAAAAAAGACTCCAAGAAGGGGGATTCCAAAGGCAAGGGCAAGCAAAATGGTGGCTCGAAGAACGGGGAGTCGTCCTCGAAGAAGGGCAAGGTTGCTTGTTACTTGTGCGGCAGTCCACACTTTGCCAGAGAGTGCCCAAGGAAAGAGAAGTTAAATGCACTGATTATAGAAGAAGATGGTGCTTTTTCAGATGATGTGGTGCTAAATCTGGTTGCCCTAATTAATGCGGTTAGTAGTGAGTCAGTTCCCTTTAATAAACTAATGTACGTGGGTGCACAGGTTGGGGAAAAGGACATGACCACAATGGTGGATACGAGTGTAACCCACAGTTTCCTAGCGGAAAGGATGGTTCGGACGTTGGGTATAAGGGTGTCCAAGGCCCCGATGAGAATTAAAACCCCTACGGGGAAGGCACAAGTAGTTACGGGAATTGCTTACAACGTTCTAGTCAGCATTGGAAGTTGGCGTGCCAAGATGGACTTCATCATCATACCATTGGAGGATTTCGAGATGATAATGGGAA
>JAOTAX010000006.1:31223572-31237534 GCA_025629825.1 Erythroxylum guanchezii
CTTAGCAACTATTAATCGTGGGTTAATAATTAACCCAAGTTTTCCCTTAGGTTTTGTTTAATCAAGATACGATCGTTGATTAAACCTAACCACCGAATAACCTAGGATATGATCTCTAGATTTAATTAGGCAATAGCATTACAAATTAGAAAAACCGATTAATCACGGCAACAACCACATACGATGCGTCATTTAACCTAGGTCTTATTATCCCTAATGATTACGAATCATTAGTCGCTATACATGAATTTCAGCATAACAATTACGGATTATATCAAAACTTTAGCAATGGGTTTGCAATTAGCAATTCAATGAACGCATTAAAATTATCAAATCACAATACCCAATAGGTTCATACACAAATAACCGAATAATAACGAAAATCCGATTATCCATACACAAATCCCAAATGAATTAACATAGGATAACATAATCAATTTCTAATGAGAAAAAGAAACAACAAAATAATAATAAATTACTTAACCTGGGTCATCGGCGTCGATGTTACCTCCAAACCGGTGTCGGGATGCCTAGTCCTTCATGGGTATTTTTCAAAAAAATATTTCAGCCCTATTCAATGTCCACCCAAAAATCCCTTAATTTCTCTTCTATCATGTAAGCTCCAGCCTACACCAAGCTTCCACTGTTTTGCTCACTATTCTTCAAGCACCAACCCTATAGCTCTCCTCTACTGTTGATGATGTGAAGGTCACACATCAATTAAACCTTAGCAAAACCGTTGCCTTCTTCAGCTGGCTGGGACACACCTGCTTTGCTTTTTTGCGCCGCACTCTCCCTTCTTCTGTCTTGCGCCTATGCCGATGCGCAGCTGAACTCACGCTTCCTCCATTCCGCCTGCGCTGTTTTTGATTTTTCCCCCCTGGCGTGTTGCGCCTGTTACGTTTTAATTTATTTCCCTATGCCCTCTGTGCATTTTTGATCAAAATGCATCATAGCCTACGTTTTTCCTTTGCATCGTCGTTCCTGCGGCTTGTCGATGTTGCGTGTACTCCTGCCTATTGCATCTGTTACGTGAGCTGTTGCCTTGATCCCTTCTAATTTGACAATTTTATTTGCTACCTTCAAAACCTACAATGCGTTGGCCCTCCAATTCCCTTATGCCTGCTGGGACGCAGCGTTTCACGCTGTCCTCCTGCGTTTTGCTTTTGTTCTTTTTTTTTAAACACAAGCATTTTAAATTCTCCTATTTGATTTTTTTGTCTTTTTTTTCTTCTTGCTCCATAAAGACAAACAAAAATAAATCTTCAGAAAATGACCCAAATGTAATGCTTCCAACTCACTTTAATTTATTTGCCTCCAAATTGTACTTAAAATGACATATGAATTAAAGTGAGTATCTTAAGCATTTTTATGTCAATAATTGCTAAGTGTAAATGATTAAAAATATCGACAATTGAACACATATCAGTGCCTACCCTTACAAGAAGGAAGTATAGAGTACGTCAATGTTGCAAGAGGGAATTTTCCTAATCAATACAACCAGTATTCCCAAACTTGTAACCCAGATTGGAGGGATTATCCTACCTTGAGTTATTAAGGGAATAGGTAATAGAATTACTTTTCGAATAGGCCATAAGGAGCACAATAATTCCAATCAAGGCCACAAGCCTCATCATCCAACTCAGTTACATCTCTAGAAGAATTAGTTAAGTCTGTTACTACTAATACTCTGCAATTTTAATAGGATGCCAAACAATTCTAGCAAAATATAAAGTCTTCCATAACTTAGAAAGCTAGATGGGTCAGATGATGGTGGCTATAACTTGACTCGAATCACAAAGCGGAGGGAAGTTGCCATCTTAACCTGAGATGAATCTAAGGAACATTAGCGTGGTAACCTTGAGAAGCGAAAAGGAGCTTGAGGTTCCCAAGAGGACCCTGCTAAGGATGGATAATAAAGAAAAGATCGAGGGGGAGTTGGGAAATGAAGGAAATCCCTCGTCTAGCTCAAAGGTAAACTTTGAAAGCCCTAATATAGTAAAGAGTAATCCTACACATTTTCTTAGCAGATTAGAAAAATCAAACAATGAGGAAAAAGATAAGGCGATATTAAAGAATTTCTGACATGTAGAAGTAAACATACCTTTGCTAGATGCAATCAAACAACTGCCTAGGTACATAATTTTTTTTAAGGAATTATGTACCGATAAAAGAAAGCTAAAAGGTGACAAAAAAGTAACGATGGGTGAGAATGTTTCTGCGGTCCTCAAGAAGAAGATACCTCTAAAATGTAGGGATCCAAATATGTTTACAATTCCCTATAAAATTGGTAACACTGTGATTAAGAGAGCTATACTAGATTTAAGAGCATCAATAATGTTATACCTCGTGCAATTTATGTTTCCTTAAATTTAAGCCCCTTAAAAGAGACAAGTGTTATCATACAATTAGCTGGCCATACTAATGCTTATGCTGATGGTGTAGTTGAGGATATGTTGGTGCAGATAAATAAGTTGGTATTTCTTACAGATTTTTATGAAGTGGATATGAATGATGAAAGCTCACATAATCTAATACTTATCTTATTAGGGAGATTGTTTCTAAACATGGCCTAAACTAAGATAGACGTTCATTAGGGCACCCTCACGATTGAATTTGATGGGGAAGTAATACATTTTAACATTTTTTATGCAATAAAACACCCTCAGGATGATCATTCTATTTTCCTTATTGATATGATTGGTCCCTTAGTGCAGGAAACATTTAAGTAAAGTTGCAAGGATCAATTAGAAGCAGTTTTGACCAAGAACCTTAAATCAAAAGCTAATAATGATGTTGAGTTGGGAGAAGAGTTCATTGAGATGGTGACTACCTTGCAATCATTGGAAACTTCTCTTATAAGGTATGAACTAACATTTATACAATTACCTTAATCTTACTAGAGTCTTGTACCTTCTAATGTGGCGGTACGTGATGTGGATTTTAAATCATTGCTCGCCCACTGAAGTATGCATGTTTAGGAGATAAGCAAACCCTTCTAGTCATTATTTCAACAGTGTTAACTTCTGATCAAGAAGACAAACTGGTTCGTATGTTGAAAGAGCATAAGAAGCCCATTGAGTGGACGATTGCAGATATTTAAGGAATCAATCTTCTCTAAGCATGCATTGTACTTTTTTGGAGGAGGATGCCAAGACTACAAGGCAACCATAACGTAGATTAAACCCTCCAATGATGGAAGTAGTGAAGAAGGAAGTGTTGAAGCTTCTCGATGTTGAGCTTCTTTATCCCATCTCTAATAATAAGTGGGTAAGTCCAGTTTAGGTGGTTCCAAAGAAGTATGGAATCACGGTAGTGGCTAATCAAGAAGGTGAGTTGGTTCGCACCCATGTGCAAACTAGGTGACGAGTATGTATTGATTATATAAAATTGATTGTGGCAACTTATAAAGACTATTTCCCCACCCCTTTATTGATCAAATGCTTGAAAGATTGGATGGATATGAGTATTATTGTTTTCTAGAGGGTTTTTTTAGGTTATCTTTAGATCCTGATTGCACCAAAGGATTAAGAAAAGATCACATTTGCATGCTCATTCAGTACGTTTGCTTACCGAAGGATTCCATTTGGATTGTACAATGCATCCACCACCTTCCAAAAAATTATGGTGAGCATTTTCTTTGAGTACGTTGAGAAAATCATAAAGGTATTCATGGATGATTTTAATGTTTATGGTTCTTCCTTTGATGAATGCTTGGAGAATTTTGCTCTTATCTTGGAAAAATGCATTGAAACTAACCTTGTACTTAATTAGGAAAAATGTCATGTTATGGTAAATCAAGGTATAATGATATGGCATGTTATATCTGCTAGGGGTATAGAGATAGAGAAGTATAAAATTGATCTCATTTATGCCTTTCTTTACCTCAAATGTGCGGGAAGTTTGTTCTTTTCTTGGCCATGCAGGTTTATATTGCAAATTCATCAAATACTTCCCGAAGAAAGCGTTACCTTTGTATAAGCCGTTACGACAAGATGTCTTCTTTGAGTTTGACGATAAGTGCAAGGAGGCTTTTAATGGACTCAAGGAGCACTTAGCATCTTCACCAGTAATTCATCCTTTAGATTGAAACCTCCTATTTGAGACATGTATGATCCAAGTGATTAAGCGATGGGACAGTTCTAGGACAAAGAGTGGGCAACCCTGTCGCTTAATTACTTGCATCATACATGTCTCAAATGGGACATGCCATCTATTATTTTTTGAAGACTTTGAGTCCAAATCGATTAAATTATTTTACAATAGAAAAAGAACTTTTGATTGTGATTTTTTCATTAAAGAAATTTTGGTCATATTTGCTAGGTGCTAAGGGTATTGTTTATTCTGATCATGCAACTTTGAGGTTCTTACTCACAAAGAAAGAAGCAAAATCGAAGTTGATGAAATGGATTCCCCTCCTTCAAGAGTTTGATTTGGAGATAAGAGATAAGAAAGGGGTAGAAAATGTGGTTATTGATCACCTCATTCACTTGATCAAAAAAGAAGATGATATCCCTTTAAGAGAGACTTTTCCAGATGAAAAATTATTTTGTATTGATTTGACACCTCTATGATATGCAGATATCATGAATTTTTAAGTTGCTAATAAATTACCTATTGGTTTGTCAAAGGCTTAGAGGGATAAATTGAAGAATGAAGCTAAGTACTACTTTTGGGATGATCTATATCTATGGAGGCACTGTGCAAAAAGTCATAAAAAGTGTGTGCCTGAGAGCGAGACACCTTCTAGCTTAACTTTCTACCATTCGTATATATGTGAAGGACACCTTGGGGTAAAGAGGACTCCCTATAAAGTTTTGGAGAGTAGTTTTTATCTACCCTCATTACTAAAAAATGCATACATCTTTTGCAAGTTGTGTGATAGGTCCCAACGGTTAGGTAATTTGTCCCATAAAAATCAAATGGCATAAACTTCCATTCTTTTCTAT
The DNA here is from genome assembly GCA_025629825.1 of Erythroxylum guanchezii. NCBI lineage: Eukaryota > Viridiplantae > Streptophyta > Magnoliopsida > Malpighiales > Erythroxylaceae > Erythroxylum > Erythroxylum guanchezii. The sequence continues at coordinate 31,228,522 of JAOTAX010000006.1, forward strand.
AAAATTTTTGATGTTTGGGGTATTGATTTTACAAGACCTTTTCCTCTTTTAATTGTATATTACTTGTAGTTGATTATGTTTCCAAATAAATGGAAGCTGAAACCATCAAAACTAATGACACTAAAGTTGTTGCAGTTTTTGTCAAATCTAACATCCTTTCCAGGTTTAGGATGCCAAAAGTAATCATAAGCAATAGGAGAACCCATTTCTACAATAGGGTGTTGGAAACACTAGTCAAGAAATATCACATCATGCATAAGGTTTCCACCTTGTACCATCCCCAAACTAATGGCCAAGCTGAGATGTCCAATCGAGAAATTAAGTCAGTCCTGGAGAAAAAATTAAGCCTAATAAAAAGGATTGGAGTGTGAGCATAGAAGATACATTATGGGCTTATAGGACTACTTATAAGACGCCAATCGACATGTTTCCATATAAACTAGTGTTTGGAAGCTATGTCATATTCCGGTGAAGTTGTAACATAAGACGTATTAGGTCATAAAGTGATGTAATATGAATTTTGATGGCGTAAGAGTACATAGAAAATTGCAATTGCAAGAGTTGGAGGAGATGTGGAATGGCTCCTATCAGAATGTGATGATATATAAGGAAAAGTCCAAGGCCTTTCATGATAAGATGATCTTGAGAAAAAACTTCAATTTGGGTCAAAAAATGCTTCTCTATCACTCCAGACTCCAATTATTCACAAGTAAGTGACGTTCCTATTGGGTTGGTCCATTTGTTGTTTCTCATTTCTTTCCTTTTGGTGCAGTAGAGATACAAAGTTTAAAAATAGAAAAGACATTCAAAGTGAATGGTCATCACCTAAGCTGTACTATGAAGGCTTCCAAATGGAAAATGTGGAAGCGATGGTGCTTGAAGACACCGATGGCATCACTTGAAGAGGGCAACATCGAATCGAGCCAATGATATGAAACAAAGGCGCTGCTTAGGAGGCAACCTAGAGGAAGTTTGTTTCTTTTCATTTCCATTCTCACATTTGTTATTTCTGTTAAATGCTTCATTTATTACATTTGATGTTATATTGGGGACAATGTAAGTTTTAATTATAGGGGTACGAATCTTAGTTTTCATGCGCTTTTTAAAGTTTTTTTGTTGCTTATGTGTTTTTTAGGAGTTTTTAAAAATCAATCAATCAAACAAACAATTTCTCTTTTTCTATTGCTTTTAAGACTATATAGTTATAATTAGAGTGTGAATAACTAGAAAAATTTAGGGTAACTTAAGCATGTACTTTTACTCTTGTGATTGGTCAATATACATTATCTTTAAAACAGTAGTGGCTGGTGGGTAGAAACAGGCCAGTGAGATTTTGAGCCTTTATAGACAGACACATCCATATTAGTCTCATTATCTTTTATTTATGTGTGACCTTCATGACATTTACATCTTGAATTTTCTTTGATTTTCTATTTGAGACCATATTTTTATAAAATGTTTAAACATGAAAATGATACAAGCATTCTTTGTTTCATAAGTTACATTAGCCAAATATCCTACCCATTGATATAATTTTTCCTCTTGATAAGCTCCCTTGAGTTTTATTTACCTTTTATTTTTGTGCTAACCACATTACATGCCTTAAACCTAACCAAATGTCCTACCCCAAGCCTTAAAGCTAGTGGAACATTATGATTATTGATGTTTGCAGATGTACAAGAGTGTAAGTGTGGGGAGGTAGATATGTGTGGGTTGGTTATAATTGTTTGAATTTCATTTTATCTTTTATCAATGAATTCAAATGTTGATGTAGCTTCTTTCAATTTTTTATGTGAAAAAAGAAAAGAAAAAAGAAAGAAAAATATGTTTAAATAAAATTATCAAAGAGGATATGCATTTGTGTTGCAAAGTTATTCATGAGTAGTCTTCCTTCCTAAAGTTGTATGGAAAGGGTGACTTGATTAATATGTGAATAAGGGAGATGTTGTTTTGAAGGGTTACTCCTTGTAGTTACAATGCATTGTTTATCCTCAATTTTTATGAGTGATTTATACTTCATATGGTTTATGGTGTGAAGGGTTGAATATGAGCTTTAAAACATAGTTTTTGCATTCATCATAGTTGTTGGTACCTAGTTTTGAGTGAATGTTAGTTTTTGCGCTTGATGTTACATTGAGTGTTTTTCTTGCTTCACTAACTTTTATTGCTTTTATGCTACATTACCCAAATACATCTCACCTTAACCTTTTCCTATATTACAAACTTAAAAATGTCCTTTGATTCATAATTATGAATATGAATCCTAATGGTGGAGAACTTAAATGATATGTAAAGTTTTGGAATTCTTGATCATGAATGATGTTTGAGTATACCTATGGATTTATCTTATTTAAATGCATTTTTCATAGTCTACCCCTAGGTTGCTCAATTTCTGAAGGCAATGATTGTTGATTGATCATGTGTAGAGGCGTTTAATGTTTACTTCTTTCCCATGGTTTGGAAGGTTATTTCTCTTTTCTCATGACTATCTATTCTTAAGAAATATAGAAAATGAGTAAGTGTTTTGAATTGCGACTTTGATTTTGTTATTTTACTCGAGGACAATCAAAAGCTAAGTGCGGGGGAACTTGATGTGTGTTTAATTAATTATACATTTACTCCATAACACTTAGTTATTAATGCTCTGAAATGCTTAAGATACTTATTTTGGTTCATAATTTGTTTTAGGTAGAAGTCAGAAGCATAAGAGCTAAAATGAGTTAAAAGCACATTCCTTGAGCCATCCTCTTAATGTCCAAACTCAGTTTTCTTTTTGGAATAAGAAGGAGATGGATTAGGGTGAAGATGGGATAAGAAAATGTAAGAAAATGAAGAACTCAACATGACTTGCAAGATACACGGTCGTGTGTCCACTTACTTAGCCATATATGATCACGAATTGGGTGTTTTTGTGATGCACAGTTGGATATATGGCCAGAAACCTAATGTTTGCTATAAATAGACATTTGAGCGGTAAAACATAATATGAATCATTTGTGGAACACAAGAAAGGGTAGAACACCTACCTCTTTAAGATCCATGGAGAGTTAACCCCTTTTCTTCTAGTTCAAAGGGGAAATCAAAGTTTGAGCATCTCTTCATTATATATTGTTGACTTTCTCTCTCTAGAGATTGTTTTGCTATTCTTTGCTTATTGTTTTGGGTATTTATGTAAGAATGATTTGAATGCTTTCATTATATTGTTTATATATAAACCCATTGCGAGAATATGAAATAAATTATGTAATGTTTACATCTTTGATTCATTTATGGTAGCTAATGATTTTAAATCATTAGGAATAGTATAACATAGGATAAATGACTCAAGCATGTGTGGTTGTTGCCTAGATTAATTTATTTTCCTAGTTTGTAATACGACTGTCTTATTAAATCTAGAGAGCTTATTCTAGGTTGTTTGATAGCTAGGTTTAATCAAAGAGCTTATTTTGATTAAACAAAACCTAAGGAAAAACTGGGGTCATTAGAGCTTATCGTTAACCTACGATTAATAGTTTCTAAAAGAGGATTGAGAGTAATAAGTTGATGAAGCAAGCTTATTTATGTATAGGTTGAGATTGAACTAAGAACTGAATTCCAAACTAATTCATCAATTTTCTCACTTTTATATTTTTTAATTTGAATTACTTGTGTTAGTGAAATTATACGTCATTTTGTTTATTGAACTGAACTAAAATCCCTATTTCCTAAACACTGATTCTTTTTATTACAAAAGCTACACATACGTTCCTTGTGGATACGATCCCTATCTACCACTGCTATAAATTTTAGTGTGCAGAGTTAGGTTTATTTTTTGGTGTGTTTGACGCGCATCAATTATCAATATAATTGATATTCATCTTGATTTATGAAATTTGGTTATAGGATAACATGAATGTAATTGTATGTTGATTGGGTTAATATGATATAATGATTTAGGATGTGGATGGACAAGTTAAGGGTAATAAGGGATGGATGTTCTTAAGATTGATGATTTGGATTATGATTCTTAAGGATAAGAAAAAAGTTTAAATGTGAGGATGTTTTATAAATGATTATGGTACTATGTTTAAATGACTATATTGAGTATGTTTTGGTTGTCATTTGAGAGTTTTATGTTGTTTTTGGTACTTATTTTGTTTCAAGTGTGTTTTCAGGTCTCAATTGCTTTCATAGATCAAAAGGAGAAGAATTAAGGGGAAATCATGGCATAAAATGGAAGAATTAGAGTTGTTTTGTAGACACGTTCACGTGTGAGTAATATACACAGTCGTGTTAAGGGACCATATAAGAGACTGTAAATGTGTAAAGATGTAAATATGTTATAAGTAACTGAAAATGTGCAAAGATGTAAATATGTTATACGCCCATGTAAGTAACATATAAAATCGTGTCCCTTGCCCATATAAGTAACTGAAAATGTGTAAAGTTGTAATATTTGAAGTATTTTTGAAATACATGATTGTGTGATTGATTTTGTATAATCAAGAAATCCTAGTTTTAAAATATAATAGGCAATTATAAAGAGGAGACGAGAGAGAAATGGCTAGAATTGGAAGTTACAGACAAAGTTATAAGTAGAAGACATGAATATGGACCTAAGATAAGGAAAACACAAAGATTACTTCAATATATGTAATAAAGAGTAGCCTTTCATCCATGATTCAAAGGGATTTCATTAGAGAAAAGGGGGATACACATATTTATGGATTCTTTTCTTTCTGATTATTCTTTTAAACTCTTAACGTTTGTTTCATTTTTAATGTTTAGGAACTAAGATTGTTTAGCGCCTAGGTAGGATAAACCCTAAGTTGGGATATATGCTATGATTTGATCCTTTATTTAATACAATTTGTTATATTAATTCATTGAGATTCAATTATACATTTTGATTCTTAAATTGATATGTTCAGGATGTTATTTCAATGTTTGATTTCATATGATTGAGATTGAGAAATCCTTTTGTATGAATAGATGTACCAAAATTGAAAAGTTGTATGCAAACCTAAAGATAGGTCGACTTAAATCCTCTAAATTAAGCTCAAACCTAATAGAGAAATTCATGAATCGAATAATGCGATAGTTAACTAGAAATATATTCAATTAATCAACCAAGGATTAGTTGTTAATAGTCTTGAGAAAGACATTAACATAACATAGTAGTTTTCACTATCTAATGATCAATAATTAAATTACATGATAAAGGGTCAATACTTAATATATCTTACGAGGATTTATTACTTAGGTACTTGTTATTTGATATTGGATTAATCTTTATGTTATATTTGTCTTGATCCTTTATTATGCTTGAGTTTTAGTTTAGTTTAGTTTTAAATTAAATCATCATCTTATTCGACGAATGAATAATAAAAAAGAGGCCATTATTAATATTTATAATCTTCGCAGAATTGAACTATACTTGCTAGTGCTAGCCACAACTACACCATGTAATTGTGGTTTAAATTTTATATAAATCAATTATTGTCTTAAAAAATGTAAGGAATTATACAAAGTTCATTAAAAAACTTCTTGATAAAATTCATTTCACTAAATGAAAAATGTATTTTGGCATTATTAGTAATTATTGCTACATTGGAACCTTTCTAATCTTAAAAAATTATTGTTCGAAGTAAAAATATACCTTAATCAGGATTTACTTATAAAGTTAATACTTATTTGACCGTGAACTCCAATATCAATTCATACATAGAATAATGGATATCTTGATACTTCATAAGTATCAGATATAAGATATCTCAAATACTAAACACCTTTAGCACATTATCTATATACTTGAACTAGAATAGGTAAATAACTCTCATATCTATCTTTATAGATCTAATTCCTAAAATTAGTTTATATCCAATATAAATTATTCTTTGATAATTATATTTCAACAATTGAAAATAAAAATTATCGTTCTCTCTATGAGCAATATGTCTCCACATATTTCCATTGAATGGGAAAATTATGCTCCCACTTAATTTCCTGCAAACATGATAAATTTATAATCATCTCCAAAACAAACTCTATGAATTCATAAAAGTGAATCTTTTAACATCTCGTAGCCTTTCAATTATACATCAAATGTATCAATAAAGGCACTAGTTTCAATTAGATTTATTGTTATAAGATTTGAGTTTTTCTAATTTCATCTTACTCTTTTAACTTATCTTGAGAACCATTCTCTTATAAATTTTCATTAAAATATGGGTCTATAAGATTATATCTTTTTAGATATCTTATAATCTTTTATTATCCAATTTATTTACAAACTTAATAGATAATATATGCTTCAAAAAAGTATCACATCCCTAAATTATTAACTTTGACTCTTTCAAAACCTTAGCCTTTCATATCTAATATGAAATCTTGTTGATTGGTTTAATTAGAGCTTTTAAAGGAAACTTGTAGTATTAGGATTAGCTATAGAAGAAATAAATATTGCATAATAGAATATCTTATATTTCTTTTTTCTCCTTACATTAAATTTTATACCATTATGGAATTAGTTGTGAAGGTGAATCACATTCCTTATAGATAACTAAAAAAATTTAAATCTCATCACTTCGATCTCAGCAAAGTGATTCAGCAATCTTAATGCTTAATTTTTTGTCTTAAATTTAAAAACTTTGAACTATTCAAAATTTTAAACCACTATTTCATTTAATATATATAACTATATCTCATAGAGTCTTTAGCCATATAATGAAATACAAGTATCATATTTTTAAGAATTTTTATCACATCCTATGTATAAGATTTAGCAATTCACTACCATCATCATCCTTTCACCAAAAGTTGATTGGGTTATTCTTAAACCTAATAATTTTCGTAAGTTGCATACAATTTATAATCAAAAGGATACCTATATTCTAGTATGTAACTTTATGATTTTCATCATGTTGATTTAACTAATATGGAAAAAAGGATAGTCTCTATTATTCAACTATGTATTATTTCCACTTATGTTAAGCATAAGTCTACCTTAGTCCAATTCATAAAAACTATTTGTATAAATATGTATCAACTACTTATGTTTCAACATTTTATTCCTTATCATGCCTTAAACATTGTAATAATGTTGAATGTAAGTGTCAAATACTTATAAGCATGAACTAAAAATATATATGATCTCTATGATATTTCGTATAAGCAAAAAAATCATGTAGTCATTTCTTCTAATAATAACTATTGTCATATCTAAACCAATATCTTTAATTTTAGTCCATATTTATGGTTTTAGTAGGACAAATTTGAGTGAAGTAATTCTATTAAGGTACTATACCTTTTAGTTCTACTTTATGTATTCTTTTGTATCATGCTATCATAGTGTTAACAAAGATATTATATATTGTCTTTAAAGTTTATGAGATATTAGTTAACTCAAAATGTCATTATATATTTTCATCTATATGATATTGACATAAATCTAAAACTTTGTCACCAAATCCTTAACAAAGATTTATAAAAAAATTGCATAATGGACATACAAATTTTCTATCTAACTTTGAGAACTCTTTTCAAACATAACATATGTCTAAGATATTTATTTCACTAACTTTAGAAACAAAGGTAATATATACTCAAAGAAAAATATAAATGTCCGAAAAGTAAGTAATTATTTATGACTACTAAATAAGATCAACACTTTAATCATTTATTTGGTTACTCCCACCATTTTATTTAAAATAATAGCCCTCTCTACGTACTATTTGGAAAGAGTACTTTAATTGCTCTAGTAGGTTAGGATCTAATTCAAATGTAGTTGATCTTAAGTTTGCTAAAAAATGAACTAATCCTAAATTAGGGAAATAACAACTTTATCAATGACATCTCATATGATTCTTAGATCTAATAAGTGAATTCTTATCAAAACATATCTTATATTTCATTCCTAACCTAGCCTCTAATACTTAATATTTTAAAGAGGGATTTTATATATATTGTTTATTTCTAGTTATTGATCTTTATAATCAAAAACAATATTTATAAATCCTTAGGTAATTAAATTAGAAAACTCATTGATTCCTAAATCAATTACATTCTAATTCTAAATAGAAATTTTATTTGATCTAAAAAATTCAAATGTTAATTAGAAATTATTTCTAATTATCTTGACTCCTTTGCCAAATTTTAATTGAAAACAATTTTCAATAAATTACGTTTCTTGCTTACTATTATTTAGAAAAACTTTTTTTTCAAAATTTTATAAGTAAGGCATTCTAACCAATTAGAAAATTATTTCTAATTTAATTCGAAATTTCTTTTCCTTAATTAAAAAGCTATTTTCTAGTACTAAAGAAACTAATTTTCTAAATTAAATTAAATAATTTTAAATTTAATTAAGAAAATCTTTTACATTATTTATTTACATATTAATTTCTCAATTATTTTTTAATAAATTAGAAAAATATTTTAAAAGGCTCATTTTCTTAATTAATAAATGAAAAAATCTTTTTAAATTTAATCAAGAAAAATGCAATTTCTAATACATTAAGAAGCCTTTTAGTTATAAATAAATAAGGAATCAATTTATAAATAAATAGGATAAAAGTTCTCTAAATAAATAAAGCAATAAATTTAATTTATCTCAATCAAATTGAAATAAATAAATATAATTAATAAAAATCTTTCTTAATTACTAAAAAAACGCTTTTCTTAATTGTAAAAGATTTTAATTAATAAATTTCAATTTAATTAAAAAAATTAATTTTAATTCTAAGAAAATCTTTTTAAAATCTAAATTTAATATTCAATCTAATTATAAATTTTAATCACATTAAGAAAAATAATGGATTTAATTATGAAACTAATTTTGATATTTTAAAATACTTTTAAAACATTTTATGTAAAATTTAATTTATTTAAGTGTAGAATACATGTTGGGACCCGATCTCGGGACCGGTCCCCAACCGGAAAACGGAATCGAAAAAAACGAAAACGAAAGAATCCGATTTCTCGGAATCATATAAATTGCGTAAAAGAACGGATACAAATGTCCGAAGCGCGGAAA
>JAOTAX010000006.1:31249534-31262299 GCA_025629825.1 Erythroxylum guanchezii
AATTAATATATTAAATAATTAAATAATATTTATTTAGTTATAAGTAAATTAGATTATAGAAAAAAAATCTTTTTTGTAATTTTGGTAAATTGAAAAACTCAAATATAATAAAAGAAACCAAAATCATTACACAAATGGGGATGGAATACTGCTTATGATGTGTGACGACAGGGACAACGTCCCCCTGTCCTCCCTTTTTGGGGAGGAGAGAAATTTCTGTTCCTGTCCACCGGAGACAGGAGACGGGGACAAAAAAATATGCAACCAAACGAATATAAAGACAGGATTATTTTGTCTTGTCCATTATCCCCAAGGATAAGGACACTATCCAAACAGGGGTCAAGTCTTGAAACCCCCCTTAACCAAGGATTATATATTCTATATCTAGAAAATAGTTTAGGATTCAGCTTTTAAGTAAATATTATTTACCGTAATCATCTGTCTCATCCATCGAATCGTTGCAATAGCGACGACTTAAAAAGCTCTGCAATTCATTATGAATTGTTATTTTGTCCCTTTTCCTACCAAATCACGCAAGTGTCACATGATCATTGAACAGACGTTATGACGACATGAATTTGTCATTTCCTAGTATTTATTTAATTTTTTCATCCGGTATATTTGGGGACGATTTTGCATTTCGTTCCCAAATGTTAAACATTTGCTATGAAAATAAAATAATATCTCAAATTGTACAACTTTTTACTACCAAATTGTTAATACTAAACTTTTTATCTTTTTATCTTTTTCTGATGGTTAAAACTATAGTCGCCTCTCACTTTAATTTTATTACCAATTATACTCAACGTTGCTAAAACTCAAGCATTTTTTTTACATTCTTAACTTTCTTAATTGAATAACATAAATGAGTTATTCCTATTACTAATAACAAAATAAAAATTTTGTCTTTTACACTTACACATGGAGTTGTTCTTGATTTGCTTAATTTTTGGTACTTAATACTCTTTTTTTTTAATTTGGTAGATATATAAAATAAATTGGGGAAATTTTTAAAAATTTGTATCTTCTTTTTGTTATTAGTTGAATTAATAAGGATTGCAAACCACTTTTCATTTAAACCAAATTCATACTAACATGAAAAGCATATGCCCTTTAGCCCTCAATCTATTATTAACCTTATTATTTGTATAAAAAGATACATTTAATTTAAATACCTGAAGTTTTTGTGACGAAGTAATTTTAGTCACAAAAGACCATTTCCGCGGCCAACTACCATACTTAGTCATAAATGGTAGACAATTTGCTACCAAGTTTCCACATCGTCGCCCAAAACCGAAACAATCTCTTTATTTTCTTAATTTTCTTAATTGATTAATATATACGACGCATTCCTAATACATCATACAAAATGTTAAACTTATATATGCAATTGTTCTTTCTTTGTTTAATTTTTGGGAATTACTAATCTTTAATTTTAATTTGTTAGAAATAGTTTTCTAATTATATTACAATGTCTTGTGAAATTAGTATAATTTAGTTTTTCTAAATTACAATAATTAAAATGGATAATTTTTTGAAATACGTTTTTCGAAATTATAATAATCAAAATCTATAATTTTCTAAAAATTGTATGTCAATTATAATTTATTTAAACGGTCAACAAATTAATTTGGAAATAGCTTTCAATTGAATAATTTAATTTTTATTTCAAGTTATGTTTTATTTGGAATAGGAAAATAAATTTATTAAAAATTATTTAGGCGACGAGCCATGTATTAGTCGCTACATTTGACGTTTGTCGACCAAATACAATAGATTGTAGTAAATTAATTAATACTACTTCCAAACAATGATAGTAAACAAGAAATGACATTGTTTATCTAAATAAGCAAAACGACGTCGTTTGGTATTAGGCTTTCAATGACAACTACAATAAAAGCCTACTCCATTTTCGTTCAAGTCATCAACATTTCTCAAAATCCTCTCTTCTGTTTGGGTTCTATATTGTGGTCATCATCGTCGAAGAACCATCATTAACTGAATCGGTATTATTCTTTTGTTCTATTTTCATTAACGAAGTTGTGCTAAGTTTAACTTTTAGGTGTTTATTGTGAGTTCTTAATTATGCATTTGATGTATGGGTTGTGTTTATGGTTGTGTTTCGAACATGATTTACTATCTGTCTTTGTTATTTGTATATGAGTTGGCTTTTTCCCAATGACCTTTAGCGCTTCCTTTATCAAAGCTCTGTAACTGTTTGAGGAAAGGTCTTCAAGAGTATTTTACTTTGATTCATTTCCATTAATAATAATATAGCCCAATATAGATAATACTATATTTCTGTACATAAAAAAACATAGTCATGTCTATTGTATTTTAAATTCTAAATTTTGCATATGATATAAACTACACAATAGATTTCTGAAATTTTAGTAAGGGTAACTTTCATATCATTAGGCACGTTGAAGATGTATAAGTGCTAAGCTGAGCTACTTTTACTTATCATCGAAATTGGAGTTGAACTTATCATCATTTTATTCTAAATCATCACTTGCAAAATATACCTTTTAACATTATTAGTAAAGGAATGTCAACATGGCAACTAGTTCCAGATGACCCTAATTCATTCCGTTGGGAGGAATCTGACAAAATTGTCCATACTGAAAAAATAAACAATGCAAAAAAAATCTCCACTTCATACACTAATCATTGTTTGTCTTCCATGGCCGATCTTCTGCTTCAAGGTATTTAGTATTATCCGAACAACGTCAATTTTCTTATTATGTACATCTCATTTCCTTTTATGAAGCTATTATATATATTCACATTTGATGGTATATATTACATGTTGTTTTAAGCTTTCTTAAATCTCGAAAATGACATGTATGCCCATGGAGGTGGGAGCAATATCACCACGGTCCATAAAGAATTAAGAAAATCGATTGTTTTCGAAAATTCGTCAATTCCACAAACTTCGTCTGGTCATTCTCGTATTCATGTCACTCCAATTTCGACTCATTTAACGGTTTACTAATATGACAATATCTAAGTTCTATACTGATTGTGTTTTAAGTAAACCGTTTCGTACTGGCAGTTCATCTAGAGAATTTGTCTTCTATACTAAATCTAGTAACTCATTCACTGTATCATCTACAAGTTTAGCTATAGTGAAAACGATGTTGCAAGAGGGTGTGAAAAACCCTAAGAGGGTGTGAAAAACCCTACACTTAAGGGAAGAACTATTATTGTTTCAGTTGGTGCATTGACCCTTCTTGGAAATCTAGACATTGAGGGCTCATTTTCTTTTACCGACTTTCATGTCACTTGAAATCTAAAAAAATAATTATATCATTGTCATTTACCGATGCAATCAACTGGACTCAGCTTTAAAGTTGATTTATTGTTGTATCTGTAAGAATTTGTCAAACAATCTCTGCTAGTTACGGGTCAAGCTGCGTACTATTGAGTATGGACTATTATTATTCTTGTTATATGACTGTATGAATTGTTAAACTTCTAATTCAAAGTTCATATACCACTCCATATATCATATTATTATATTGATACAATAATTTAAATTTTTGATAACTAAATTTTGCAGTGTTAGTAAATATCAATGATTAATTAATACTACTACTTAACACTTAAAATTATGTTGTGTGTTTTTTCAACAATATGTTGTAAACATTCAAAAAAAATCTCCAATAAAACATATCTTAACTATGATAGATTATAAAAATGTTAGATTAACAATTTTGGAAAATGTCAACCATTTGGTGACGATTTAGGCAAATGGTCACCAAATGTGTTACAAATTACTATAGAACATTTGATAATGATTTCTAGATATTGTCACCGAATGTGGATCATTTAGTGACAATTTTTAGAAATCGTCATTGAATGTGCAACATTTGGTGACGATATCTAGAAATCATTACCAAAGACTCTATAGTAATTTGCAATACGAATGTGAACCATTTAGCGACGTTTTTTAGAAATCGTCACTGAATGTGCAACATTTGGTGACGAATTTGAAAATTCATCACCAAATGTTGATCTTTTGGTCACGCTTCCACATATCGTCACCAAATGGTCACTTTTAGCGACAATGTCAAAAACGTAGCAAAAAACTAAACGTCTTTTTAGTGACGATTTTGTATAATCGTCGTCAATTGTGAACTTTGGTGACAATTTTGGACATTGGTCACCAAATGTTTAACAAATTATGGTAACGATTTCTGAAACGCGTCACCAAAAGTTCATTTAGCAACGAATATCTGAAATCGTCAGCCATTATGGATCATTTTGTGACGATTTTTGGTAATCGTCACTAAATGTTCACCATTTGGCGACAATTTTTGTCATTTGTCACAAAATGTTGTTCCTTTTGTGACACTTTTTTAGTTAGTAGTTAAAGGCTTAGTTTTAACGATAACTTTTGCCGATGATTTTTCAAACGTCGCAAAAAAACGTAGTTAAATATCTATTTTGTTGTAGTGATTAAACAATTTTAGTATGATTTGTTTAATGATTATCAACTCAGAATGAAAAAAATTCAGGATCGGGATCACATTAGTTTAAGTTGTTTAGCTCCAGCTTCACTTTTAGGTTCAGGCTCATCTTTTAAGAGCAATTTGTTAGTTTCATCTACAAAATTCATGAAAGGAAAAAAAAAAAAGATAAGGGCTTCGTACATTATAATAAAGTTGGATAAATATCATTATAGGTTAGATGGATCCATGTGTACTACATAAAAGATTCTTGTGTGTAAAGCCAAGGCTAGCTCTTCATGGTCCATGGTTCATCTACTCAAGCTAAAAGAAAGTGTAAGGATGAAACTCTTTCATCAATTGGGTGATTGGGATGCAACTTGATTCTGGCATGATAATTAATCTATCTTTAGTTCTCCAACTGAGGTAAATACCCTTAATCCTCTTAGGATTTTGATCCTTGATAAAGCTCTAGTCAAGGATTTATTTAGTGCCAATATACCTAGCTATATTAGTTCCCTTCTTACTAATTGTCAGTTGATTTCAAGACAAAGGGACTATATCCAATGGTGACATGATCCTTCTAAAAGAGTTCATTAAACACTCTTATAGAAATTTATTCAGAGAACAACTCCCCAAAGTAACATGGTTTAGGATGATTTGGTCCAACAAATGTCGTCCTAGATCCTTATTTACTATGGTTAGCTACTAAAGAAAAACTAAATACTCTGCAGATAATGAAGAAATTTAAAATGATGCAGGGATCTTATATTATGTGTCAAATTTCTAAGGAGACCATGTGGCACTTATATTTTGACTTTAGTATTTTGTTCAGCATTTAGGAAACAAGTGCAACTGTGGGGTTAGTTTCCCCTACTTCGTAGGATTATAAAGGTGCGAAGCCTTGAAGCAATCAGTCATTATGATGCTATGTAACCAAGCTATACCAAGGAAGTGGAATGGTTTACTACAATGGAGGATCAGGTTGCTTTTAAAGTAGCTTTAGCTGATTTAATGTATGGGATCTGGCTTGAAAGAAACAAAAGAATGTTCAAGTCTAAAGCAACTGTTTAAAGAGGAATTTAGCACTTTATTACTCAGTTCATTAAAAAGCAGATGATGACACATCATCTATAACAAACTTGTAGTGTAGTGTTTGTTGAAAACTGGAGACTCGAATAAGGAATGAGCACTGAGGTTGGACAAGGAAGAATATTCTTTTTTGTCTAAAAATTTTCTTTAGATGCGTAATCTATAATTTATGAACAAAAGTATAAAAGCATTTAAGCTCAATTGGTTATAGACTAACTGGTGTTTGTAGTTTGCACTGTGTTATGGTGGCTCGGAGCTTGTAATGCGCACTCTATTTCCATTCTTTGATTAATACATCTAGACTTTTGTATTTTTTAAAAGAAAGAAATATATTATATTAAAATATTTATAATTCTTTTTACTATTTTATGTTTTAAACTCTTAGTTGTACTATTCGAAAATTTTCCTTTATGTATGATTAAAATAAATTTAAAATAATTTTTTTCCTCATAATTAGATTTTATATACAAAAAGGTAATAAACTTACTATTGGAATTAGAAATTTTATTAAGTGGAATATTTTTTGGCGAAATATATACTTCTATAAAAACTACATTAATTACAATTTATCTCTACGACTTCTAATATTTTAAAGTCGATATTGTTAAATATATTTTTGAGTTTAATTAATTAAATAATTATTCATGAAAGATTTTCTTATCCAATTTTGCAATTTATTCTTCATCAATTGGAAATAACCTCTTTGAATTCTGTCCTGATGATAATTTAATTTTTTAATGTAATTTAAGATTTGAAAGATCATCTAAATAACTTCAAGTGAATTATTTTTAGTAATATTGCGTATCATTTTGTGTATTTTTAACAAAATATTACCTTCAACAAGAATTCGTTCCATATATAATAAAAACTATATTTATAATTAAGTAATACAATATACATTATCATACTAAAAAAAAGTAATCAGATACTTTCATATTAAAAAAATTGTACGAAAACTATAATTTCTTTTAATTTTTAGCTAAATTAAAAGTTAAAGTTCTATTCGTTTCCCTATGAAAAAGAAATAAATACTAAAATAAATATGAATCTAAAAGTTATAATTAATATAGTAGCATTTGAGAAAAATAAATAAAGAATAAAAATTATAAGTATTTTTAGTGTTAACGATTTATATATTATCAAGGCATACTTTGAATATATATATATTTTTTATTCCCACCTTCTGTAATGCCAAATGGAGTCATTTCGCAACTCCACACCGTGTCCTATCCGCAATTCAAACCCCACGTCTTGGCGGTTGGGTAAGTGTTGTCACTAATGTCCTACTCAAATCTAAATACGTTATTACTCAAAATTTATTTTGTTAATTATTGAATTGAATAGCTCAGCACAAGGAGCTGAGATGCTGATAAACACCACTCGTCCTCATTTAATAGGAATCGGACGTGGGTTCACCAAGTCATGTTACGATAGTGAGAAGATCTCAAGTGACAGAAGATATTTCATTAGCACTATAAAGTTTTTAATATAGCAAATAAGATTGTAACGAGTATGAGCTTACGCTAATATATCAATTTAACACATTTGCTTAATTGTTAGCGATTGATTGCTACTAAGATTGAATTGACTTAATACATATTTGCTTAATTGCCAGATATTGCAAATTAGCATTTGGCCTTCTCTGCCGACAATTGCCCAACCTGGAGTCCAGTTTTCACTCCTCCAAGTTGACATTGTATCCTAAGTATCATCCATGCTTAATTACTTATCCTTGCAGTTTTGAACTCATATGGGTTTTCCTTCACAGAAAAAAAAAAAAGAGGATAAACGGAACTCGACAAATAGGCTACATGCTTTTTCGTCAAAGATAACCTCGAGCATCCCTCAAGATTGAGTACCTAGCTGTATACCTTCGACACTCCTCCCTCACCGTCCCTTTGTTATCTAAAACCCAAGAAACCGTCTTATCAAGCTGTCTTAGCTTTAACCTCAATCTCAGTCTTTCACTTTTGCTTAATCGCTACCTGATGTAAAAAATGACCTTCACCAAGATAAACCAAATTTGTTGCGTTTATTAGAATTAACTACAATTAATTTTTGAAGTAAATATATAATATTTTTTAAGTAGATATACTAAGGTAGACAATTATATTTTTATCAAATTAAATAAAATTCTTGAATCTTGACTAGATTATAAAACATGTGGCGAAGCTATAATGAGCCAAGTATATTTCAAATACGCGATCATAGGATACATGCACTGCTTATCCACAGCCAAATGCTGACTACACATGAAATGACATTAAGTTTGGCCTAGTGCGGACTTTTTATGCTTCAAGCTTGAATTAATAATAACAATGTTGATTATTTCTATTCCACACTTATAATTTATGCTAATTACAAAAGGAGACTCCATTCAAACCCGCATTTACGCGGACTTTGAATCGAAGAAGCCCCAATTCCCCAAATATGATGCCGCATTCGTATTGGACCACGTACTTGGTCGGCTTACTGGGTCCCACGTCAATTAGTTTCCGTACACTAATACTGCCCAAGATCCAAGAAGCTGCGTTAGCCTGCCCAGTGCCCACGTGTCCTTGTACACGTGGTTTCTTGTGTCAAATCTTAGCCGTCTACTCATCAAACTTACGATGCGTGATCTAGTGCCACGTTTTGATTGATTTGCTAGTTGCTCCCTTCTTATATGTACTTGGAATCCTCTCTAGCATTCCTGAGACCAAACAAAACAAAGAACAGAAATAGAGTTCTCTCTTTTTCCCACTCCTATTGCTTACTTCAAATGATTCAAAAGTTCGATTTTTCGGACCGCCGGATTCTAACATTTCCGGCAGTTCATCCTTGTGAGGCCATTTCTCCAGTGACCCTTATCGGTTCTTTGATCAGTCTCTCTCAATCCATCTGCAGTTTCCACTCAAAGTTCTTTGCCACACAAAGAAGAAATGTCCGTGAAACCATTAGACAAATTGGAATTCTTCTGATATTATTCGAGGAGATCAGAGACCGTGGACTGGTTCTCTCTGAACCGGTAGTCCTCTCATTCTTCGAGCTCCACCTCACATTTCAGAAAATCCAATTCTTATTCGAGGATTGTACGCGTGAAGGTGACAGGCTTTGGATCTTGATGAAGTCTCAGGTCGTCGCTCATCAGTTTAGGGTGTTGATTCAGGCAGTTGCCACAGCTCTTGATGTTCTGCCGTTGTCCTCTATAGAAGTTTGTGGTGAAGTTAAGGAATTGGTTGAATTAGTAGCAAGACAAGCACGTAGAGCCAAGTTTGAGATAGACCCTGAAGATGAGTGGGCATTGAAGCAAGTTCATTATTTATTGGATTATTTTGAGAAGGCAATTGAACCTGATTCAAGCTTTGTTAAGCCGGTTCTTGATTATCTAGAGATTAAAAGATGGAGTGCATGTAACAAGGAAATCCGGTTCTTGGAAGAAGAGATTGGATATCAGTTGGAGCGTGAGGGGAGAGATGTTCCATTTTTGCATAGCTTGGTGGGGTTGATGAGCTATTGCAGGGTAGTGATTTTCCAAACTATGGACCATCGAGAACATGATTATAGTGACGTGAGATACAGCCCAGAGATCAATAGTTGCTTAAATCCGGAAGATTTCCGCTGTCCAATTTCATTAGAGCTGATGACTGATCCTGTAACAATTTCGACAGGACAAACTTATGATCGGTCCTCGATTCAGAAATGGCTGAAGGCTGGAAATACAACCTGCCCCAAAACAGGAGAGAGGCTGACTAGCACAGAAATGGTTCCCAACACATCTCTAAGAAAGCTAATCCAGCAGTTTTGTGCTGATCATGGCATTTCTCTATCAAAATCAGGGAAAAGAAGTCGAGATATAACGGGAACTATTATTCCGGGCAGTCCCGTTGTCGCTGAGGCAATGAAATTTGTGTCTCGGTATCTTGCTAGTAGGCTGGTTTTTGGCTCAAATGAACTGAAAAACAAGGCTGCTTACGAGATCCGATTGCTTGCAAAATCAAACATTTTTAACAGGTCTTGTTTGATTGAAGCAGGCACGATCCTGCCTCTCCTAAACCTTCTATCTTCTCTAGACACATCTATGCAAGAGAATGCCATTGCAGCTCTACTGAAACTGTCAAAGCATACTAGTGGCAGAAGGCTGATAATCGAGAATGATGGATTGAGACCAATTCTCAGAGTCTTGAGTGAGGGGCTGAGTCTGGAAGCAAGACAGATAGCCGCTGCAACACTCTTCTACCTTGCCTCAGCGAAGGGCTGCCGGAAGTACATAGCAGAAATGCCTGAAGCATTTCCAGCTCTCATCGAACTGATCAAGACCGGAACAGCCTGCGGGAAAAAGAATGCCCTCGTGGCGATTTTCGGGATTCTTCTGCATCCAGGAAACCATCAGAGGTTGCTTGAATCCGGTATTGTTCCATTGCTAGTTGAATTAGTGTCTACTTCGAATAGGGATGAACTTAAGACGGATTCATTAGCAGTTCTGGCTGCTTTAACTGAGAGTTTTGATGGGACAAGAGAAATGCTGCAAACGTCTCCAGTTCCTGTTATTACCAGGAATTTGCAGTCCTTGCCATCTAAAGCTGGGAAAGAGTATTGTGCATCGATCTTGTTATCGCTGTGCAGAAATGGTGGAGAGGAAGTCGTTGAGGTTTTGGCCAAGGATCCTTCTCTCATGAATTCCCTATATTCACTTCTAACAGACGGCACGTCTCAAGCTAGCAGCAAGGCACGAGGTCTCATAAAGGTTCTGCATAAATTCCATGAAACAAGCTCTTCAAGGTTGAAGAATTCAGCAGCTCAATGTGAACGACCACTTAATGTGTGGTAAATTTTACTAGCTTGTTTAGGTTGCCATGTCTCCTTGTAAATACCGAACTCCAGGTTGGTAAATACTGTTCTTGGAATCTTCTTGGTGATATTAGCTCAGTTTTTGCAAGAGCTAATACCTCTGTAGAAGTTTGATTGATTATTAGCAAGCAGCACCAAATCTGTAATTTTCATTCTTTTCCTGCTACATTTAATAAGATTGTGGAATAGAACATATATTTTTTTTCAGTTTTTTGAATTTCAATTGTTAGAATACTTTTCTGGTCTCAGGACCACCGGTGTTAGTTATGTTTAGGCTTCGACAAATCAGATGGATTCTTAAGAGAGCAAAACTCTTCCAACACCTACTTATTTTATTCAGAAGATTTGTCATAATTGAACTTCCAAGTAATTCAAGTTGAATCTAGGGTACTCATAAGCGAACATAATTCTCCCATCACCTAATTGTTTTATTTACAAAACTGAAATGTGAAACCTTATTTAAGAGATACCAAGCTTTTCTCCATTCGGACAAACATAGGTTGATATTGTTGGGTTTTATCTTTTGATTCATTTCTATCCCAAACTATGCCAGTTAGTAACTTGTTAATAATCTATATTTAATTACTTACAATCCTTATTAACAATGAGTTGGGAATACCAAAAAAAGTAATAATTCTCCATTTTGCCTCGGCGAGATAGTTATTTGGATTTTTAATTCATAAAATTGATCTGAATTCTTTGATTTCAATGCTATTAAATGTTATGAGACAAATACACAACTATCTAAAACAATCAACAAAATATTAACGACAAAAAAGAACGCTCCTTGTTGCAACAATTAAAAAAAAAGAAGAAACTAAACGATGAAATATATACCAACAATTAAAAAAAAAGAACAAACTAAACGATGAAATATATACCAAGATTTAACGTGAAAAATTCTCCAGTGTAGAGAAAAAAAATTATAGGACAAACTGACAAATAAATCCACTAAACTTAATAAAGATTTAGAGTAAAAATTGATCTCCGTCGCCGCCTCCCAACCCCCCCAACACACATAATAAGATGTTGTCTCACAAAGTTTCAGGATTGAAACTTAAGTTAATATCACAATCAATAATCACTCAAATCAATCTCTAAAATAATCAAACAAAGACAAGAATATAACCTTCTTTGCCTTTTCTTTGTTTTTTTTTTTTTCTCACTTTTGGATGTTATGGTCGCACTATTCGTCTCTTTTCTCTTGGAGCAAGGATGAAATTAGCTCTTTATAGGCACCTTTCGCATTACAATTCAGAATCATAACTGAACTGAACCAACTAGATCATATCTTATCCTCATCATATTACATTCATTATCCAATAAAATGGCATCCTCATCTAAATAGGGCTCTATCTGATAGGATTTATCTCTATCACATCTAATAAGATAATAGATTACATCTATCTAGGAATGATACATTTATATCTATAAAGATCTTCACTATTTTCAAATGATCCTCCCACATGGTCTTTATCTTTTAGAGCTAATGTTATTTATTGTGATCTTATCCACTATAGCATCTAAGATCTCAAAATAAGGATCGAAAATTAACACTAAATGCATTTGTAATGTCATTATATCATGGGGAGGCAAGCAATCACCTGTAAAGATATGTCATCTTATGTACATACCGTTTAACGAAGTTTCTTTGAGATAAACATAATGTGAAAAATTTTATTTGAATTAATTTTTAGTTTTTAATAATCAAAGCTCTTCATTATTTATTTGACAAAATTTATTTTGAAACACTTTATTGGTTGTAAATCAAAACTTAATATATTTAAACTTATTTTCAAAATTGAGTGTTTTTCTAAATATAACACCCCAATATATACCTCGGAAGTATTATAGCATGTCTAAGGTGTATTAAGAAGTAAACATAACGAATTAAGTACATATAAGTATAGTAAGAGACATAATGATACTTGCTATAAAAGACCTGGGTAAATGGGTAATTTGTTCGTTTCAGCATGGATATACATACTAATGCGTGAAATATGGATAGGCATTTTTGATATGATTGCTTGGATTTATGAGCGTGATGTGAGGGGAATCGATAAAAGAAATATTCCATAAGTAAATGGTGAAGTGAATCACACGTTAATAGAGACTTAATAATCGATATACAAATGCACAAGAAGGAGGGTTGGATTGTGTATTTCTTTTTACTAATCCCCTTTTTGAAACAATTTCTTTAAAAGAAACTTGCTCCTTTCTCAAAGTGTTTAAAATTAATATTGTAAAATATTATGATATATTCTCGTATGAAAACAGTAAGATTGAAAATCCAAAGTTAAGAGAGAGTTGAGAGCTATGAGAGTGTTGACACAGTCGATTTATACTGGTTCACCCCAAACCGTGGGCTACGTCCAGTCCTCAGAAATCTTTC
>JAOTAX010000006.1:31269496-31288994 GCA_025629825.1 Erythroxylum guanchezii
GTTTTTACACCCTTTAGCTTAAAAATGACCCACCTAGTTATTTTCCCTTTGCAAACACTTTTGAGCCTTTAACCTTGTTTTCCAATCAATCACCTTACATTGAAACCCAAAAACCCCATTAGCCTAACCCTGTCACAAGTTGAATGAAGCATTGAGTAATTTGGGACTTTTGTTCTGTATTTTATTCTAAGATACTTTTATAGGTACCTCTATTCATGTGTTTATTAAATGATGCTGCTAGTACTTTATCTTGTTTTTATTGCTCTCCCTTGTTCTTAAAAAAAGAAAAAGGAAAAGAAAGGAAAAAGAAAGAAAAAAATCAAATCATAAAAAAGAAGAAGAAAAGAAAAAGAAAAAGAATAAAACATAGTAGCATTAGTTACTATGAGTAGTTCGAGTATCCCTTTTTACT
The DNA here is from genome assembly GCA_025629825.1 of Erythroxylum guanchezii. Taxonomy (NCBI): domain Eukaryota; kingdom Viridiplantae; phylum Streptophyta; class Magnoliopsida; order Malpighiales; family Erythroxylaceae; genus Erythroxylum; species Erythroxylum guanchezii. Next base: position 31,269,909 of record JAOTAX010000006.1, read on the forward strand.
TGATACTTTGTGAATGCTTGTGATCCCTTTGCCATTTTTTCCTTACCTTTGAACCTAGCCCCATTACAACCTTTAATAAAATCCTTATGATCTATTAGCTTATGTAATTTGAATGAATGATAACTGGTAAATTTGCAAGCCTACGGTGGTGCAATCTGTTAGAGAGAGATTTGAGCGAAACACTTTGACCTTAAACACTTGAGCATAAGAGAGAAATATGTGAGGAGAATTCACTTGGTTTCATATTTACTTTTGAACAAAGATGTCTTATTTTGACTTTGTTTATTTGTATCGATAAAAAATGATTATGATATGTGTTACAACCTAAGTCTTACTGGCCCAAGTTAATGGATTGTGCGCACTTAATCTTATGAAGGATGAATTGATAGAGTGTAGTGGTTTGGTATGTTTGCTCGAGGGCGAGCAAAGGTTTGATGTGGGGAAATTTGTTAAGTTGTCATTTTGCATTCATTTGGTATATAAATCTATCTCATGTGTTGAAATTATTATTCAAAATTGATGGATTTGTCTCTTAATTGTTCTCAAATGATTTTCAACACTGAAGGGATGAAATTGAATCAAAAAGATGAAAAGGAAACAAAGAAAATCCGAAATTCCAGATTGACAGCAAATTCAGTGAATAAGCGTGGTTACGTGTAAGGACAAAATTTATCTACCAGATCTATTTTTAAAATACAGATCCGATCCACTTCAAATTTTGATAATTTTGAGAATCAGATTGCATCCTTATTGATGGGGATCGACCACCTGAATCTGTGGGAAGGTTATCTACTAAAAATCAAAGAAAGATTGAGAAGATTTGAAGGTATAAAGAGGGATCTGCGTGTTACTATTCACAGCAGAGTTTAGGGATAGTTTTTATGTTTTTCTGCTGTTCTTCTTTTGTTCTCAATAGCTTTTAGAATTATAATAGTTTTACACTTTCTGCAGATTTTCCATTAGGAGTAGTTTTAACGTTTTTCTGTATTTTTCTTCTGGTTTAGGGGATAGTTTTACATTCTTCTGCAGAATTTTTCTGCAGTTTTTCTTCTTGTTTTGGTCAGTCATAGTTAGGCCTTTCAATTTCTACAGTATTTCTCTATCGATTTTCGAATTTTCTAAGAAAAAATAGGGATGGAGACTTTACTATTGGCTATTTCTTTATTGATTTTCACTTTTTTTATGAGTAGCTAATTTTTTTTCTTGGTTGAGGGGAACCATGTTATCATCTATTATGTGTGAGATGTTCCAATAAAGTTTGTTTTGTTGATGAATATTGAGTGCCTTCCGAATTGCTTTTTCTAATTGAATTGGTTGATTTCTAGGTGCGTAACTAGGAATTGATTCATTTAATAGCTAGATTAATGAAATATGATGTTCAATTTTGTTAATCACAAGTGACAATTAGGATTACCTTCTTTACGTTAGAGTGGGAACTAAGAAGATACTCGTCTTGATTAAATGCATGTCGTACATGTGTTATCTTGGTCATTGGTTTCTTAGTTCTTAAAGCTATTATTCAATTGAACCTACGATCGTATCTAGGTTGTTGATTAATAAGAATGCTTAGAATATATGTTTCTATTCATTTACACTTAAGAGAAAACATCCGGCAATGAATGTTTATTGATGAACTGAATTTTATATCAAGGATCTATTTTAGTGTGATAACATCGGTGACACGAAACTAAGGTTTGTCCCTTAAATTTTTAGATCCAATTTTTTTGTTAATTTCTGATTTTTGTTATTTCTAATTTCTTAAATTACGTGAACCAAACCCCCTATTTGTTTTAGTTTTAAACTTACTTTTACCATTAAAAATTCCTCGTGAGAACGATCCTTTCTTTCCACTACTACATTATTTTATATTAACGGAAGTTGGTTTCTTTTTAAATTTGGCTGCAGATGATAGCAGTACCAATTTACAGTTAATAGATGTTACGTAAATAGCTACTGAAATGCAAGAAAAGAAACACACGTTTCATCACCTCTAAACGACTCCATTTATACTAACATATCTTTTTGGAAATCAAAAGGGTAAGTTTTGTAATGAGTGCGGAGCAATGCTGTTGTTGCACAAATTGTGAGAGTATCTTCTTTAAAGATAGCACAATACAACACCGTTTAAATGTTTTAGTCTGATATCAATTATTGAATCGATAACACCTCACTTTTGGATTAGATAGAAATTAATCGAACAACATCATTATCCAACATCGATTTTCCATTTTTGGTCAAGAAAAGGTGTTATTTAATAAACTCATAATATAAGACGTATCAAAATGGCTTGATCCCATTATTCTTCAACTAATGCTGGGTTTGGAGGATTTTGAAACTTGAAAATATGACTTTCATAAATTTAAAACCTACATATATTCTAACTTATCATGTTATATCAAAAAAGAGTAGATTTATTGTAATGCTTGGAGTATGCAGTTGAAGAAGAGGATTTACGAGCCTACTATTGGTAGAAAAGGGTTTTTAAAAACCTTCTTTATTTAAACAGAAAAGGGACTCTAAGTTACAATATGTATTTCTTGAATCCCAAACTTATACCCCATGCATTAAAAGCCCTTCTTGAATGTTGGAGATACTCTCTCCTATCCAAAATAAAAGTTATTTTAGAGGGATTTTAATTATTCAAAATAAGTGTCGTTTGTGATTTTTCATGCATGTTTATAATTTTACGTTCAAAATTACCCTTTAATTTCTCTCACATCCTGATTACATAGATTATATTTTCAAGGCAGTTCAACATGCAATTTCTCTCACATGCTAATTATTGCAAATTACATTTTCGATACACTTCATCAAGTCTCTTTTTATTTTGCTTCAAAACCTTTTAGTTCTCAACAACGTTCGTTTATTTATTTAAATATAAAAACTATACACATAATCTACAAGCAATTATCTACAAACAATTTATAAGCAACTCTTCTTCAACACAGAGAAAAAAAATTAGAATTGAAAATGGGTGAGAAAGAAGCTCTTCCTTCTAATATACAGAAGTTGTCATAGATTGATGAAGTAGAAGTAAAGAAAGTACTAAAGTTATCACAATTTAATGAAGTAGAAATAAAGGAAGTACAGAAGCTATCACAGGTTGATGAAGTAGAGAAAAAGGAAGTAAAGGAAGGAGACAATGGAGTTGACAAGAAGGTTTTAGATTTCAATCTCAATAAGTTTTATTATGAGGAAGGAGAACTTCATTTGAATAAAGAGATTCAACAAACAATGTTGGAGATTTTGAGAATTTATCTCCCAGATTTTTTGTAAATAAATGTACGTGGTGGTTTTCATTTCAATGTTAGTATCTAGATTAATGGTTTTAGTTTTTTTTTGGCTGATGTATTTTGTTTTCAGTAGTCTTCTAATTTGATTATGTCTTTATATTATTGATATTCCATCTTTATTTATTTTTATGCTTATAGTAATTAAAAATTAATTGTGCAATAACATAGATATAAGAAAGCGAAAGTTATCTTTCTAATGTTGTAATATGTGATTTAAGAGAATAAAATTTTGCATTATATTTTTAGAAATATGTAGTTTATTGCAGTGCTCTCTTAATCTTTTAAGAACATACCACCATCTTCAATTATTCTTTGAACACCATCTTCAATTAGATTTGAACTTAACACAGTGATTTTAATATGAAGAAATTTATTTATGTATGTAAAATAGACTTAGCAAAATCTACTAGTTTTGAGATATTTATGGAATTTGATGGAATCAAGTTGAGAATGTGGCTGAAATTAATCAGATTAAGCCAGTACTCAATAAAATCAATAAACTCAGCCATTATTTAGTTTAATTTATGTTTCTAATAAACTCAATAAAATCCATTTTTAGTTTAATTTCTAATTCTAATAAATAAAATAGAAATTATTGATATTAGGAGTATTTTAAGAACACAATTGATGAATTTATATATCAAAGTTTATTTTGTAGACAATCGAAAATTATAAAGTTTATTCTATTAATTAAATTTATTTGTTTATTGTGGTGTAGTTTAATATACATGGAAGTGAAGAGACGCTCATATACACGATAGAAATGAAGATAATGCAAAACCAATAAAAAAATTTTAATTAAAAGTTGAAAACATCCAAACTCTGCATGTGATGTTTTAATGATTGCAATGTTAATATTAATAATAATAAAAAAAACAAAAGCATCATTATTGAGTAGTACCATTAATTAGGGTATATCAAACATTTCATTAGTTTTCTTAATAAGTGTGCAACCCTCTAAAATGACTTTTATTTTAAACAGGAAGGAGTATTAGTATGCAAATTTGATTACTCCATCTTGTAATTTAACTTTTTGTTATTTTACTCTTTCCTTTTTTTAACTATTATTTATCTTCCTTTTTTAGTTATCACTCGTATCTTTAAAGATTAATTTTCAATGATAGGTAATTAATAAATTTAATAAAATAACGATGTAATGTATCTTTAGAGATTGATAAAATGTCATCCCATTTTCCTCACTCATCCATTAATGATGATTAAAGTTAAAGATATAAGTGATAGGTGAAACATTTTTTTAAAATGATAGCCAATCTTAAAGTGCTTAACTTTTTCAATTTTTTTCTTCAATTCAATGCCCAAGTTTTTAAAATTTTTAATTGAGTGATCGTTTTTTTAAAACCTTTACAATTCAGTTCAAAACGTTAGTTTGTATTAATGTGGCTAATAGATGGACATTCATGTGATATTTAATAGATATGTCACATCATTAAAAATAACATTTTAAACTAAATTTTTAAGATTTTAAAAGATTAGTTACTCAATTGAAAATTTAAAAGTTTGAACACTGAATTGTAAAAATCTTAAAAGTTAGACACTTTAAATATGTCATCCCTAATATATAATCTACTTTTTTTTTAATCTGTTTAACCAATTCATTCATTTTTACAATTAGTTAAAATCAATAAAGATATAAATCTATGTAAAAGGAGAGAGGGAGGTTTTTGAACCTCCATAATTCCTTATAAACTATATTGATTTCAAAGTTATCATTTTGAAAGATGGTTTATGACATCTCGCACAATAAGTGAGTGTTAAATCTTATTTTAAAATAAAAAAATGTAAAAATTCTTGTTATTTTTGGAAGTTGATTTGTTGTTTCTAAAATAAAATAAAATAGTACTTATCATTTTAAATTTAAAATCAATTCTTCATTGTCATGTTATAATCTTGTATTATTGTAACACATCAAGTATAAAGTCAACTAATACTATGATCAATCATTGTGAATTAAAAAATCAGGTGATAATATGGACCAAAATTAGAAAAAGCATATATTTTAAAGTGGTTTTCAGGTGGAACACAAATTTAAGGAATAAACCAATAGTTTCCAAACTTCTTGTATTTGAGCACGTAATTTTGTTTATGTCTGGGTTTTTGTAATAAAAAAAATGCATTCCAACGTTCAAAACTTTAATTTTTAAGAATTTTAGTTACAGCTTCTTCCCGACATTGCGCCTGCCCTTACAAATTTAGGGGACCTTTTAATTCGATATAATTACAATAGACATACTAATAATTAAATTTAATCCCTAACAGCAGTAATTATGAGATGAAAACGTAGATATAAGAAAACAACTAATGAAAAATGAAGACGATTAACACCATAACAGAAGAAAATTGTAGAAAAGTTGTAGAGACCAGAGAGATTTATGTTGATGGTTAGTCCAACCCCATATGATTATCGAGAATTTAGTGGTCAACGAACAAACATGATAAAATCGTTCTACCGTAAATTGCGGTTACATTACATTGTTAGTTTTGTTTTTGGAGAAAAGCATGCACGCAACGACATGCAATAGAGAGTGAAGGCAGAAGCTAAAGCTAATACACATCAGCCATTGAACTGTATATATGCATCTTAACAAATAAACTTGCTGATTCCTTCTTCTTCTTCTTTCCTTTTCACTCCAGGCTTTCTATTGTACTACCCGCCGGTTAGCTTCTTGTAGCTACTAGTTTCTAGGTCTCTAATTAGTCTACATCCAAGAGGCTTCAGGACAGTCGTTGATTCAGGATTTCGTTTCAAAACTGAAAAGATGACTGAAAAAGAGACTGCAAGAACTGTAATAGGCATTATTGGTTAGTCCTGCAAGCTGCAATATCACCCTTCGATTTTTCTTTTTCTTTTTCTTTTCGAGTCACGTACGGAAACTCATGCCATTTTATTCATGTTGTTGGTGATTTTAGGGTTGATATATGACTATTAAGCCTTACTGGAGAAACTAACATATGATATGACATAACATATCTTTAATTAGTTAGAGTAAAATGAAAAAGATAATTAGATGAGGAACTAAACGAGTTGTAATATAAGAACAAAGAATCACCATCTTGGATGCTAATCAATACATTTTATACATTAATTGATTTCTAAGAAATTTCTGTTTCATTACGTTCTGGTCAATTTGCCGGTATCAAATCTTGCAGCCATTTTGATATCCATTACGATTCCAACTTCATTCGTTTGTTTCTTTCTTCTGCAGGAAATGTCATCTCTTTCTTCCTATTTCTCTCCCCACTGTAAGCCCTTTTCCTTGTCCAACTTTCAATTTTTTTATTTTCTGGTTTTGTTCCTGAAGTGCGTTAACTCATCGCTGGTAATGTTCTTGATATGAATAATCATTACAGACCAACTATGATAATGATAATCAAGCAAAAGGCAGTGGAAGAATTCAAGCCAGACCCTTACATAGCTACTGTCCTGAATTGCGCAATGTGGAGTTTGTATGGCTTGCCCTTCGTGAAACCAGACAGCATTCTCGTCACTACAATAAATGCAGTTGGGTTGGTCATAGAGCTCATATACTGCGTCATTTTCTTCATTTACTCGCCCTGGAAAAGACGAGTACGCATGTTTTCATTATATCACCCTAACATGCAAAGGTTTCCTTTGTCTAACTGGTTTGATTTCCATTAATCTATAGAGAAAGATCGTCTTATTCCTCGCTGTTGAGGTTGTTATAATGGCTGGTGTGGTCCTGATTACCATGCTCGTCTTCCATACCACAAAAAAAAGGTCATTGTTCGTGGGAATATTGGCCATCATCCTCAACGTTATCATGTATACTTCACCTTTGACTGTCATGGTATACACATTTGTTTTGATCATCGGGTTTTTGATATCTACTTAAGAAACCATTCAGTTTAAAATTTTAAACTGGCTGGTACGACTCAATATTAAATCGGGTTTATGATTCTAACACGTTACTTTTACTTTCTCTGCAGAAACTAGTGATCAAAACAAAGAGTGTCAAGTACATGCCGTTTTATCTTTCGCTTGCCAACTTCTGTAATGGGTTGATTTGGTTGGTTTATGCACTACTAAAATTCGACCTTAATGTTGCGGTAAGTAAGAACTTTAGGCACGTTAGTTGATTATATATATATATATATATTTTTGCCAGCAAACTTTCAGGTTCTGGTTAAAGATTGTGGCTATTGTCTATTGTTCTTATACTTCCACCATTGTGTTCCTTCCACAGCTACCGAATGGTTTGGGAGCTCTGTCTGGACTGGTTCAACTCATTCTGTATGCAATCTATTATAGGACCACTCAATGGGACGATGACCAGAGGAGGGACACGGACCAGAACAGATCTGACCAACCAGAAGTTGAACTCACCGCTAGACCCTAGCTAGACTCCAGTAATGGTGCAGATTTTGTTCACGTTCCGCTTGGTGTGTTGTCCTTAATGGTAGCTTTCTGGTTTTCCCTTTTTCCTTTCAGAGACAGTCTTGTAATGCTCTTTCCCCATTCAATCCCTGAAAAGGATGTAAGCATTTTTTGTTTGTTAAGGATTACTGCCTATATCATTATTAAGACTTGAGAAAACCAAACCAATGAAAATAGCAGTATTACCAGAACTAAAATTTGATAAATCGTATTCATCAATGAGATATACTAACCTGCCTATTAACACACTGATGATTGACATAAATACAGATATCTAAGGAACTCAGAAAAAAATTATTCCAACAGGAAAAAAGAAAAGCTTTACATCACTCAATAAAGCAGGAATGTAAAATTGAAACAAGCTCCTATATCCACCTCTTTCCACTTTCCCACTTTGACATCCAAAATTTCCTTTACATTCAGTTCGTGGGTACAAATTAGCCCAATTACGTCTCAAGGCAATATATCCTATGTCTTCAAAGAGTAGCAAATCAAGGCCCTCGGCTTCTGCGGAGGCAAAGGCAACCACCTTGTTGATCGGGAGGGATCATGCCACCTCCTTTTGATGTGTCGATGGCCTCCAACATAGAGACAACCTCATCCATTTCAGGGCGCTTGTCAGCGTTAGCATCCCAGCAGCGCTTCATTACATTAGCCAAAGAGCTTGGGCAACACCTTGGTATCTCTGGTCTCAAGTTCTGCAGTTGCAGTACCAGAGTGATGATGTTATGAAACCAAGGAGTTCGTTATTTTCACAGTTGGAAACAATAACAGAAGAAAAGATAATGACAGCAGCACAAGCTATACCTGACAGACAACAGCCGAAGTCACTTCTGCGAAACTAAGATCAGGATATGGCATGTCACAGCAATATATCTCCCATAAGCAGATTCCAAAACTGTACACATCGCACTTCCTGTTGTATGGATTACCATTAAGAACCTGTACCCACAAATAGTCGTAAAAGTCCAACTGCCAGTCCTTTTGCGAGATAGAATGGAGAAATCTGTTCATCATTTGATACAACACCAATATTGCGGTCTTCAAATGAAGATGATGCCTTTAAAAGTGATAGGCACCCAGTAAAAAGTTTAAGTTCCTTTATATGTACTGAAGAACTTTCTACTGAGAAATTTCAATATATTGCAAAGGGGTAGCAAAGACCAGCAGCGGGAAAACATAATATTCCAAAGCAAAACAAACTCCATACCTCAGGAGCCATATAGCCAAGAGTTCCTGTCTCCCCAGTCATGTCATTGGGATTTGATGCCTCAACACGAGCAACTCCAAAGTCAGCTATTTTCACAGTACGAGTCTTGTCCAACAACATGTTTTCGGTTTTTACATCTCTGTGTACAATCTTCTGGGAGTGAAGGTAACTCAGTCTGCACAATATGGTCACATCTCAATTTCTTACATATCCTAATTAAGTAACAACACATCAATCTCACTGAGACTAACACGCAATAGCATCTCTAAATACATCTAGCAAGATATTTTAAGAAATACCCTCTAGCAAGATCAAGTGCCAGCTGCACAACAACTTTGAAAGGTAGCTTTCTTCTCCTGTTCTTTATGAGATAAGACTTTAGGGCCCCTCCAGGAAGATATTCCACAACAACACAGCACACATTACTTGGCAAGCAAATTTGGTCATTTTCAGTTTGTATCTGTAGCTCTGATGAGCCCATTGTTGCCCCTATAAACTGAATCAAATAGGCTCAAATGAGTATAAATGCACACATTGAAGAAGCATTACCATTATCCTAAGTAAATGAAAATAACTACTTATCTATTTGTAAAAATTAAAATAACTGCTTATGAATTCATAAACTACACTGAACATCTAAGAGGACTTATAGATGATATAGCCCCTTAAATCAAAAAGTAACAGTTGCAGTGCTTTTAGGCATTTGCAAAAGATAATTGCCATGATATCAAGAAAGAACAAAAATTTTGGAGCTCTTCATATTCACATGGATAATGAGTAGTAGCAAAGTTTTTTATGAAGTCAGATGCATTGGAATTGAAATAAGAAAATATTTCTTCTTATGGATCTCCTGCTGATGGCTTTATGAGAAGACCACGTGTACATTACCCCCTAATGCCATGACTGGTGAGATGCATTTTCACTGGAAGCTAACAGAGCAAAACTGCTATCTAATTCTGAATATGCAAGATATTTGCTGCGCCTATCATCTGACAGAGACAGCGTTGTGTTAGCTTTAGGGGGTCTTGAATTCCACTCACATCATTTATAATGTTCAGAAGCTTCATAGTTTTGGTTTCAGGAATTTAGTTTACTGTCTCACAGTATCCTACAATGGATCTTGTGGTATCCTATAAGCTCATGTGTATCGGATTCTGGCAAAGGTTAAACATTTGCTTTCTTAAAATCTTTCTGAGTAAGACTCCACCCTAAACGCAATCTTATGGATGGAAGAGGGAAATTGGAAGCAGTATTCTTGCAGTTGTTGAATCACTGCATGGGTCATAAACACTGATCAGGTATCAAAGATTCAAAATCCTTATGTAATTCCAAAAGCCACAACAACAATTAACATTCAGTATTGACCACTCTCAGACCAAGTTAGAGGATGCAAATGCTTTTGAAAAATGACCAAAGCTTATATGGGCATCATCATCAAACTAATGCAGACCAAATTAGCCTCTTATATTATAAATTTGAATATCCTCTAATAGAAACCTCTTAAGCTCAAGTCTGACCAAGCACTAAAGACATGAAACAATGGAAAATATTTGCCTGAACCCTCCTCAGATAGAAGATAAGAAAATGAGTGGCATAAACATGACAAAGTTGAGAAAAAAAAGAATCTATACTTCTGCACAACTGAAAATTCTTTATCCCAAATCTATATAAACTAAAAGAAAAAAAAAAGCGGAAGAACATATAAAAATGATAAATTCCAAAGCAGAGCATCCAATGGTTGCTAAATTAAGAAACACAAAGCATCCAATGGCTGCAAAGTACTAAAGGACTAGACATGAACAGAGAACAGTGCAAGCACATAGTTATCAGCACTAAGAAACAATTTTTGATAATGAAAAATTGAGTAAAATATCAACAGAAGAAATGTGATAAGGTCTCAATTCCACTGTAAGCACCAGCCCTGCACAGGCTATGTGTGAAAATATGAAATGGAGAACCAGCTTGACTCCAGCGATAACAATATTATTGGTGACCAACACAAAAACCCCCTAAGATGCTGCCCTCATTCAAACATTGACCCTTCAAAATAGGCTCAGACGCAAGTAAACTTCCCAATAACGAAAAATCAAGGGATTCATTGTGTACTACTAATGACTTTCAAACTTATATATCCTTCATTACATACTACATAAGCAAAATATAAGTCTAGACATACACTATCAAGGATTCTGCATGTTCAAGGTTGTAAGGAGAAGAAATTGCAATCGCACAAATTTACCTTAGTAACATTGGGGTGATCAAGCTTATGCCAAACAGCAACCTCTTGGGTAAAAGCCGCTCTCAATGATGCAATCTCAGCTTCTGTCCTGTGGCCCTCTTCACCCCAGTCAAGCAGCTTAACTGAAGATCATAAAGACTTAATTGAGGATCAGTAAAAGACAATCAGAGTAAATAGAATCACAGCATAACTGCCCCAACTGGTGATAAAACCAACCTCTATTACTAAAATGCTGAAGAGACAAGTAGAAGAGCATATAAGAAGAAAAATGAAAATATAGAGCTAAACAAAGTAATATTCATAATTATTATCCTAAATAAGGTCATAATAAAATTAATAAATTCCAGCTACCAGACCCAATTTTCAGTATTCTTCTTTATCAAGATGGCATTAACTACAGCGGGATCACATGTAAGTTTGGAAATACCACACTATCTGTTAAGTAGCAACATCAATGCAAACCCATTTTTCCAAAAAAAAAAAAAAAAATCAATCCGAACCCGTTCAGAGGTCACGGTATTATAAAACTACTTGGGATGGCCCAATCACCAACAACTCAATAATTGTTTAAACATAGGACTTCAAAGAAAAAACATTTCACCTTCAAAATGAACCCTCAACATTGCCCAAGAAGACACTCTCGCCCAGTAAGAATCAATCAACAACGTCTTAATTATCTGACAAACTACAGGACTTCCAATTTGTATGCCCTTCATAATCGTACTACACAATGCCAAAAAGTGAAAGAATATGAAAGAGAGAGTACGAGTCAAGAATTTGATTTACCAAGATCAAATAACATATAATCAAAACCAATGAGCAAAGAGATTAATGGGTACGCAACGAGTCTAACAATTAGAGCTGAAACAGATACAACTCTTTCATTAAACTGTTAAATAGACAATACCCAACAAGAAGATACACCAAACTGTCTCGGTAACATATCACGGTAATCAATAACACTCAGCATAGGAAATTAAATCACAAAGACAAAACCAGAAGGCGACTAACACAACAAGTAGGAAACTGACCGGCAACATCCTGACCGTCGTAAACGCCACGGTGCACGGTGCCAAAAGTGCCACGCGCAATGACACTCTTGATAACAAGCTTAACAGGGTCGATCTCCCAATCCTGCCTCACCTTCTTGAAAGTAGCGGCACCAACCTTAGTTGCTGGGGCGACGGCGGCTGCGAGATTCCCACCATGATCCCTCTTGTTCCTGTCCAAAGTCAATACTTTGTTGAGATGCCTCTCAAGTTGCTCATCAAGACTTTTGAGATCAATCTGATCTGCTCTCACAAACCCATCACTAGTTTCCTTCATTTTACCCAAAAGTCGAAGCTTTTTCTGGAGTAAACTTCTCTTCTATGTTTTCCACAAAGCTGAGTGCTGTATTTTAGTACGGCTTGTGTACTTCAGCGTTCAGTTGTTCTTGCTGGGCTGGGTAAATAATAACAGGAACAGCTAATATCAAGGAGAAACAAAGGAAATGAATGAGTTGGAGAATGAGTTCTTTTGGTATTTTTCTTTTGGCTTTTTAAAGAGAATGTATTTGTGGTATGTGGAATTCGGACTCTCTGGTAAGAGTATTTAACTATTTATATGGTTATAATAAGTGCACGTCTATACATGGAAATTTAACGGTGGAAGTGGTTGTGACGGCGGCGTCAGATGTGATGGTTACGGCGGTGGTGGGGAGTGGTACTATTCTCTCCACCTGCAGTCAACCATTGGGCACATGGAATTGCCTCCTCTTATCAAGGTGACGTTGCTTCTTAATTTCTGTTTTCTGACCCACCTTTGTTGGTCAATCTCATTTTCGTGTTGCCTTTCTTCACGTATTCTTTTAACTACTTGTAGCAGTTAGTATTCATAAAGTTTCTCATTTTTTTGTAATCTGATTTGATTAAAGTATTTTTTGAAAACTTTCTACTCAAAAGTCAAACTTATTTATTGGCTTAATTCAGCTAACGTCATGCTTATTCGGTGGACTTGTTTGTGTGGTTTTGATAAATTCTCAAAAGTCAAACTTTTTTATTGGCTTAATTCAGCTAACGTCATATTTATTCGGTGGACTTGTTTGTGTGGTTTTGATGATAGAATTTTATAATAATTATGGACTAGCATAATAAACATAATTTTGTACAAATTCTGATTAATTAGATATTAATGGTACTTTTCTCGTACTTGTCATTGGGTTTATATTTATGGGCTTGTTATGATGGGTAGGCTTAGCCCATGTATTATAATGCATAGGAGATCCTATTGCTAGCTAACCTTAAATGCAGTCGCTTCATTGAGAACTGTACATATTTCTAATTAGGGTTTGAAATACAGTCGCTTCATTGCGTCTATGTCACTTCGTTTCACAGAAAATAACGATGGATTCAATTGTTCCTCAATTTTCAGGTATTTGTCTATCCAATTCTTAAATCTAGCATGTTGCAATTATATGGTTAATTAATTGTATTGATTAATTGTGAAATTAATTTGCAATTTTGTTTGTTGATTTTTTCTTCAATTGGTATCAGAGCCAATTTACCTTAATTGTGACTGCTAATTTTGGGTGATTTTCGAGATATTAATTTCGGATTTTCGTTTTTTGTTAATTGTTTTTTGTGAAATCAGTTTTGTTGTTGTTGATTTGTTTCGATTTTGTGCCAAAGCGTGTGGTAAGTTTGTTAAATTTGCTGTTGTTTTTTAAAAACTCTAGAACTCAAAATTGCAAACCACAACCGTTCCTCTTCGAATTTTTTCGAACCTTTTTTAGTAGCCTTTTTCGTGAAATTGATTGAGGTGTTTTATAGATCGTTAAATTTTGAATCTAATGAGACCAATTTAGTTGAAAACGGATCAAAATTGAGCAAGATATCACCATTTTTTGAACCGGGTTGCGAATCGGGTTGGATGACCCAACTTACAGAGTTCCGGGTGGAGAAGATGTAGCCCGACCCGGTTGGTCTTTCCCCATGCACGGCAGTGGCTCGTGTAGCCTCCTCCGTTGGCCATTTGTCCCCAACTTTTGTGTGTTTGCTCTATTTGCCCAATTCTAATTTATGATATTTTTCTGGAATTTTTTGAAAACTAGAAATATTTATTGTTATTTTTTCCAAATTTTAAATTTAATAAAAATATACTGTACTCTCCAAATTTTTTCTTGAAAATTTTTTTACTTGTTTATGGTATTATTTGGGCTTGTGGGGTCTTATGGACTCTCAGTGTTATTTAGTTATGCACCAAAATTAATTTTGGATGTAATTTATGCATATAATGTTATATTATATGATTAATATGGTTAATTTTGTAATTGTGGTGCTAACCAGAACCTATGAGGGCAATCTTGGGAATGTTGTTGGACTATTGTCATTCTCTTTGTGTAATTGTGAGCTCGCCTATTGTGAGACTAATTATTACAAAATGCTATTGTGATGTTGTTATTGGGCATACATTAGATGCTATGTTAATGATGCACTTAGCCTATCGGTTTGTCTTTATTAATGTAGTTTCTAATGCTTTGTTTAATTCATTAAATTGTCTAAGTGTTCAGTATCCTATCGATATTAGCTTTAGGGCATAATTTAATGTTCTGGGTGATTTGTGTTGTAATTCAGGACCCTTAGGCAGGATTGCAATTGCAAGAGAATCCAGTTGTGTTGTTTGCCCAATTATGCTAGTTGTTGATACATTTGCTAAATGTCCCTGCTTTGTATCAATTTCCAGCTTTGAATTCTTTAATTAAGCTGAATGGGACTAATCAGTGTTTTGAAACCCGGACCGGCCATCGAACCGGAGGTCTTACTGGTCACCGGTTCGACCGGTTCAACCACCGGTTGAATCGGTGTGACGTTATAATTATGTAATAATTATATTTAATTATATATAATATTAAAAATATTTAAAAAAATACAAAAAATAAAAATTTTGTTGACCTAGTGGTCGGACCGGTTGAATCGGACTGGTCCGACCGGTCAATTGACCGATTTTGACTGGTTCATACTGGTCCAATTAAAAGTCTATTTTTTTGGGTGAACCGGACCGGATAGCCGACCGGTCACCGGTCGAACCGACCGATCGGTCCGGTTTTTAAAACAGAGGGACCAATTATGAGGGCTGACTTGAATCCTTGAACCTTTTTTTGGCGGCTTCTAATGTTAATGTTGCTTTCCTTGAGGATGAGCCTACACAATTCACTGTTGAGTCTTCCGCTGCAAATAAAGCTAAATATGATAAGTGAGTTCGTTCTAATAAGGTCTGTTTGATGGCCATCAAGTACACAATGGAGAAGACTATTAAAGATAGCATCACTGAAATTGATAATGCCAAAAAATTATCTAGTACAATATCTAGTGGTTGATCGTCTATTTTCTTCTGAGTTTGCTCAATCTGAATCATTATATATTTCAATTGTTCTTTGATCTCGTTTCTTGAATAGCAGTCCTTTTCTTGAAGTACCTTTTAGATACCGTAAGATCTTATAGACTACCTCCAACATTCACAGCAACACTCGCGGCAAGTATTTTGGTATGAAGGATTTGAATATTAGTTTGGAATTGATTCTTTTTGTAATTCTTATTGTGCACCCCTTCAAAAGGGTGACAAACTCTCGAATAGCCAGTGTCCTTAAAATGATAAAGATAAGTCGGAGATGGAAAAGGTCCCATATGCTTCTGCTGTTGGCAGTCTTATGTATGCTCAATTTTGTACACGTTTGGATATTACTTTTGTTGTTGGTGTACTTGGGAGATACTTGAGCAACCCTAGTGTGGGTCATTGGCAAGCTATGAAACGAGTTCTGAAGTATCTACAAGGTACTAAAGATTTCATGCTCACTTACAGGATATCTGATCACCTTGAGGTGATAGGTTATTCTGATTCCGATTATGGTAGCTGCCTTGATGATCACAAATCCACGTCAGGATATATCTTTATGTTTGTTGGAGGAGTTGTATCTTGGAAAAGTTTTAAACAAACACTTACAACAACTTCAACTATGGAGGCAGAGTATGTGGCCTATTATGAAGCTACTCGACAGGCAATATGGTTAAGGAATTTCATTTCTAAGCTTCATCTTGTGGAGACTGTTTCTAGACCTCTAACCATATACTGTGATAACTTTGTTGTGGTGGGCTTTTCTCAAATATGCAAGAACTCCAAGCGTTCGAAGCATTTTGATACAAAGTATATGTTTGTTAGAGAGAAGGTTAAGGAGTTTCAGACCCGTATAGAGCATATACCCACCGATCTTATGGTGACAGATCCTCTAACCAAAAGCTTGATTTTTAAGGCTTTTGTGAATCATGTAACTTGTATGGGTCTATTTAGATCTTTTGATGCCTTGGACTAGAGAGAGTCTGTCTTTTATGTTATTTTTGATAGCAACATTGTATTTGACTATTTTGTTATTCAGTCTAAAGACTTTTGCTTATACTTGTTGCTATTATTGTTATTGCCATATACTTTCTTGATATACTGCGCAGATACGGTTAAATATTTGTATATATATGGCATTTTGTTGGAGATATTTTGTACCCAGTCTCATTTTGTTGTTCTGAGATATTTTGTTAAATCTCAGTTGGCATCTTGGGTAGATGCTTGGGCCATTTTGTTTGGAATTGCACAACCGGATCACCATTTTATGTGCATTTCCTTATGACACATTATGTTTAGGTCATCGAGGTATGGGTATCTTGCATATATATTATCAGTACTCCTATCGGGTCTGATTTCTATACTACTGAGGTACTTATAATCTCATTTTGGACTTATGATTGAGAGATTGTTGGCTTTACTTTGACGTCCTATTGTGACCACATATTGTTATATTAACCTGGGATTTGTTTCTGTTGTTCATTAATATTGGTTATGCTGTCCAAGTGGGAGAATGATAGAATTTTATCATAATTATGGACTAGCATAATAAACATAATTTTGTACAAACCCCAATTAATTAGATATCAATGGTACTTCTCTTATACGTGTCATTAGGCTTGTGTTCATGGCCTTGCTATGATGGGTATGCTTGGCCCATGTATTGTAATGCACAGGAGGTTTTATTGCTAGCCAACCTTAAATACAGTTGCCCCATTGAGAACTGTACGTGTTTCTTTGGAATAGTAATAGTCAATCCTCTATGTCTCTGTCACTTAGCTTCACAGAAAACAACGATGGATTCAATTATTTCTCAATTTTCAGGTATTTGTCCATCCAATTCTTAAATCTAACATGTTGCAATTTTAGGGTTAATTAATTGTATTGATTAATTGTGAAATTAATTTGCAATTTTGTTGTTGATTTTTTCTTCAATTGATAAATTGTAATTTATCAATGCTGTGACATATCGTAGATAATCGATGGCAACACTAATTACTTAATTGCAGCCAGTAAATTATTTTCTTACAACTTATATATGACTATTAATTTTTTAATAAATATATTTCTTTCCATATTTTTTAATTATACTAAATACTCAATACTAATAATAAAATCTCTAAAATAATTATCATTCATTTTAAATACGCTAGCGAGAGAGCAAATTACTAGTGAGCGTGAGAGGAGTGAGCGAAACACGCTATAGTGACTGGCAAGGGAAGCTAGGCGAGCATTGTGTGCAGGAAGAGTTCATTGTAGATTAACATGAACAGTAGCTGACCAACATGGAAATCTCTGATCGGGGACATCACTCCCTTAGAAGTAATCCGGACCCACTTTCCCACCATTTTAGGAAGCATTAGAAAGTAACAGTGTTTTGGAGTAAGATAGTTCCTTCTTCCACCTTGATTAATCATGTGGTTTCTCCACCCCTCGAGCTATTGCAAGAAGGTGCTAAGGTATGGTGTAATAATCTAGTTAGTTGGTTTCTTCCTTAACAAGAGACCAGTCCTCCTTTTCATACCGATATGGGCATAATCAAAATGGGATAGTCAAGGACTACACAAGATTCCGCTCACCGAGGCGGATACTTTCCTTTTCAAATTTTCAGATGTCGATAGTATGGCCTTGTTTGGTAAATGACTTATCAGCAATTTTTTAGTTAATTAAAAGATTTCAGCTGTTTGATTGGTAATAGCTGATTGGGTTGGCTAATTTAACTCAAGTAACTGATTTTGCAAAAGCTCCTGTGTAGGAGTGTTTTGTCTTTAGCTGAAAATTTAGTATATAAGAAAGTCAATTAACCCTTTACAACCATCCTTCCCTATGGAAATTTTTTTAGTTCTCTCTTTCTTCCCGCCTTCTATCTCCCCTCCATGTTCTTTCCCTCCTCCCTGTTAGAGTTATTCCTCACCGTTACTCTGAACCTAAGGCTTTTAGATTTTTCTTCTCCTCCGGCTTAGGTTCCTCTTTATGTTCATCCTTCTTCTCCTTCTCAGACAACAATTTTGGGATCGAAGATATGAGCTGCACCTGTCTGTGACTCTTCCTCTGAACTTTGTCCAAAACTTTCAAGGGATCATCTTTCTCTCCCTTCACAATGACTGTGCTAGTCTTATAATCAGTAATCACATCTTCAACACATAAAACTAAAAGAACAAAGAAAGCCCATTAAAAACTAGCCCATACCCATTACAAGGAACAAGCAAGCAATGGATATTAACACGAAGAACCCACATTTAAAGCCTAGATTGTGGATTGTTAGGATGATTGAGGAAGCCAAAAGAGAAACCCGTGACTATTAGATTCTAGTCTTTGTTAAGAAATTTTGTCAGTTAGAAATATATATTTAATTGGTTTTGTGCACAATGTTCACTTTTATATGGCATTTCTTCTTTTACAAATGCTACTACTACTACTACTACTACTACTACTGTTGGACCCGATCTTTTAGTGGAATTTAGAAATAGTAAATGAAATTAAATGAGTGTTTTTGTATATGTATTATGTTATAGATGAAATTGTGCTTTAAGAAAATTAATGAGAAAAGAATCGATTA
>JAOTAX010000006.1:31295519-31319137 GCA_025629825.1 Erythroxylum guanchezii
AGTAAATAAGCCACTAAATGTTTTCTTTGAATCAAGAAAGTTTAATGATTTTAAATTGCATCATAAGTGTTGCATTTTTTGCTTCATAAATGAAATGAGAAATTGTTATATGTTTGCTACATGAATTGTGTGATGATTTATGAAAAGACTTTGAAAATGATCCTTTTTGGAAAAGATACATGTTTATGAAAAATCAAGTTTCGAAAAAGTGCCATTTTGGGCAACAAGTTGACAAGTTAAGAAATATGTGTTATGTGGGTTTGTAATGGTCCCCTAAGTTAAGTCACGTGTACGTTGACCTGCCTGTTAATGGCATGGAGCTTTTTTAGGAACTCTCATAAGTTCACAGCTATGCAAAACCATTATGTTGGATCGCGTTAGTACGTTCTGTTCACAGCTACACAGGACCATTATGTAGAATTGTGTAGTACGTTCTGTTTTTGGATCTACCCGAACTATTTTGATATGCTTATATTCTCATGACAAGAGTGATGCATACATAGTTTGCACCACCCAAACCATTCTGATGTACTTATATGTTTATGTTATGTGAACAAGTTTAATGCATTCATGTTTTGTAGTTTGTAATTTTGACTACATGATAAGAATTTGAAAAAAATGTGCTTTATGGATTTCAATAAAAATTTTCTATGACAAGTAAAGATTTTCAAAGGTTTTGCTTATTTTCCATTATAAACTGTTACCAACGAGTTTTCAAGCTCACCCCCTTTCTGCCCTATCTTCAGGTGATAGCTAAGAGATCAAGTGATTAAGAGCCTAAGGGAATTGTTTCAAATTTGCTATTATGTATTTTGTAATAAGCCAATGGTGTGGCTTTTGATATGTAAATAAAGTTTTTCGAACTCTTTTGCTTTAGTAATGAAATGAGAGATTGAATTAGTTTCAATTGCGTATGTTCATATTGACTTCCTTGTAAAATGGTTGAGTTGGAGTAATAACTTTTGATTTGATATTTGACTGTTGTGGGCACTCCACCCTTGTGGGATGATGTCTAATAAGGGTTCATGGAAATAACCCTATAGGATAATATACACACGTTTCATGATTTTGCAAGAGTTAGATTCCAAAATCAAGTATGGTATCAGAACAAGAGTTGGGTTCTGGAAGCGGGATCTAACAATTATGGTATCAGAGCAAGAGTTGGGTTCGGAAATAAGTGGGATCCAACATTATGATTTCCCTATGTACCCTATTATACTCCTTCTCTAAATCAATAAAAATTATATATAGGTTACGTTGTCTTTCCTTGTAATATTTTATTAATCTTCTTAGGAGATATAAAGCTTATGTCGTGGCCCTTTCTGTTATGAATCCAAACTATTTTTCTGAGATAGTAGCATCATTTCTTACTCTCTTCTCGATCACCTTCTCCCATAACTTCATAGTGTAACTAAGTAATTTGATGCCCCTATAGTTGTTATAGCTTTAGATGTCACCTTTGTTTTTGTATAAAGGAACTAACATACTAAATCTCAACTCATCCGACATTTTGACAGATTTAAGGATCACATTAAAAAGCTTGGCTAGCCAAGTGAGACCCTCTTCACCTAGGCTCTTTCGCACCTATATAGGTATCTCATTAGGCCCTATTGCCCTTCCACTCTTCATCTTCCTCAATGCTTTTTTTAAAATACAATACTCCAAAATGTAGATGCAGAAGCAAGTGAGGAACAATATGAAAATCTTGTGAATGCCTCAGCTAGGGATAAAGGTGAAGTTAAAATCAAATATACTAAAGATTAGTTAAACACCCTCCCTTTTGCTTAATTACTTATGATCTTTTTGGAATATTATAGGCTTTAATGAGCCTCATAAAGGTCCAGCTATTAAGGATCTATTAAGGGAAAAGAAACCAATTCTGTTGGGGCTTCTAGAAATAATAAGAAATATGAATCAAATGACTAGTATTATTATAATGGTAGAATTTTCATTGCATATAACACTCAAAAATTGAAGGTTTCAGTGAGCAGAACTTCAGATTAGTTTATTCATCTTAGGTGCAAACTCTATAAGATAGGGAATGAGATGGAAATCACAATCATCTATGCAGCTAACTTGGAATTTCAAAGAGCAAGCTATGGGAGGAGCTATTCTCAATTCATTCCTTTTTTTTTCTCTAATTTTTCTAGTTTTGTCTCTATTTGGTCTAGTTTTTTAAATAATTTGTCATAGCATTTACATTCAATGTTTATTATTCTATTATTAATTTTAGTAATTAAAGATTCTAGTATTTTGTGAATTTCATTGACTTTATTAATTTTTTGTCATTGATAATTTTGATTTTTATTAAATAATGGTTGTATTATAGTAATTAATTCTTCTAATTGACCTTTAATACTAATTTGTTTATCTAGTAATTCAGATAATTGCTTAGTAACACTCATAATGTATTTTAAAGGTGACTTGATAATTCTTGAAGTTGTCTTTTAATATTAACTAATTCATTAACTAATTGTTCTATATTCTTGTCTACTTTTTCATTTGATGTTCCAGGCTCACTAAACCTAATAGGTTGTTCTAATCTTACAGATTGTGATCGTAAAAGACTATGTTCTTGTTTAAGTATCTTAGTTTCACATAAAGATAAGTGAGGCATATCATTAAAACTTGTTATGTTTTGTAATTTTATAGGATAATTGATATTTGGTAATTCTCTTTAACTAGTTCTTAAATTTATTCCCACTTTTGCTACATCGTTAAATAATTGGTTGATATAAATTCGATATGTATTTTTAAATTCAATACTATGATGAGAATTAGTTAAAGCATAACTTATCTGATAAGTAATTGAAAAGTGATATTCTCCCATTGTCATTAAATTTTCTTAGTAAAACTTATAGGCTATAGTAATTGTTTCATCTAGATTTTGTGATTGTAAAAGAATTCCTAATTTAAGGAGAGTATTAAATTTGATTTTTCCATAAGCTAAATTTCCATTCATGATTCTAATTACTTAGTCTTTTAAATCAGTCATTCTTTCATCAATTATAGCCATTCTTATAGGAAAATCTATTCCTTCTTGAAAAGTGGATTTTAACAAAATTTTGATTGTAGAAAGATGTATATATCCAATTTTATGTCTCTTGTCTTTAGGATTTTTTGTAACTGTTTATAAATTTGTTCTTGTTCTATTAAACTTATGTGAATATGACCATTATATTGATCTATTCTAATAGGTGTTTCATGTATAATTTTTCCATAATAAATGATATTTTGTCTATTAGTTAGATTTTTAAATGGATGGTGTATGATATCTTGTCCATCTTTTAGATTTAATTGTGTTTTTCCTATTTGTTTTTGTTTTTCTTGTGATAGTAATGTATTAATATGAAAAATTCCAATAGATTCGGTTAACTTTAAAGTATCTACATCTAAATTATTATTATTATTTTTAGATTCGTGAATTATTTTCAGTCATATTAATGAGGAATTCTTTGATGTTCTAGGATTTCGTTGTGTTTATGAATTAAAGTTTGATTATATAAATTATAAAGATTAGTTGCAATATCTAGTCTTTCTTTAATAGGAATTAAGCCATTATTATTAATACAAACTTGTAAATAGTTATATCTTCATTCATAATAATCTTTTTCTAATCTATATTTAGTGACTAAGTTTTCTAAATGAATAAATTCTATGAATAATTGATTGCAGACTGTACAGTTATTCATAAGGAAAAATTGTAACATAAATTGACGAATAGGACAACTATTAATGAATAATGAATTTTATAGTGTTCTTGAAATTATTTATATAATTGTTTTAATTATGATCTTTCTTGATTGTACGTTTCTGTATCTCTATTTAGAATTTCTTTAATTTTATTAAGAGTAATTTCAAAAGCATTTATATGTTCTAGATAGTTATAAGTATCGCTAAAAGTTTTAATAAGTTTATTACTAAGTGTAAGTTATCGTTTAGTATGTATTATTAATAGATGAATATTTCTACAATTTGCACAAATAGGCATTTTATTAAGCAAAAAATAAAATAATTAACTAAAAAGGGCTAGAAATATAGCAGGATCAACTAAAATAAAATATATAATAATGATTAAAAGATAAAAAACACAAATAATCATACCTATTTTGTTCTTTCTCTTCTCTGAGGCCAAACCTTAGGCTTAAATGAGATTTTGAAGAATTTAGACAGAACTATGATAATTGAGTTTTTATTTTTCACCCTAAGTCGAGGGCTCTTAGGTTACATTATATAGAAAAGGGCGATTAGAAGAATCTAAAACAAAGAAAGAAAAAGCAAAAGCTAAAGGTAAAAGAAACAATAAAGTAGATTCCTTTATCTGGGAATTTTGCTTTTATTGTTTAAGTGGCCGACAGATGGCCTTCATAGTTGCAACAGGTGGCTACATAATTGAAAACACTTACGTCACTCTTCAATAATTACATCAACTAATGAGTTGTCATCTTTTTCTTTTGAGGTGGAGGGAAAATTGGGACATTGATGTGATGGATATTGATGGAGTTATTGATAAAGAGCTTGCTTCCACTGTTCGAATAATTCACTGAACACTCCAGATAAAGTTGAAAACTTTTTCTTTAATTTGTTTGATTAGCTGGAATGAGTCAATAGAGATAGGTGTGCGATAAGTTGATATCAGAATAATTGGGCCTCTATAGTTGAGTTTAATTAATGATTCTGGAGTAATCTTTAGTCATTGCTGATAGACACCTTCAATGCAATGTAGGTTAAACTGATTGATAAGGTCTCAATCGAAGTCATATTTTGGTGGTTTGTTGATGGGTGGATACATACCATTGCTGATTCTAATTTGTACGTAGGCTATATGAGATAGTTGGATATCCGAGTCCTTGAAACTGTCTGCTTTTTTAAAGATCGGATAGCTACTGATGACTTTGATAAAGATTTCTCTTTCCTTTGCAAAGTGTTCTTTGTAATTTTTTACTACAAGGGTGAAACCTACTGGGAACTTAGCAAGAATATTTAAATTAGATAGATAAATGTTGTGGACTAATCCACTTTGAAAAAAGAGATAAGTTGTGAGCGCGTCTGTCTCTGGAAATAAGATAGTTTTGGGTCCATATCGTCCTCATTTTTAGGGATAATACTGAAAAAACATTTTGTTCTTCCTTCCATTCATTGAGTACTTGAAAACAATCATAGAAAATCTCATAAGCAATCCTTTTCATTTCATCCTTAAGTGCCCTTGTAGGTACTGCATTGATTTTTTCCATATTGATAGGTTTTCCCAAGGTTTTCATCTTTGAATCTGATGGCTATTTTTCTAGGGCCTGTTTATAGTGAAGTTTTAGTGAAGGTTTTTTGAATTCGACTAAAGCCTTTTCTACTTTTGAGCAGTTTGTATAACCTTAATGAATGATTAGAGATTTACGGATAATATGGATGGCGACTTTGTGTCATTCATCATATATTCCAGTCGTTTGTCCATTAAAAATAACATAGACTTTGGATTCCTGAAAATCTTCTTTTTCTGAGAGATTGGTACAACTGGTTTTGATAATGGATGGGTTGTTTGAATAGTAGGTTCTGCTGGAATGTGTGATGGACCAGTAGTTAAAACTATTTGAGTGATTTGTTGAGGAGTAATTGGTTGGATATTGGTGGGGTTATGTTTTTCAAGAAGACTAATGATTGATCTTAATTAATTAATTTCTTTTGTTATTATTTCCACTTGTTGCTAAAGGTCTAGTAATTTTGCTTCCGTTTTGGTGAGTGAATCCTTTAGGCTAAGGATAGCTGCTTCTATTCTCTGGTTAAAGTATTTGCAAGATTGTTAACAGAAGATTTTATATAACTAATTTGAAAATTATATTGATTGAATTCTAATTGTCATTTAATTAATCGACCTTGATTATAATTTGTTTAATATTATATTTAATAAATCCACATAAATATTTGGAATCTGTCTGAATTAAAAATTCGACAGGTAATAAATTCACTTTCCATTTTCATAATGTTTTATTACATGCAAGTGTTTCCTTTTTGTGAATATGATATTTTCTTTCAATGGGACTAAAAGTCCCATTGATATATTTACATAAGAGTTATTTCTTTGAGTTGGGTGGTTGTGCCAAAAGGCAGCCAGCCCATGTATCTACACTTGTATCAATTTGTGCAAGTAGTGTATCCTTAGCATTATAATTATATAAAGTTGGTAAATCCTTGTAAAGATTTTTTAATATTCCTACCGTTACTGTGTCTTCCTCTATCCATATCCATTAAGTTTTTGTACTACATTTAAGTTGTAACCTTTTTCTTTCTTTAGCTAAAATTTCAAGAAATCCTTGATCAGATATATAGTTTAATAATCCAAGAAATTTTTGAACTTCAATTATATTTTTTAAAGTCTCCAGAAATTGTTGTAGTTTTTCAAGAATATGTGGTCGTAATTTTAAAAACCCATTATTAAATTCTATGCCTAAATATTCAATGTTTTGTTGTGCTAATTTTATTTTCTTTTTACTTAAAATTAATCCTTTATGTTGACATCTAGTGAAAACTGTTTTTACTTTTTTCAAATGATCGTCTTTATCTTTATTCAAAAATATAATAACATCATCAATATAGGCTAGTGTAAATTCTTTGTTATCCATAAAACGTTGGTAAATACTAGGAGCTTGTTTTAATCCGAAAGGTAATACATTCCATTGGTAATGTTTTTGGGGAGGACATGTAAAGGTTGTTAATGGTTTTGTTTTTTCGTGTAATCTTAATTGCCAATAACCAGATTTGGCCACTAATGTAGTAAACCAATGATGTCCTTTTAATATATTAATGATATAATCTTTTTTTAGGTAATTTGTATGCATCACCTATAGTAGCTTTATTTAGTTCTTTATAATTAATTACCATTCTCCTTTTACCACGTTTTTGTTCTGAATGGTTATTTACATAGAATGTTGGAGCTGAATGTTTACTTGTACTTGGTGCTATTAATTGTTTGCATAATAATTATGAACATTCAGTGATAAATTCTTGAACTTCTAATTGTGTGTATGGGATATTATTTTTAATATTGATTTCCTGTGTAGGATCTTTTAATTTTATTTCAATTAATTGATTATTAGTATTCTTTTTAGGATTTAAAGGATTTTCGTTGTAGACTTGTTCTATTAAATTTTCAATTTCATTTTGTAAGGTAAGATTATTAAAAAGATGAAATTGTAATTGATTTAGCTTTTCTATTATAAGTTGTAGATTTTTATAATAAGTTGTATGGTAAATAGGAATTTTAAGAATTATTAATTTCTGATTTAAAGATTTTATTATTGGTGTTCTTAAGGTTATATAATATAGATATTGACAAAAGGGGTTATATAATTTAAGATAATTATTTCCTAAAATTAATGGTAATCCTGATTCTTGTTGATAAATCGAAGGTATAATAAAAGTATAGTTTTCAATAATAATATTATTATAATAGGTTACATACCATATAGACTTTATACTTCCATCTACTATTCTAATTTGTAAGGGTCTATTTATTTTTTCCAATTTTGTAAAAGGATTTTTGATGCTATACAAATAGTAGCGCCAGTATTTATATAGGCATTGACTTTTTTATTCTGAATAATCACTTGAATAAA
Organism: Erythroxylum guanchezii; assembly: GCA_025629825.1. Taxonomy (NCBI): domain Eukaryota; kingdom Viridiplantae; phylum Streptophyta; class Magnoliopsida; order Malpighiales; family Erythroxylaceae; genus Erythroxylum; species Erythroxylum guanchezii. The sequence continues at coordinate 31,303,127 of JAOTAX010000006.1, forward strand.
TGTTGTATTTGGATTCAGTTGTTGATTCTGAATTTTGGTTGTCATATTGATATAATGAAGAGATTGTAAAGTTTATTTCATAATCTGATTCAATAGGTTCTAAATTGTACTTAATTGCTGAATTTAAAATATTAAGTTTTTCTTTATATTTATTTTGATTTCATTTGGACATTTGTTTGCATAATGATCTTCTTCTTTACACAACCAACATTCACATGTTTTTTATTTTAAGGACAATATTTTTATTGGGTCTAAATTGTCGATAATTTTTCTTCTAAAAAATTTCTATAAGGTTTAAATGGTATTTTATAATTGGATCTAGGATATTTTCTTCATTTATATTTATTTGTAGATTTTCCATGTTTTGGATAAAAAGAATCACATCCATATTGTTGAGGTACTTCTGAATATTTTGAACAACATAATGGAATATTTGTATGTCTTAATTTTTGCTTAAGTTTAGCTTCTGGACATTTTTGTGATAATACTTCTTTTACTATGGAAATAGCTCTTCCTAGATTATAAACTACTAAATTATCTTGTTGTTTTATTAGAAATAATTCTTCTACTGTTTTTTTATAGGATAAGGAAATTTTTGTATAAAGATTTGTATATAAATTTCTTGTTCGGGATGTGTTAATTTATAATAATATTTTTATATTCACAAATATATTCTTCTAAATAACATATATCATAGATTCTTATATTATTTAGATGTCATCTCTTTTTTGATAAATTCTGTATAAATTTCATTAGTGACTACTTGAAAAGCTTTTATAGGTTCAATAGCATTAAGAAATTTAGTGGTATTCTTTATTCGTATTTCATTGTCTAATAAAAAATTTAATACTATACCTATTGTTTTATAGGTGATAAAATTCCATAAAGTACTTATATTAGTCAATCCTTCAAAAGGTTTTTCGAGTTGAATAACTAGTACTAATCTATTAAACCATTCAAGTAAAAGTTTTTATGGAGATATAACACAATCTAAATTAAGAATGGCATTGGATCCTAATATGACATGCTTTGGTGCATATTCTGTAGGAAATTTTCGTATCTTATTATTTTTTCTGTAGTATCCAATTTGATTTAATTCTTCTTGTTCAACTAGTCTATAATTCCATTCATATTTTGATTGATTTTCTCTTTTTCTTTTTCTCTATTGTGGCTAGTTTTGAGTTGTTCAACGGGTTTTGATTGTTCCATATATACTTCTTGATATGATTCATATCAATAAATTACTTTGTCTTGATCAGTAATGGGTTTTATAAGTTTATATTTTAAAGAACTATTGTCTTTATCTAATGTTAATTTATTAACTAATTAGATAGTTTCTTCTAATTGATTTTTTATATCTTTTTCTATATCTTCCATGGTTTTACTAGAGTTATTTTTGGCTTAGATGATCGGGTTGGCTTTGATACCACTTTTGCTTTTTTTTTTTCTAATTTTTCTAGTTAAAAGATTCTACACAGGAAATCAATATTAAAAATAATGTCCCATACACACAATAAGATGTTCAAGAATTTATCACTGAAATTGAGAATTACTATGCAAACAATTAATAGCACCAAGTACAAGTAAACATTCAGCTCCAGCCTTCTATGTCAATAACCATTCAGAATAAAAACGTGGCAAAAGGAGAATGGTAATTAATTATAAAGAACTAAATAAAGAACATTCTGTGATAAATTCTTGAACAAATTCTTTATTTAGTTCATTATAATTAATTACCATTCTCCTTTTGCCACATTTTTGTTCTGAATGGTTATTTACATAAAAGGTGGGAGTTGAATGTTTAATTGTACTTGGTGCTATTAACTGTTTGCATAATAATTCTCAACATTCAATGATAAATTCTTGAACATCTTATTGTGTGTATGGGATATTATTTTTAATATTGATTTCCTGTGTAGGATCTTTTAATTTTATTTCAATTAATTGATTATTAGTATTCTTTTTATGATTTAAAGGATTTTCACTGCAGATTTGTTCTATTAAATTTTTAATTTCATTTTGTAAGGTAAGATTATTAAGAAGATAAATTGTAAATGATTTAACTTTTTTGTTATAAGATGTAGATTTTTATAATAAGTTGTATAAATTTTCCTTAGCTTATTGAAAGAGACATTAACTATATACGATATCCCTCTAAAGCTCAGGGAGACAGAATCAACACTTCAAATCTTGGCAAAAACTGGATGGTGCTGCTATCAAATTACAAATGACTGGACTTAAATTTTTTGGTTGTTTATTCACCTGAAGTAATAAGTAGTATGGAAGTTGTCTTATTAGGAAGAAATTTGATAGAATATTGGAGAATAAGTTATGGATGAGCCAATTTCCCAATTCATATACTCACTTTAGAGCCCTTATATGCTCTGATCACTCTACTATAGAGGTATTTAATCTCAATTCCCCCGCTTCTTACAATTCTCTTTTCAAAATTTTAAACTTTCTAGTAAGTAGAGATGGTTTTTATGGAGTTAGCATAAGAGGTCTGAAATGTCAGAATTATATGATGTAAAATCTTTCAACTAAAGAGGAAGCTCTACTTACTTAGAAGTAAAATGAAAATTTTCTACAAAGCAGATTAGTCCACCACCTTTATCAAGCTATAAGAAGCTAAGAAAGAGTTCAGAAGTGCTCAAGAGGCTTGTTACACTCACTCGGATAACCATACTTACAGAAATACTGAGCCTGCTAAACTAAAGATGTACAAAATTACTCTTTGAGAGTATGATTCACTACTTATGCAGAAGGCTAGAATTACTTGATTAAGAGAGGGGGAATTAAACACTAAAATTTGTCATAATACTATCTTGGTAAGGAGAAACATAAACAAGATAGCTTGTCTGTAGGATTCAAATGGCCAAATGCTTTCAGCCAATAGTTATTTAAAGAATTTGATTGGTAACTACTTTAAATCATTGCTTAGTGCTCCAAACTCTCCTGGTCTTACTAATGTTCAGGAGTTAGTAGATCTTATTGACCCTCCTTTTCCCTATCTCAGGAGACATTAATGAAGATTCAATAGTCTTTAAATGTGCAGGAGATCAAAGATGTTATATTCAATCTTAATCCATCGAAAGCACTAGGCCCTAATGGCTTCATTGCCTACTTTTTTCAAAAAAATGGCTCATTACTGACAAGCTACTTGGGGAAACAGTGATTAAATTTATGAATTTAGGGAAGATTTTAAGGGAAATCAATGCTACTCACATTTGTTTGATCCTTAAACTTCCGAATACAAGTTGCCTTAAGGATTTTTGTCCAATCTCTTACTATAGTACCATTTACAAGGGGATCTCAAATCTTCTTGCTAATAGGCTTAAGGAAAAATTGAATAAGATCATTCATGATGCACAAGGAGCCTTTATCCATGGCAAATATAATTTTGACAATATTATTTTGGTGCAAGAGTTGATGAGAGATTATAGCTGAAGAAAATCCATTAAAAGTTACTTTATCAAAATTGATCTCTCCAAAGCCTTTCATAGATTGCAATAGAGCTTTATCCGTACTTGTTTAGAATGGTTTAGAATTCCAATCTTCTTCGTTAAATGGATACGTACTTGCATTTCAAACCCCCTTTTATAGCATCCTCATTAATGGTGCTCTAACCAACCATTTAGAGGTTCTAATGACATTAGACAAAAGGATCCACTTCCCCCTTATCTCTTTGTCATTGCTATGGAAATCTTGAACATAATCATTGGCTTCAACTTAGCTAGCAAACTTGATTTTAAATTTCATCATAAATGCAAGGAATTGTCTATTTCTCATCTTTGTTTTGCAAATGATCTAATCTTTCTTTTTGCAGCCCGTCAGGTATCCATTTTTGTGTTACGTCAATTATCATGAACTTCTGCAAAACCTCAGGAATAAAAATCAATCATTGTAAGAGTGGAATATATTCATCATCAAATGTTACCAACACTAAAAGACTTTAGCATATTTTTGATCTCGACATCCAAGGAATGCATTTCACTTATATGGGAGTCACTATTTCAGTGAAAAAAACTGAAATATTAGGATTGCTTGAAGATTATGGAGAAATACAAGAAAACTATCAATTGTTGGCAAAATAAAGCTTTGTCTCAAGTAGGTAGAGTTCAGCCAATCATTTCTGTTTTGAACAATCTCTATACACATTGGAGTACTCTTCTTCTTCTTCCCAGGAGTGTTATTAAGGAGATAGAGAAATACATCAAAAACTTCCTCTACTTAGGCAAAATTGACAATTTTAAGAATGCTAAAATTAAATAGGAACATCTTTGTTGGAAGAAGCATAAAGGGGGGCTTAGCCTTACACCAGTTGACACTTTTCCAACTACGCAAGTATCTAAAAGAATTTGGAGATTGTTCAAGGATAAATAATCTCTTTAGAGTAAATGAATGAATGAGTATTATCTCAGGAAAATCAATTTATGGCAAATTTTTTAAAGAAAAGAGTTTTCCTAGCCTCTTATTCAATTCCTGTGAAATAGGTTCATTATCTACCCTTCCATCAAAATACAGATAGGGAATGGAGAAGGAGCATGGTTCTGGTTTGACAATTGGACTTCACAAAGTCCTTTTAACCTCAGGGAAAATGTCCTTCCTCTGCTTCAAAAATCCTGCTTCAGGTAAGTGTTAACAATGTAATTAATCACTATTCTTGGAAATTTCAAGGTAGGGGTGCTGACATACTCCAAAGTTATTTTCCTAGCTATCATCCTAATCCACATGCTCTAGACGTGCCTGTTTGATCTTTAATCAATAGTGGAAACTACTCAAACTCTTCATGCATCAAAACTCTTAAGCCTTATAATCCTCTCATTCCTTGGTACAATTTTGTGTGGAAAGGGTCCTTAAAGCCTAAATCCTCTTTCACTACTTGGCTTGCAACTAAAGGTAGAATGAAGACTAAAGATAGGATAATAGGTTCAAATGACAAGCTAAGTGAATTATGTGTGACTAAACCTGAAAGTATAGGCCATTTATAATTAAAATGCAGTTTCACCTTCTTTATTTAGGCAACATTTAACACACTATGAATTTATACTATCCAGAATCATATTGGACCATAATTTTGGTATGGGTTGATCATAAATTCAACTCAATGTGTAAAGATAAAGTCTGCCTTAGTCTAAGCCTCAATTGTGCAGTATATATCATTTGGAGAGAAAGAAACTAGAGATTGTTTAAAAAGGTTATAATAGATAAGTAAGTCCGAATTCATAAGCTTCATTGTTGGACAAGGGAAACACTGGTAGCCCATCATATCAAAGAACATCTAAGCTCTTTCTCAAGAAGACAATGGAATCTTTAACTTCCTAGCTTTTCCCTAGGTTGTGTATATGAGCATTGTACTTCTTTTGTTTGATCAAATTTGTAAAGACACAAATTGCCTTTTATGGCTTAATGAATTCTTTTACCTTTAAAAAAAACTTATATTCGAAATATAATTAGTAATTATTTTGGCAAAAGGTGTTATTTACTCCCTATCATTTTGCATAGAGTTTAAAATAATATTTTCCTTTATTACTAGTTTCAATTTATACTCTGACATTTATGAAGTAACACAATTTACATCCTCAAACTTAATTTTATTAATTGTTTGTTAGATTTTTATTGCTAATTGTATAATTCTAGACATATGAATGTTGACATGGCTATTATGAACTTTTGTAGTTTGGCTAATAAAGTTTTGCATAAAGTCTAAATAGCTCATGTCATTATCTCTATTATCAATTTATACCCCGTGTTTACAAAATAACACATTTTGCAAAATTAAACCTAACTCTATTAGGTTTCCAATAGATCTCTATCACGAGATTGTTAACTTCTGACTGGTGGCATGCTAGTTATGCAAAAAGAGAATTTAATTTTAAAATTATAGAATATTAAAACTTCTATTATATAACAATTAAAATGTAATATAAAAGCAAAAATTTATATTCATTTATAAGAAGTTTGAATAGTATCTTCACTTATTCCAAAAGTTGTCATCATTACTTTCTACTATAAAAAGTGTATTATTTAAGCTATTAATAGAGAACTTTTAAATTTAAAATGTTTGTCAAAATTATCCACCATAGCTAATAATTATTTATGCAAAGTTTTTAGTGATTTTTATATTTCTTTCCTTATTTCTATAAATAAAATCTACATCTCTACAATTGGAAAAGTATAATAACTTAAGTCTTCTTATGTAAATTAGTTTTTATCATTTTTCTTTGTATCATATTTATTATTAGAAAAATATTTTAAATTTTAAATTTTTATTAATTACATATTATTAAAAGACAATGGATATAGATTTAGTTTATTATAATTTTAAAAAAGTGTTACATGAGTAAAAAATAGTAAATTTCATAATAGCCATATATTAGTGTCCATTTGGCCAGAATTACATAATTAGTATGCCACATGTAATAAGTTAATAATGACTTAACGAAGACTAATACTAATGGTACGAGGGTGCTAGTTGCACTATTTAGGAATGTTAAGGTGTAAATCGATACTAAGTGCTATGTTACACTTTATGGAAAAAGTTAGGGAGTAGATAATATCTTTTGCCTTAGAAATAAAATTTATAATAGCAAGCTAGATTGCATAGTTAGCATGCTATGCCTCACGAAGTAATAGCATCATGATAAAGATTAGGGATGATAATTGTGTTCAAATCTGGCTTGGTTTGATTTAAATTTGACAAGCTTAGATTGAGTTAATCGAACTTCGATTGTGACTTAGTTTTTTAAATTTTTGAGCTATAAGTTAGACTCATTTTTTTTAATTTTTGAGTTTTAAGTCATGTTTAGACTCATGTTGTTATGCTTGACCATGCTGAAAGCCAATATATATCAAGTGTAAATGATGTTGTTTTGAATAAAATAATGTTATTTTTAAAATTTAAATTAAAAAAGAAAATAATCAGGCTTGGCTTGAGCCCCAACCTAACCCACTGCTAATCTTAACAATAACAAGTATATAATAGAAACCTAATGGAGTTAAGCTTATGAGTGCAAATCATGTCATTTTGTAAATGTTATGGTGCAAATTGGTACCAATGATAATGGTAGGAGCTATCTTAGAATTTATGCAAAATGTTAAAGGTCAAATAACACCTTCTACCTACTATTTTTAGCTATAGTTATATCAAAATGTGATATTAATAGAACAGTAAAATTAACAAATGCATATTTATTTATATAAAGAAAGTAACTAATTTCATAAATTAAAGTATACAAATATTTAAATAAATGTATGAGTTCTTATTAGAAAATAATATCAGTAAAATGAATTAATAATGAGGATCCAAATGAAACATTACTTATATGTTTAAAATTTTTCTTTTTATAATGAGTGCACAAATTGATATTTAGATTTCAGATTATCATAGAATCTTATATGAAAATTATTCTATTTTAATGCTACTTATGACTTATTCTATTTAGAGTAGCTCAATCACTAATACTTAAATATAGTATACACTATATGGAAATAATTGATTAAATCAACTAAGAACTCATCACTCTAAAGTAATTAGAGAGAATATTCTATTTGTTTTTTATTATTAATGATTTGGGAATTTTGTAGTCAAAGTTAATTAATATCAAACATTTGTTTTCAAATATCAACTATAAATCAATTACTAATTTGTAAGAATTAACATGAATATATTTAATTGAGTATACACTAATTTTATACTCTATATTCAAGTGGAACAATGAATAAAAAAGGATTAAATTATAAGTTAGGCAAAAAAGTGTATTTTTGATCCTAAAATTTGTAGTAAAGTATTGGTCAAACTTAATGTTTTAGAATGTCCACAAAAAAAACACTCTAACTTTTCAAAACCATTAAATTTTAACTTTAAATTGATAGAACCCTTAATGATGCTAACGGTCTTGACACTTTTTTAATTGTTAATTATTTGAGTGGAACCATAGTGTTGGGAAGTTAGATGGCACTATAAGTTCCACTCACTTAAATTGAGCTTAAATTATAATTAACTAAATTAACCCTAATTAAACATATAATCAAATTAGTTCTAAATAACCTAAAATTCACAAAATCTAAATTCCCCCTCCAATTTAAAATCCGTAAAAATTTCATGTTTTTATAGCATATCCAATCTGAAATCCCTTCTTTGATAATCAAATCTCTTCTTTTTCAGTCGGTGAAGTCTCCTCATTTCTCGGAGCTACAGTCTACTACTTATTCAATGTCTGGACTTCTATTATTTTTTAGAAATTATTTAATTCTTATTTATGATATTAAACTTATAAAGAATAATCTTAGTTTTCAGGACACTTGAGCAGTCATATTTCTTACTATGATTTGGAAAGCCCAACTCAAATTCTAATTTTTAACTAGTTTACTTTTTATATCATTTATCCTAACTCAAATGCCCCCTCTTTCACCCGCACATGCACTCTCATATACCACATTTTCAGTCAATGGTCCAAGAAATGTCTTCTTTTGTTATATATGTGCACATACATGGTTGTTTGTTTTTAATAAGCACATTCAGGATCTCTATTTACGGTGCCACTTACCTATATTTTCTTACTGTTAATCTTTTGTGCTTTTGAAAAATTCACTCCACTTATTTTTCATGGCTCTTCTTTCTCAGTTTTCACCCATAGATGCAGATTTTCACATCCTAGTAATATGGTCCTCGGTGCAATACCAGTTTTCAAGCGATTGGTCTTTACATCAGATGCTCTTTCCTTTTCATTGATAGCTGCCTAATTCTTGGGTACGCTCGACAGAATCTTTTATGACTGATTCCTTGATATTTGCTATTTGTGGTGTGTACTAGAAGATACTAAGTTTGAAAGAGAAGTCGAGTGTTAAATGAACTCGAGTAAATAAAGTTCGTAATTGGATAATCTTATTGAGTATAGGACACATTGGTAGACCTCACTCGTTATGAGGGCATGTAGGTACCAAGTTCGCTTAGGTGGATGTCGTTCTTGTCAATTATGCAGTTAAGATTCACTTGTTACATATGCAGAAGTTAAAAATGTTCTGTGATGAAAATATATATACTGATGTTAGAACACGAAGTTGAAATATCGTTCGATTTGAAAAAGTCTTAACCAGTTCTGTTAGTGTTGTTTGAACAACATTTAGAATCTGATGGGAAACCTTATACTCTCATACCTGGTTGTTGCAACTTTAAAATTAATTTTTTAGACTAATAGATTGTTAGCATTGATTGGTATCGCTATCAGTAACCTATTATTACTCCTAAGCATATCTTAGGATTTTAGTTTTCTAGATATGAATTGGTTGCCCCATGTACTGTTCTCCAACATAGCCATTATCTGCCAAAGTGTCACTTTTCCTAATCCATTTTTGTGGCCCCATCAGCGTGTGCATGAGCTTAATGATTTTTAGGTCAATCTCGTTGCGTTGGGATGATTGATGCATTTATATCTATGCACCTGAAAGTTAAAATAGAGAAGCATTTCTTCCATTGTATTGTTTTGTACAAAGGTAAAACTTATTTATAAACCAGACTACATATAAGATATAAATGAGTATGCATGAGATATACAAGAATCTGAATTTCTTGTTATGATTTCAGCTAATTTTAACATTCGTCTCAAACTCAATACAGAATACTAGATGTCAGCTTTACCTTGCTTAACAAATCTTGAAAACAAGTTGGAAGATGCATTTTCGTAAATATATCAACCGTTTGGTTGAATGAGGAGACAAGAATAAAATATATTGTTTTTTTAACATAGTGTATAAAGTGACAATCAATTGCAATGTGTTTGGTAAGTTCATGAACAATATCATTGTGAGAAATTTGTATAGCACTTCTACTCTCATAATGAAGCATAAAGGGAGAAGAATATGTGATATCTATACCAGTTAATAACCACCATAATAAAAGTAACTTGAATGTAGCATCAATAAAAGCAAGATATTTTAGAAATAGTCTCTCTACTAATTAGGAGTAAAGTTGTGTATTATTAGACCTCTTCAAATCTCGCTCATTTGCGGGATTCATGCTAGGTGTTGTTGTTGTTGAATACAAGACTAAGCAATAACATTTTACTTTTTTCTACACCAACAGATAAGAGAATCACCTTATAAGAGATAATTTGTGGTAGAATGATGATTTATTAGATCACCAACCTAGACAACATTAGAATAGTCAGATAGGACCAATGAAGAATTAGTAGAGTAGTGTCATCCACAAAAAAAAGTTTCTTCAGTATAACAAAGCTTTCAAATCCCGCAAAAAAAAAAAAGAGAGATGAGCTAAGAGCATATATAAATTGGTTGACAAGATGAATATTATATGAGATGTGAGGTCTAGTAATAGTAAGATAGATAAGACCACCAACAAGTTGTTGATAAAAAGTGGTATCATCAAGAGGAGTGTCATTTAAAAGAGTAAGCTTGCAGTTATATGTTCCAAGGGAGTTGATACAGTTTTATTATTAGTGATGCCAGCTTAAGAAAGTTCAGATGTATACTTAGCATGAGAAAGATTATAACCTTTAAAAGCATAAGAAACTTTTAAAAATCAAAAGTGGTTGAGAAAACTTAGATTCTTTATTTCAAAATGCTAACTAAAGTAATGTTGTAATTATAAAATAACAGATGCAATATCAAATGTTATTTTCATATCATTAACATAAATTAATAGAAGAATAATGCCATAGGCATTTCTACAATTGAATAATGAAAAATCATATGGACTAGAAGCAAAGTCAGATTAAGTAAGGGTGAATCTAAATTAAAAACTAAGCCTTGAGGGCTTGTCTCAATACATAAAAAGCTCATCAAATCCTACACATCTTATAAGAAAAATGATAATATAAAGGAGGATCTATGTAAAACTCTTAAAAGAAATCAACATGGAGAAAAGTATTTTTGACATCCATATGAAAAGGTTGAAATTATCAAACTATAGCAATATCTAATAGACTACTAACAAAGAATAATTGAGTCACTAGTGCGAAAGTTTCTTTGTAGACTATACCATACTCTTAAGTGTATCCTTTGGCTACTAAATGAGCTTTAGAACATTAAAGCCATAAAATAAGTTTTGATTTTGTAAACTCATTTGCAACCGATAGATATCTTAATAGGAGAAAGTTCAATTAAGTTCCAAATATGATTTTTCTCTAAGACTCGATGTTCTTCAGTTATATCAAAATGCTAAAGAGGGTCAATACTTGCCTCACAATAAGAGAGAGGTTTATAAAGAGTTGCAATAATAGAATAATAGTAGAAATTAATAAAATGATGAAGATTTTGTCTTACTCGAGTCAAATGATGAAGAGAAGTGACAAAATCATATATAAATATAGGGGTTAGGATTAATAATTGATGCATATTTAGCGATGGCAATGGGTTTAGCCAGGCTTAGGTCGTGCCTGGTCTGACTCAGGGGCTGGGTGGCCTGTGGCTCGACGGGCCAATGGCTAACCAACTCGTGGCCCAATCGATAACCCAGAAGGCAACAGGGCAGGCCACGAGTCTGTCAGTCGTTGGCCAGTTGAGTCATAGGCCACCCAGCCCCTGACCAGAGCCTGGCCCTTGGCTCGTGGCCGGACCAACTCGAACAAAGTCTAGCTAGGCTGGGCAGGCCAGACCAAGATTGCCATCCCTATGCATATTAAGTGGGCAAAAGTGGGTTAAGGCTAATATCAAGTGTGTTAGAGTTAGTTGTTTTCAAACATAAAAATAACTTAATTGAGGAGCCTGTAAAAACCAAAGATTCAGAGGTGGTAGAGTGATTAAATTTAGAAAGTGAAGAGAACATGTTATTTTTCTGTAAGGTAATATGACGAGAAATGTGTAATCTATTAATGAAAGGTTCCTAACATTGATACCTTTTGTGTTATATCCCATTAACAAAGACACAACATAGGCTCTCGAGGTTTTGATTTTATGTGTTCTTGAGATTGTAAAAAAAACACATCGAAAGGGATATAAAATTGAATATTCAGGAGGCTTGCTAAATAACGTTTTAGAAGGAGATAAATTTTAGCAAAAATGAGGTGAGAATTCAATTTAAAGTGTAGACAGTAGTGAAGCTATTTCTCCTAAAAATTTGTCTAAACATAAATTGTAAAAAAGTAAAGCATGAATATAATAAAAAACATGAAATATTTTTTTTCAACTCATTCATTTTGTTATGAAATGTGAGGTCATGAACATTGAACAACAATGCCTTGTTTTAATCATGTAAAAAATGTAATGTAAAATTTATGGTAACTTATAACGATATTTTAAAAATATATCCCAATGAACTGATAATAATCATTAATAAATTAGACAAGGCAACAAAATGCATTGACCAAAGAAAAGGGGGGAGGACCTAAATGTTAGATGAATCAAGTTAAATGGTATGTCAAAAATAGAATCATTAGTATTGTAATTTGAATATCTAAATGTTTAAATGACTCAAAACTTTGTAGAACCTAAAAGCCGACAACAAATTAAAGGTTAAATTTTACTAGTTAAAGAATATCAAAATGAAGATCCCATTTATGAAGGAAACAATTGGTAACTGTGACATCAGACACAAGTTTTGAAGGAAGATAAAGAGAGGTAAGCTCAAATAATTGACCTACCTTGCATCATATCCCAAGAATCTGACTTATGAAAAAAAAAACATAAAAAGTTGGGCACTATAGAATTGGTTATCCTATAAATATATGACCTTTATACTCTTTCATCATCTATTGACAAGGAGTATCAATTGAAGACACTAGTATACATAATAAAGCATTCATTCATCTTGACATTACATTTTTCTGAATCTAGGTATTGTTTCATAATGTTTCAGGATATAAAAGAGAGACTATTGTTACCTATTTTAGGTTTATATTTTTGCAATCTTCTTAACGGTTGGATGTATTATGTTCTATCTTAACATACTCTTTCAGAAGTGCAGCGAGTCCATACTGATATGTACCATCCCTATTTATTGCAATTAATTTCCAGGTCAATGTTAATAGTTAGATATTATTAGCATTAGTAAAGGACTTGATTGGCTATGAATTAAAACTATTATTGTTGCAAAATCAACATCACCATGCTTATACTTACAGCTTTGGAAAATACTCTAAAAATTTTATAAGCATTGTAGATAAATTTTACTCACCATTTTCAATTTTTTGTAGTATCCTTTATACGCTAAAGGGCATCATATTGTAAAATATGATATTATGTAATATTCTGTAATTATAGGAGGAGATATTTTAAGGATAAGAGGAGATTTTCCTTTCTGATTTGTAATTATCTGATTTTTGTTTCTAGCGTTAGTTAGACACTATTTTATGAGATAGCCTTGTAATCGTGTGACAATGAGAAGAATATTTTCTCTCATCTTCTTCACGGTATCAGAGAAGGTTCAATGAAAACTTCACTTGCACATTTTGTTTTCTATGCTCCTTTGTTCAAATCCCATCATAAGCGAAATTGTGAAGAAGGTGTTTAATATGACTTCACCTTTCTTTTTATATCCATATAATCTCAATATATCCATCACATTATGTCTTCTGAATGGGATGAATCACAACATGTGGGAGAAGACCATGATGAATGCTCTCAAGGAAAAACATAAATTGGGTTTCATCCATGAAACTTTGACTAGATCTGCAGTCAATTCGCTAGAAGCTACCAATTGGGGGGCTTACAACTCGATGTTAATATCCTATATTTTTAATTTAATTAAAAAATCTATTCAACTAAGAATGGTTTTTATGGATACTGCTAAAGCGATATGGGATGACTTAAAGGACCGATTCTAGATCAAAAACGCACCAAGGATTCATGAACTCAAAAGCAAAATTACTTCGCTCTGACAATAAGGCACTATTTTGATGGTATATTACACAAAGTTGAAAGGGATGTGGGATGAGCTCAACAGCTATTCCAAAATCCCAACTTGAACATTCAATGAAGTGCAAGAATTCATAAAGGAATAAAAGGAAGAGAGACTTTATTAATTCCTTATGGGTTTAGATAATGCCATTTTTTGGACAAGTCATTCCCAAATTCTTAGCATGGATCATTCGCCATCACTAAGCAAGGCTTATAATATTGCTACGCATGAGGAACAACATCACTCTATTACTTAAAGATAAAAGGAGAAAATCCAAATGGTGGCCTTAGCAATATAAGTTCTGGGTAATCAACAACTCTATAGTGAGAGTTTTCACTCAAAATACAATGAGTTAGGGTATGAAATATTTGAGTGCTTTAAAATAATAGGCTACCTGTTAGCCCCTTAGCACATGCAGACACTTCACAGCTAATTGGAAACGGGCCTTAGGTGGAAGGTTAGCTGGATCACACGCATGATGGTGGCTTGCAAGAGTTCTAAGGTAACTTTGTAAGTTAGATCAAGCCTAGTGCGATTCTTGGTAGAGTTTCAGACCTTATACGACTTAACTTGGCTAAGACTGGGTTCTTGATGAACTAAGGACTTAGTGTTATACTAAATGAACGAAACAAACTAATGAACTTAACATAGGTAAACATTAGATCGGAACAGTTGCTATGAAAGGTTATGGCTTAGATGACTCATCATCAATGGATAAATATCATAAGGAGATCTTGGTTAATGTGGTAAATAAGATCACAATGAATAACATTAGCTCTAAAAGATAAAGACCATGTAGGAGGATCATCTAAAGATAGTGGAGATCTTCAAGAATATGGATAGATCATTCTTAGATAGATGTAATCTTTTATCTTATTAGTTGTTATATAGCTAAATCATATCAGATAGGGTCCTATTTAGATGGAGATGTCATCTAATTGGATAATGTAATCTAATAAGGATAAGATGTGATCTAGGTAGTTGAGTATAGTTAGGATTCTAACTTGTCCTTCAAGCCATAGATGCGTATAAATAGCTTATTTGAGCCTTACTCCTCACATATTAGATTGAGAGAGCATTCTTTGTATACTTTGAGGGAAGTAATAAAGGTTAACATTTATTGTATCTCTTTCGTGCTCCTATTGTTGTATTTATTAGTTTGGTGTTTTCTTAATAATCTTTAAGAATGTGAGAGTTAAACACTGCGAGGATTGTGAGACATTCAAAAACAACTTAGTTTGTCAACGATCACGTGGGAAGGCTGAATCTTGCTTAACGAACCTAATTGAGATTGTCGTGCAAAGGAATCGACAAAACTTACGATATAAGTTTGGTGTCCAAAAAGACCTTTTAAACCCTTCTTGGTTTAATAAAAATGTCAAGAAGAGGTAACAAAATATCTGGATCTAGGCAAAGTGGCAATAAAAGTGGCTCGAATTTTTCTAGAGGGAAATAAGGGTAGGTAGCAACTACAACAAATTTTTAATTACAATTGTAAATAATGAAGCTAGTCAAAGTATTATGCCAGGTTTGCTAAATGAGCAATTTCAACAATTGTTAAGTCTTTTGGATCAACGCACTAATAACAATGATAAACTCTTAAGTAATAACCTTGAATTATTGACTTGGATTCTTGATAATACAGCCTTTAATCATATTACAAGAAGGCTTAAGTTGATGGACGATGTTTAGAATGCATCATCGATGCACGCGTTATTTCCAAATGAGGCAACAATGAGTGCAACAAAGTGTGTACAGATTGTACTTAGTTAAAAAAAATGTTATATAGCATTTTATTTGGTAGGAAGGCTTGAGTTAATGAACAACATTAATAATGGATCACTAATGCCCATGTTGTTGCCAAATAGGACAACAACGAGTGCAACAAAGTGTGTACATATTGTATTTGGTTTGAAAATAACGTTATCTAACATTTTATACATATTAAGTTCGATTTGTAATTTAATTTTGATGTGCCAACTTATTAATGAGTTAAATTGCCAAATAACATTTAATAACTAGCAATGTGTGATATAGGACCACATCTTGTATGTAACATCCTACCCCCGATGGGAATGGTAGAATAGTAATTTGGAAAGGGCTAAGAGTGTTTAGATTGTTGTGACATATCCATGCATATTCTTACATGTGAATCG
>JAOTAX010000006.1:31319237-31336828 GCA_025629825.1 Erythroxylum guanchezii
ACTCATCATCAACTTACTACATTCACTACCTAAATCTTGTATATCATTTCAAATTCAAGAATTCTCCTTTTCTTTACTCATAACTAATCACTAACAATTTCTCATTTAATAGTTCTAATTTCTAAGAAAAGTTCAGGGTCCAACAAATTCTATCTCTAAGAGTCTCAAAATTTCATGAAGTTGAGAACTGGGTGCAGTACTTTTGGAGCTGTAGGTACAATTCATGTTCTGACTTCCAGAGAAAATCTGGATTAATCTAGATAGATTTTGGCAAAGTTGCCTTCTTGAGAGTTATAGATCTTTCTTTTATATTTCCAACGGTATATAGTATGGAATTTTTAGATATTTGAGTCAAAAGTTATGATCTGTATAAGTGGTGATGTTCTGAGAAGTGAATGTAAGACGAAGCAAAGTAAGATGAAGTGAAAGTAAGACGAAGCAAAGTAAGACGAAGTGAAAGTAAGACGAAACAAAGTAAGATGAAGTGAAAGTAAGATGAAGCAAAGTAAGACGAAGCAAAGTAAGATGAAGCGAAAGTAAGACGAAGAAAAGTAAGACGAAGAGAAAGTAAGATGAAGCAAAGTAAGACGAAGCGAAAGTAAGACGAAGTAAAAGTAATATGAAGCAAAGTAAGACGAAGCGAAAGTAAGACAAAGCAAAGTAAGATGAAGCAAAGTAAGACGATTAAGGACAAAAACAAATTGGATTCTTTTGGTCATAAGTTCTTCTCTAGACACCCAAATGATCTGATTCTTGAACCATTGGATTCGGAAGACATAGAGGAATACTTTCCTAGAAGAGAGTTTGACCAAATTACTTTATTTTCACCTTCTGATTGTACATGAATAGTAGACCTGAAAGGAGTGTCTTGGAAAAATCTGAAGTGATTCAATGAGAAATGAATTGCGAATTTAATGGCTTTAGTGAAGCATAAACCTAAGTATAAGTTATACTTATAGGAGTTTTGTTATGGGGATGGTTTTGTGAGGAATTTATGGAATGATACCTGGAATTATCATGAACATGCATTGTACATAATTCATTTCATACATGTGTATTCTTAAATACTTATGGTTATACAAATTGTAATATTGTGTATGTTATTTGTTATAGAGGGGCAACTGGAACGCCAACCTCCAGACGTTGCCGGATCTTCCAGGCATTAGCTTCGGAAGCAACTTGTGAGTCAACCTAGATGATTTCCTAAGATTGATTGATTTGATTCGATTTGCTTAAACTTTTAATATTATTGAACTGCTTGTGATTTGTTTCTGAATTTTGGACTTGAAGTCCGAGGAGTTAAAAGTTGGCATGTATTGGAAGTGTTCTGATTTGATGTGAAATCTTATATGATATGTGAATTCTTAACGAATGTTGAATGCCAGACTTAGGTCCGATGATTATGAGTTTCTGATTGAACATCATATGTGATTATCTAATATGGCATGATCAGTATGTGATGCATTTCATAAATTGCATGCTTAGATAAAGGCATTGTGACTTGAGTTGCCAATTTGAAGCGCTTCCATACAAAGCTTTGCTCCGTGAACTCTGATTTTGCACGTAAAGCTTTGCTCCGTGAACTCTGATTCTGCACGTAGAGCTATGCTCCGTGAACTCTATTCTGACTGAGCCCTATGGGCCAATATTTATATAAGTGATTGGCACTCAGTCACAGCATTAAGAATGAACACGAGTCTCATGCATATGATAATATAAGACTAAAGATCATGAATGGTTTGCAAGATGATATTGAATAACTATGTGACATGCCATGATATGTGAGTATCTGAACAATAAATGTATGCTTAAAATGAGCAATTATGTAAAATGTGATATGTGTATAAGATCCGATGAATTCATCAATGATGGTTCACTCTCTGAGTTCACAAAACTTATCAAAATTGCAACGTTGTCTTTTCAGGACCGAGAGACAACTCTAGATACTGAGGGGCTCTACTGCCTTGTAGATTGTGTTTTGGCAAGAGAAGTCATGGTTCAAAGGTCGGTCAGCTGAGATTTTTGGGTGGCTTAGATAGATTTGATGTATTTTCCTCTTTCATGTGGTACTCCTGTATTAGATTTCGTGAATGTACATATAGAACTTTTTGAAAGACACAATGTAGACTTTTGGTATTCATGAAATGGAATGAGGAAAAAAAAGAGTTGGTTTTTAAATGTTGTAGATTTCTTATGATGCTTTACAAGTGATTTTAATACCATGCCATACGAAGTGAGTGTTGTGATCGAGCGTAGCGTGCCCTTATCCTAGGGTATGTGCCAGAATGACCTCCGGGCACCCGGGTGCGTATCCTTAAGTAAGGGGGTGCTACATGGGGTCACTCCACTCTGATTTCTGGTTTGTGAATTAAGGTATGACTCTTTTTGGACAATGCAAAATACTCTTAAGCTCAAGGATTATATTAGACCATAGTTCAAAACTAGATTGGTTTATATCTTTAGAGCTACATTTTAGTCTAATAATTGAAGCCCTTTAGGTCCTTTGATGGTGAATGACTCATTTTCCCATCTAAAGATAGTGATTTCAATTGATAATATTAACAAATAAGGGATATATTAACTAGCTTGCTATAAGGATTAATAGGAAACTCTACTACTGGTGACCATATATATTGGACTAATAACCCCTTTGGTAACTTCTCAAATAGATCATATTAAGATATATTAAGAATTAGAAATCCCATAGTTCCTTGGTATCATTTAGTATGGTTTTCATAGGTAATCCCAAAAATGTCTTTCATCTTATGGTTGGATATCCTAAAAAAACTTCCAATTAAAGATAGAATGTTTGAGCAACAAACTAATGATAGATCTTTACTTTGCTCCAACCTCCATGAATCTTTAGAGCACATATTTTTCCAATGCCAATTTTGGAATATTTATGGAATAAGGCACTTATTTTTTTTCCATATCACCTATCCTACTTCCTCTTAGCAAGAAATACTAGATTGCATCATGCAAAAATGATGAAGGAGTAAACAAGAACTAACATCATGTAAAATATGCTTTAGTCAATTGGTGTATGAAATTTGGAAGGAGATAAAAATAGATGAAGTGGTCGTCCAAGGTTTTATTCCTATTTGTAATTTAGTTAATCAACCACTTTGAAGCTCTACTAGGAGTTTTGCTCTCAGATTTTGTTTGGTAAGTTGTGTATATTAGTTTTCCATATGATTATCAATGCATTTAAAATCTTTTAAAAAATCACATATTAACATTCTCCCTAAAAAAAAGTGAATCACAATACTTTTACACAATAAAGCTTATGGATGGTGCAGAAAACCAAAGATAAGAACAATGAAGTTAACGATGGTAGCAGTTGTGGCAATGACAGTTAATTGACCTAGACCAAATCTATACCTACAATGCACACTTTTAAAGACCGTCGTAACCTAAAAACACATTGACAAGAGCATACGTATTCATAAAGGATGGGTTAAGATTTCACATAATACTTATTTCTTTTTTTCCATTGTTTTATTTGAATGTATAGACATTTATCAAAATTGTAACATGGCTTCTAATCTTATAACATAAGATTTTGTATAAGAGAAAAACCAAAAGAAAAGAATAACATGACTCATTGATTCTTAGAGAATATTACATAAGGACTTTGTAGTTACGTTCTAGTGAAATTTGAAACTTATTCTCTTTTTTAACGTTATGCAAGAAAGGAAATTTTCTTAATCTAATTGATTAAAATATGTAATAATAAGTAGTAATGAAAGTTGAGTTACATCAATTAGTGTTTTATTAGGATAAAACTTTTAGTGTAACATACAAGTTGAATGTTACAATAGTCTTTTTAGTCCAATCGTTAATGCCATTATGAGTAACGAAAAATATGTTATGCATACTTATTTGCAAATTGTGTAGAAAATAAATCTTGACTATAATAATTCACCAACCATAAATTTATCCTACAATGAATATATATATCATCTTAAGCAATTAAGTCCATTTATGGACAACCATAAAAACAAAACGTAATAGAACGAAGAAATATATATTATTATTTATAAACTAAGTTGCTCCTAACATCCGATAAGTTACTTACTATACTAATTCTTCTTTACTTATTGGATAGAAAATGTACCATATCAATTTTTACCACTAAATCCCACTTAATGCTTCACAAGTCAAATTCAATTGTTTCAAATTCACATCATGTATTTTTTTTCCTAAATCGTTATTGGGGAGAAAGCATGCTTTGATTACAGATAACAACATATATTTCTTTTAATTTCTTAAAAAATATACATTTGTTTTATTTTCATATTGTAACAATAACATATATCTTGGGATATGCCAAAAATCATGTAAGAATACTCCCTTTCTATAATAGTTTTACAAATAAAATCCTCTTATTTTTATGTAGTATTAGAGTTCCCTTTATAAAATAGGTAGCATTTTAGTATTCTGTTGTAGCCTTTTCGAAGATAATTTGGTTACCTTAGTAATGTTTAGTACATATTAAGCTCTTTTACTTCTCAAGGCAATCACAATGACCCTCATTTTCCAACTTCTCCTCATATGCCACTAAAAAATCGATGTTGAGTTCTAAAATTCCAATGTCTAGAGGTTGAAGACGACTTGAAATGATATATTTTTGGCTGTCTAAAAGCTAGAAAGATGTCATTCCACTTAAGAGACATTGAAACTCAATCAACGATAATATTATATGTTGACAAATAATTGGTTCATATGTCATAAAGTAATCAACCATGTTATCTAGCATGTCAAATTAGGTGTTTCCGCTTTTACAATATCATTCTACACGTCAACAGACATGTTAACATTAGGATTTACTTTTTCCATGACATCCCCCACAGCAGTACCTATGCAACACTAGTTTAACTGATTCGGTTTAGATCGATTTAATTCAAACTCCTTGACCAACCTTTGAAAATTTAACTTAGTTATTTTTTTGCAAATATTTTCTTATATCTTTAGGTTTTTAAACCCATTTTTTGGTTCAAATTGGTCAAATTCCAACTTTATAGACATGATTCTTCATTTTTGCGTGTTTTCAAGCCTTATTTTAATGAATTTTATCTTGTGTGCATTACAGATTCTTCTACACTTCTTCAATACATTTTTTAACCAATTAATGTCATCTTTAATGGATATAACTATAATTTATTGGCTAGAAAAATGTGTAACTTTTTCAAAGTTAGACTTCTTTGGGTATTGCTATTAAAGAAATACCTAAACCTACTCAATGGCTAGATGAAGTAGAGGATATATTTGTAGAACATCTAGTATCATGGGATGTTATGAATCATCATATTTTAAAATGGTTTTGTAATATGTGTGCCAAAGTAATCAAACTTGATTTTTAATGGTTTGATACTATCAACAAGGTATGGAATTTTATAAAAAAGTTGTTATTCTATATTTGATGATCTTAATCAATTTTAACTCTATAAATGCCTTTATCATATGTAATAATAACTTAGTCAAACTATCATAGTTATATGTCTAAATTATAAGATCTTTGAGATTAATTGATACTCGGAGACAATAATCGACATAATGCCCACATGCCACTATCTATGTTAATCTTTGTGATTTAAAGCATATTAGGCATCTATTATTGACTTTTATACATAATTTTAAGTCTATTTGCAGCTAGCTTTGATACTATAATCAAATAACTAATTATAGAAAAGACTTAACACCCTTCAAATGGAGACATCTATTCCATCTACTTTCTTTTCTTACTACTCAAATCTCCTCTTATTAGAATTTTACTTGTTAAAACATAGCTAGGTAGAATGTATTTTATAACTACTATAAAAAGAGTGGTCATTACATCTCTGAATGTACAAAACAACTAAAATAAGGTAACTCTTTAGTCCTCTTATTTTGTTGTCACTACTATTACCATAGAGGATGCAATAGAGAATACATCCATATCTATTAAATTATTTTTGAAAGGATTTCAGACCCTTCTACATCAACCTCAACTAGATTCTAGTATTGTTTTCTCTCCTTTCCTATTTGTCACATCAAGTACTTCTTATTCATGGTACTTTAATTATACCTTTTGCAACCGCATTACCTCTAATTCCTCAATATTTGGTTTTTTTTAAAAAAAGCTCCTTATTTTCCACATATTATTCACCAAATGATAACTCTACTATGCATGTTTATAGTATAGGCACTGTTCAAACAACTAAATTGCCTTTTTCTTGATATTTTTCTTGTCTTTAAATTTTCTTTAAATCGTATCTCTATTGATCAATTATGTAAACTTGGATTTAAATTATTTTTAGCCATAATTGTACTATACATGATCTATAGGTGGATGAGATACTTGGGATAAAACTTAAAGTCAGACAATCATTTGAACTTAACACTCTTCATTTTCTATCAAAGCGTATTATTGGTGCTATTAAATGAAATATTTAATACCCTCGTCTTCGTCATCTTTCCAAGTTTAGACTTAATCTTTAGTTTTTAGCAATTCCTTAGTTTTGATTGTATCTTATGCCAACTTTCCAAAAATCATACTTTATCTTTTTATTAATAATGATTATATTATCTCAACACCTTTTGATTTTTTTTTGATAAATTAGTAAATTTGATTAATCAAAAGGAAAAGAGCTCTGTAGAAAACAAAAGACTGCCTAAGAAAGCAAGTCTCACTGCTGAAACCAAACTAAACAAATAGAAACAAATAAAACAAGAAAAAGCCTCTACAACGGTAGCTAACTAAAGGAATAAAACTAGGAAACTAAATATGCACAACACAGTAGAAAAACTACAACCACAACCTAAACAAGCCTTCCACCCAAGGAAATCCTTGGAAAAATCCAAAATAGGAAGACATTAATAGAACCAGACATAACACACTAACAAGCTGAACCATAAAAGCAGTCTGGCAGCCAAACAAAACTAGAAACAATCAAGGTGAAATCTTCACATATTTAAACCTAAAAGGGCCTTGAACTAAAATTTCTAAACTGGTGCTGGATCTCCTACTCTGCTGGAAAAAGAGAAAGTCTTCATTGCAATCAAAAAATTGAGGCTTTAAAGGAAAACCAGGAGAAGGAGGAGAATCTTCAAAGGAATCATCTCCTCTTGAGACCTCCAAATTGCCCTGAACTGGATCTAAAACTTGCAAAACAAAACATTAGAGAAAAAACTAAACAGACCATTCCAACGACTACCTTCCCGCGGTGTTTGAACTAAGATGTTCCATGACTTGAAAAAACACTCTGGTGTTATTGCTCCCAATATCCAAGACTGTATTTTTAAAGGTTCGGTGATTTCTTTCAGACCAAAGATTATAAACAATAATAGAAAGAAGAATGATAAACAGGTTAAGGTCAAAATTTATGTGGTTTGGGGGATGGCTATACCAATTAAGGACGGCTGAGAGATTTATCAGGTTAGGCAAATAAATCTGAAAATGGTTTAAAGAATGTAACCATACTGTTTTTGAGTAAGAACGCTCAAAAAAATAGATGATCAACAGACTCGTTATCCAAAAGGCATAAGGAACAATAATTTGGGACATAAGAGAAGAGGAGTTTATCCCTCATTTGCAACTTATTTAGAAAAGCTAGCCACAAGATAAAAAAGCACATTGGGCTAGTTCTTTTGTTCTAAACCAATTTATGCCAAGGAACAAGAGGATTGGGAGGTCTCAAAATTGTATAGGCCAAAGCATTTATGTAGACTCTAGAAGAGCTAGCTAGCCATTGCAATCTGTTAGGTAGAGAGCATACTAGTTGGTATGGCAAAGGATCCAGGGTACGGATGCTCTCATTTGTAGCCTCTTGCCAGGTCCAAACATTATTCCTGATAACATCAGAAACTTTTGCACTCATAGGCAAATCCGATCCATTGATCAATCTAGGAGTCGAGAGATCCACAAGGATGCCTCTAGGATGCCAAGGATCCTGCCATAAAAGAGTAGAAACCCCATTTCCTATCTTAAATATAAAATGGTTCCAAATAAGGTCCCTAACTTGTAATAGCTTCCTCCAACTCCAAGAACTACTATTACTAGGTTTAACACTCCAGAAATGTTTACGTTTAAAAATAATAGTATGCACCCACTTGACTACTTGCTCCTCATAACACCATAGGAAGTTTGCAATATTATGTGTTCTTTGTCGATGATTTATCAGGATATATATGTATTTACCGCTTATATTATAGGTATGAACTATTTTCTATTTATTCTCACTTTGTAAACATAGTTCAAACTTAATTTTCTTTCAAAATCAAAGTTTTGCGCACAGATAATGCCATAGAATATGAAAAAACATCTTCCACTCATTTTTTAACCACTAAGGAACTATTATTCAAAGATCTTATCTAAGCACCTCTCAACAAAATGGTAGGGTTGAGCAAAAGGATAGATACATACTTAATATTATCCAAAATCTTCTCATCATTTCTCTTTTATATACTATTAATCGTATTCTTACTCATCTTATAGGTAATATCTCTCCTTATAATATTGTATAATTTTGCTCCTAACTACTAAACTCTTAAAATCTTTAATAGTGCTTATTTTTTTCTTCTTTAAATGCATGAATATACCAAACTATAACCATAAGCACAATTATTTGTTTCTTAGGATATGTGATAAAACATAAAAGGGATAGGTATTAGGATCCCTTAATGTATGATAGAACACAAAGGGGGTAGGTATTAGCACAATTTCTTCTCCTTTATGTTAATGACATAATAATTATTGACAGTGACACTCAGGATATTTCCACTCTTAAGTTCTTTGAAAACTAACAATTTGAGAAGAAATACTTGCCTAATCTTATTTAGTTTTTAGGTCTTGAAGTTTTATTTGATAAATCTGACTATTATCTATCATAAGTAAAATATGCCACCAATCTTATTTCTCGTGTTAGTATCAATGACACCAAAACTACTATCACTCTACTTAAAACCAACGTTCATTTTCCTACTACTGATGAGACTCTCCTCAATAATGTTACTGTTTATTATTAATTAGTTAGAACTCTTATATGCCCCATTATCTTCTGTCTTAACATTACTACTCATGTTGTTCATATTATCAGTCAATTCATTTCAAGACATTGTACTACTTACTTCTTTATTTTTCTTCGTTTCCTTCAATACATCATAGATACTCTTTTCCATGGTCACTTTTGTCATTCTTCTTTATTAAAGTTATGAGAACACTCTGATATTGATTAGGTTGAAGACTTAACCGATTAACATTTAACTACTTGCTATTGTGTTATTGTTTCTTTCTTGGCACATCCCTCATTTCATGGAATAAAAATAAATAAACATACAAAAACAAAATACCAAACTCTTTCAAGCACAAACCTCTAAAATCCTTTAGTTACGTTGGTTATTTCAAGATATGAGTTTTTTCTTTTCTTTTGCAAATCCTCTCCTTTGTGATAATCATAGTGCTATACAAATTGCTCATAATGATGTCTTCTATGAGAATACAAAATATATTAAGATTGATTATCACCTTATACAATACCATATTATTTAAGGTACTATTTAAGTTGAACCTACTTTATTATATTCTCAAAGGACATATATTTTCACCAAATTTTGTCCACCTTAACGATTTCAAGAAGTTGTATTCAAATTTAAGATGTCCATCTCCTTACCACCTTAAGTTTAATAGGAAAATAAAATATAAAAATTATAACACTAGGCCTTATTGTATAAAATGGTTGTAACTATAACATATGTTTAGGGTGTAACAATTGTAACAATAGCACATGTTGGACCCCACTTCCGGAGCCCAACATTCGGAGCCATAAACTGTCGAAACACATTGCAAATTTTTTTTCAAATAATTAAAGTGTATGCAAAAAAAAGTCGATAAACAAATCAACCCTATTTATTTAAAACCATTTCAGAGACAAAGATGCAAATATTACTAAACACATTGAAGTTTCGGAAAATCACTTGGGCTCATACAGAACACGATGTTTGTTTTCATAATATCTTTACATTCAAAAACCACCCTTTTTTGCCTTAATACAAATATAAAATACAAAATACAAACTACACATGATACAATTGAATGCTTATGCTTAAGATGATTCCAAAATACAAAAATCCTGAACTAGCTTAATTTCAAAAGTCTTTAACTATCTTGGAGTTCCAATGTCTTGCAAGGATTGCAAATCTTCTCTTTCTGCACCTGAGGAGGGAAGCGTGGGGTGAGCTATACAACTCAGTGGCTAACATATTTATAGCCATTAGTAATTAACCAAAGTCAAGCATATGTATGTATATATATATATATATAACTAGCATTCATACTTTAGTCAAGCAATTTAAATATTCATAAATTTTGCTTAAATCACATAACACTCAATATACTTCATACTTGATCATTTAAAGATGCAATGAACAACAAACGGCTCAAGGATTCCATGAAACAGAATGAGGAAACCGAAGTTTATCCCATGAATAGAATGAGTCCATTTTTCAGAGCTCATATGCCACAAGCGGGCAGCCGGGAGAAGGCTCTTGTCAACGTGCACGTGACGAACAGAATGGTTCCACTCTCGCCCAAACAGAAGCACATAAGCATGCTCAGATCATTTTATGAAAATGCTTTCATACTTTTTCATGTTCTTTCCTTTCTATTCATACGAAATGCCATGACATATTCCAAGGCATAACATTGATCAAAAATCACAATTTAATTTTATCAAGATATCATGCTTCTTTCACGGTATAACATAATCAAAATCATCATGTATTTTCAACAAGTCAATTTCAAACAATTTAACACATATCCACACATAGGCAAGAATTTGCCCATTTACACAATAACCATAAATATATTACCCACATTGATTCCTTTGCTTAAAGACTTGACTTGCTCAAAATGCATCTTCTCTTTGCAAACAACCTGAGTTATCAAAGGTTCTTTCCTGCTGTATCTTTAATGTGTACTCCGTGAGATGATTTTACTAAAATAAGCCTCTATGACCCCCCCCCCCCTTGGTTCTTCACCAAAGGAAGAAATCTTTGGCTCAATTGGAAGCTCTTCTCTTCCTCTACCTTTTTCTCTTCTTGAACATCCTCAAAATCTCTCTTGAAGGCTAAGGAAATTAAAACCCTAGCTTGTTTTCTCTTCTTTCTCTCTCTCATTTTTTTCATGTTTTCTCTCTCTTATCTCTTTTCTCATCCACGCATTTTGCTTCTCCAGAATCTTCTCATTCACGTTTCCTCCTTTATTTATAAGCAAGACAACACTTTTTTTCCAATTATGCGCTTAATGAGTCTAAAAAGTCTATTTTATCCTTCCTTAAAGGCTTATGTTCTTTTAAACTTAAGTGTCTTACCAAAAATACCCTTGAACATCCTAACATAACTCTTTCTTCTCGAAAATGTTCTCCGTTGTCTTAAGTTTCTAATGCCTCCAAAATCATTCAATTTGGTTCAGAAATCCAAAAGTTGTAATCCAACACTTCAGACTGTTGTTAAACTGAAACAGTACACTATTCCTGACTTCTATCCAAAATTTAAAAATCTTAGAGACTGACTTACAGTTCACTTCCTTCAGATAATTTGTAGCTCTATGCCTCTAGTTTACCACAAGTTAAAAATCATCTCATTTTGAGCTCTACAAATCAAGATATCATCAAAATACTGAAGTATGTTCAGTGGAATAACATTTATTCATAATACTTAAGAGCACATTCATTGTACTTATCCCACCTTTTTCATTCAATCTTTCTTACTTCATTTTAGTTGGCTATTATTTGTGGTAGAGATGTTGAGCAATGTCTTACGGGTCCAATGGTTCAAGAATCAAGTCATTTGAGTGTCTAGAGAAGAAGTTATGGCCAAAATAATCAAACATGTTTTATCCTCAATCATATTGAACCTATCGTGGGACATTTGACCTAACTTTCTCTAGAGATATCGGATTTAGGTGTTCTTTGGGTGATTCGAAAGAAGACTTCAAGATCTACAACTTTTATGAAGACCTCAAAGACAAAATATATCTTCTGTGTTTTCCTCCTTCTAACTTTTGTATCTTCTTACTTTTGTATCTTCTCACTTTCGTATCTTCTTACTTTTGTATCTTCTCACTTTTTTATCTTCTTAGTTTTGCATCCTTATTAGTTTTGCTTCCTTCTTAGTTTTGCTTCCTTCTCAGTTTTCAAAATTGTTAGGACTTAACATTCCTCACATCCCCAAAAGTTCTAAATCACTATCTATACTCTCCAGAGCATCTCCACTTATAAATATCATAACTCTAGACTTAAATGTCCAAAAATTCCATACTATATACCGTTGGAAAGATAAAAGAAGTACCTACAACTTTCTAGAAGATAACGTTGCCTAAATCAGTCCAGATCAACCCTAATATTTCCCTAAAGTCAGAACACAAATTTTACATTTAGCTCCCAATGTACTGCACCCAATTCTCAACTTCATTTCAAGTCAATGTCCTCCATAAAGAAAATTTAATCCATGATTAATCATGAACACGAATAACAAAACATACATACATATATACATATATACATATATATACATATATATATATATATACTTTATCAACTTACTACACATATTCAACTTCATTTTTTGTTTTCATTTCACTTCTACCTTTCACCTTAGTTCTTCCCTTTTTAAAATCTCTTATCCACCAAAAAAATCATAGCAAATCATGAATCTATCCACATTTCTCATTTATTAGTTCTAATCTTCTAAGAAAAGTTCGGGATCCAACAGCATATATTTTGGACTATGTCTAATTCAACTCATAAATACTTCCTTTCTTTAATAATTACACGCAAAAATATTTTTAAAAAATTCTACTCAAATTTTCTCTTTTTTTCTACATACATAATTCATTATAATTATTGAAGTATCATTATATGATTAAAGAAGTTATTTATCTTTTAAAATCATAGTATTTTGCTAATCACTTGTACAATACTAAACATTTCAATACTTATTTGTGTGGACATTTTTGTGTGTACGAGTATTAGGATCCCTTGATATATGATAGAACACAAAGGGTATAGGTATTAGGATCCCTTGTCATAAAGATTTTGTATATCTTGACTTGTGATATAAGTGAACATAAGATATTCTTATCTCTCTTAAAATTTTAAATACTTAAAACTTCTTGTCAATTTTTTTTAATCTCACTGCATCCTTATTTCGTGAGATTTCTCATATAGGATCATAATCTAATAGTTCTGGTAGTTCAACATAACCTATGCTTGATCCTATCATATTTCTAACAACTATAGCTCCATCATCTCCTCTAGACAATCCTCCTATATTCACACACTCATCAATACCTCCTATACCTTTACTTACTGCTCTTTGTACGAATCAAGTAAATCATCCTTGTATTTATTTTTGAGATTTTGATATTTATTCTACTATTGTCTCCCTATATGAACCTCTTACCTATTGCGAGGCAAACTCTGACCTTTTATAAAATAAAGCAATGGACAAAGAATTATAGACAATTACTAGTCCTAATAACTAGGACATAGTCAACTTTCCTTCTGATAAGTTTGTTGTTGGTTCTAAATAGGTCTGTAAAATTATAACTTAACTTAATGGATTAGTTGAATGATATAAAGTCAGACTCGTCACTGAAGAACTTACATAAGCGTATGATATTAACTGTAAGGATACATTTTCTCATGTAAACCATCAACCTCAATTTGTAGTCTCATTATAGTTACTAATACTAAACATTGGTTGTTATTTCAAATGAAAGTCAAATATGTATTCTTCAATGGTGATCTTATAGAAGAAGTGTATATATAACCTTCTCCTAGTTATGATCATCTATCTAGTAAAGTTTATCAACTTTGAAAGACTTTATATAGACTAAATCAAGTTCCTTGAGCCTGGATTGCCAAATTTAGCCCCACTATTAGTCTTCTTGGCTTTCAATCTAGCTCTTATGATCATACCTTGTTCGTTCATAAAATGACTAGGATACACTATTCTTCTCCCTTATGTTAACGACATAATAATTATTGACAATGACACTCAGGATATTTCCACGCTTAAGTTCTTCGAAAACTAACAATTTGAGAAGAAATACTTGCCTAATCTTATTTAGTTTTTGGGTCTTGAAGTTTTATCTGATAAATCTAGCTATTATCTATCATAAGTAAAAGCCACCAGTCTTATTTCTCGTGTTAGTATCACTGACACCAAAACTACTATCACTCTACTTAAACCCAACGTTCATTTTCCTACTACTGATGAGACTCTCCTCGATGATGTTACTGTTTATTATTAATTAGTTAGAAGTCTTATAACTATCTTCCGTCTTAACGTTACTACGCATGTTGTTCATATTATCAGTCAATTCATTTCAAGACATTGTATTACTTACTTCTTTATTTTTCTTCATATCCTTCGATCCATCAAAGATACTCTTTTCCATGGTCACTTTGGTCATTCTTCTTTATTAGAGTTATGAGAACACTCTAATATTAATTGGGTTGAAGACTTAACTTATTAACATTTAACTATTGGCTATTGTTTCTTTCATGGCATATCCCTCATTTCATGGCACAATAAGAAATAAACGTACAGAAGCAAAATTCCAAACTCTTACAAGCACAAACCTCTAAAATCCTCTAGCTACATTGGTTATTTCAAGATATGAGTTTTTCCTTTTCTTTTGCAACTCCTCTCCTTTGTGATAATCATAGTGCTATATAAATTGCTCATAATTATGTCTTCTACGAGCATACAAAATATATTAAAATTGATTATCACCTTATACAGTACCATATTATTTAAGGTACTATTTAACTTGATCCTACTTTATTATATTCTCAAATGACAAATATTTTCACCAAATTTTGTACGACTTAACGATTTCAAGAAGTTGTATTCAAATTTAAGATGTCTATCTCCTTATCACCTTAAGTTTAATAGGAAAATAAAATATAAAAATTATAACACTAGGCCTTATTGTATAAAATGGTTGTAACAATAACATATGTTTAGGGTGTAACAATTGTAACAATAGCATATATTTTATACCACGTCTAATTCAACTCAGAAATACCTCCTTTCTTTAATAATTTTACACACAAAAATATAAAACAATTTTCTGCTCAAAATTTGTCTTTTTTTTACATACATAATTCATTATAATTACTGAAGTATCATTATATGATTAAAGATGTTATTTATCTTTTAAAATCATAGTATTTTGCTAATCACTTGTACAATACTAAACATTGTTGTGCAGACATTTCTGTGCGTACGAGTAATCGGCAACATATCCAGAGGCTTAATGGTGGGGTGCCGGAGAACTGACCACTAATTAACTCCGTTAAGAAACTTATTGAAAAGCTGACTACCAGGC
Organism: Erythroxylum guanchezii; assembly: GCA_025629825.1. Classification (NCBI taxonomy): domain Eukaryota; kingdom Viridiplantae; phylum Streptophyta; class Magnoliopsida; order Malpighiales; family Erythroxylaceae; genus Erythroxylum; species Erythroxylum guanchezii. The sequence goes on from JAOTAX010000006.1 coordinate 31,334,614, forward strand.
TCGTAGAAGCTTTCATGACGAGATAAGCATTTGAGAGCACATGGTTTTGCAGGAAATGTTGAAGGGTTAACATACAAGATGCTTATGCCGTTTAGTGCTTGCTTGAACGATGTGAGTTTGATTGGTGTAGCCGTCCGAATCTCTGGTTGATATGGAAATGATTCTTGGTGATGTTAGAAGTAGATCGTGCACTACCAACAAATTCGCATACGTCAAATAGGAGGAGATAGGTAAAGATTTCAATGAGATAGGTATAAAAGTACCTAAATTTCCGATGTGAACAATAGGATTTTGCGAATATTATGGAAATTGATTTGAAGAGTAGACGATATTAAGTTCTGGAAAGAAATTTCTGTGGACTCAAAACCTGAAAATATAACCTAGATGCCAATATTTTATAGAAAGTTTTATGAAGCGATGACATAGTTACCATGAATTTGTTTTGTCCTTTAACATCAAAACACAGTCTTCTTTATCCCACCAAACAAATTTTGATTTTTATGCAAAAATAACACCTAATTGACAAGGAAAATCCATTTTCCATATGATAATAATTTAGAAATTGAAATTGAATCTCAAATAATAATTTTGAGATATACCACCATTAATTTTTGACCATTAGTTGTGACGCATGTACGCATGACTAATAGATAGAGTAGCAAAGTCTGTAATGGCAAGGTCGTTTTCTTAGGTATTGAATTCCGAATTAGACTCAAAGAGGATTACATGGGCAGTGCTGCTCTGGGTAGAGTAGCAGTCAGTCGTGAGCAAGGTCATTTTCCTAGGTGGTAAATTCCAAATTAGACTCTAAAAGAGGATTACATGGGCAGTGCTGCTCTGGGTAGGGTAGCAGTCAGTCGTGAGCAAGGCCATTTTCCTAGGTGGTAAATTCCAAATTAGACTCTATAAAAGAGGATTACATGGGCGGCGCTGCTCTGGACCAGTATAGCAGCATATAACTTGTCATCTTCTACAGGTTAACTTCAACAGGGACAATAAGCATATGGTTCAAGCCACGATGATATCACCAAACTTGATAGGTATGGATTCGTTGACTAATTTCACAATAATGGACAAAAATAAAGCTAAAATTACAGTTTTGGTGAAAATAACAGATTTTTCTTTATGCACAACTACAAACAACTAAGGCCACAACTTTTTAGGAGATAAAGAAGCATATACTCCTGTGATTTCAGTTCTCTTCGTATATTATGTTTCATAATTTAAGAAATTAAAAACGTATAAAGTAGAGAATATCACGATAATGCTAAAAATGTAAGCTTTTTTTTCAAAAATTATTTTTGAAATTATCAATATTATTTTATATGGGTAATCTATATTGATTTTATAAATAATATAATCATTCTTCTTCACGTAACTTTTTTAAAAAAATTAAAGAATGGTGTTACTTATGGCATAAGCCTAATCCAAAGTTTCTACAAAGAAGCAACTTCAACAAAAAGAAAAGACTGATCTTTCAACTAGAAAATAGCATAATTGTAATAGCTCATTCTTTATATTGAGGGTTAGAGCTTTAGTTGTCATTGGGAATTCATGAAATACATTTTATTCACATGTATATCATTAGCATACACACATGAATTATGAATTATGATTTTGTACACATTGTAAGGAATGTATATACACTCAATTGACTCATTCCGGGCTATGAAAATATTAAAATATTCATGATGTGAATTGTGAAACGTTTATGCATTGAATTTTGGTTTGATTGATTACAAGTAGTGAATTTAGAATTAATTGATATAATTGGAAAATTGAGGAATTACATGCATTATTTTGATTACCGTACTGTACCGACCAGTATGTACCGTTCTGGCCGAAAATTGGTATCGGTACGGGTATAGATGGTACCGGTAAAAAAATACCGGTCGGTACCGGCCAATTTTGTCGGTACCCACCGGTATTCAAAATACCGGTCAAATACCAGCCGATACCGGAAATTTTAAAAATTGGGAGACTTTTTTACAAAATTTTCCTCCCTCCCTCCTACCTCTCTTTCCCTCCCTTTTTTTCAAAGTTTTTAAAATAATAATAAATATTTTATTGCTAATAATAATTATCAATTAAATAAAACTTAAAAATAAATTATTTTTATTTTTATTACTAATAAATTATTTTATTTTTATTACTAATAAATTATTTTTATTTAAATTTATTTTAATATTTTATATAATATTTATTAATAAATACT
>JAOTAX010000006.1:31343151-31353312 GCA_025629825.1 Erythroxylum guanchezii
CCGGGGGGGGGGGGGCCCCAGGGATGTTCGGGTGTTTTAAACGTGATTTACCGACGAAAATTTCTGTCGGAAATTTTAAATCTTATTATACTGCCTTTAATTCCCGCCTTTAAATTTTATTATAACGCCTTCCCTCTATAATAATTTCAGTATAATTACCGACAGAAACTTTTGCCATCCCTAAAATCCGTCGCTAATTTTGTCAGGATGGTTTCCCTTCATTTTTAGGGACGGAAATTAGAACCGTTACTAAACAAAAATTTTTCACGTCAATTTTAGCGAAGGAAATAGGTTTTCCGTCTCTAATTTTAGTGCAATTACTGACATAAACTTTTGCCGTTCCTAAAGTCTGTCGCTAATTTTGCCAAGAAGGTTTCCCTCCATTTTTAGTGACGGAAATTATAACCGTCGCTAAATGAAATTTTTCACGTCGATTTTAGCGACAGAAATAAGATTTTCGTCACTAATTTGCTACGTTTTATTTTTCGTCAGTAATTTTCTGTCGCTAATTCCTGCTTTTCTTGTTGCCTCACTAACTATATGATTATTTTTAGAGTTAATTACCAAAAAAAGCTCAAATTTTGTCAAATTTTTAATTATAGCCCAAACTTTAAAAAGTAGCAATAAAATGCTAAAATTTTCAATTTTTCCAATTCTGGCCCAAACTTCAAAAAGTGACAATAAAATGCTCAAACTTTCAATTTTCTTCAATTCTAGTCTAACGTTATCTATTGTTCGCCTGATGCCCTCAGTCATTTGTTTTTTGTTTATTTTTCTAGCATTTCAAACTACTCTCGTATTATAACGTATTGCATCAGTAAGCTCTTCGTTTTTAGTTCGTTATCCTGATACCCTCATTGTGAGGGCATCGAGGATGCATAATCTAAAAATCGAAGAAAAAACTGAAATCAAAGCATAAAGTCGTTGGGGATGCATAATCAATTTTGGTTATTTTTAAATAACGATGTCGTTTTAATTATGTGATTAAACAACGCCATTTTATTAATCTTCATTTGTTGTATTAATTTTGGCTAACATGTATTAATAGTTAAGGTTTCTGAAACAAGTGACAAGCTGCGTCAGCAAACTTAACAGAAATACTAACGTCAAGCTAGAATTGGAAAAAATTAAAAGTTTGAGCATTTTATTGCTACTTTTTAAAGTTCAAGCTAAAATTGAAAAAAAAAAAGAAAGCTTGAACATTTTATTGCTACATTTTAAAGTTCATGCTATAATTGAAAAATTGACGAAAGTTTAGACTTTTTTTGGTAATTAACCTTTTTTATTATTAGTATAGCAACTAAGTAATTATGTGGATTCCTTAAAGATATTTTTGTCCAACATGTCCTCAAATTTATTCCCAACTACTTGGAATAGATAAAGATAGGGGGTTGATGAGTTTACTTATTCTCCAAACTCAAGGAATAAGTAAATTCTTAGATTATATATTTTGTATGATTTCTTTAATCAAATAAAGAAATAACCTATTATCATGAATAGATTAGGAATGGAATGGTTATTCCAATAAACCAAACACCCAATTAGATTATAAAGGAACTAGCACTTCTTGTCAAACCCTTTCTATAATAGTTGTAAAATTCTTCCAATATGTTACGTGGATATTATTAAAGTTCAAAAACTTATATGATTATAGTAGTTAAGTTTTTCAGAACTGATTTGAGGAAAACTACAAAAAAAAAAAAGATGAAGTTTCAAAAGAATATATGAATTATAATTCATATTTTATTATATTCCACGTATTAACCATATTACAGAGTTTAAATATTCTTAACTTTTAAAAAATTAAACAAAAAAGTTTTGTTCTTATTCTATTGAACTCGAGATCGAAGTCTCGATTTCCAAACAATAGCAATAAAAACAATAGGTGACCCTCTTTTAGGAGTATAGGCGCCACAAGGGCGAAGCGAGTTGTGACGTTGTCCCATCAAAAAGAATGCTGTTTATGTAATTCAAATTTCCCTATTCATACTAAGTTTGACTCCTCAAAAAGAATGATGTTTATGTAATGCAAATTTCCCTATTCATACTAAGTTTGACTATATACACATCCACACACATATATGTATATATATAAAAGAAATTAAGAAGGGAGTTGTCCCATGAAAAAGAATTCTGTTTATGTAATTCAAAATTCCCTGTTCATACTAAGTTTGACTATATAGTTTAAGAAATTTTTGCAAAAATTTTCTAATTTTTTAAATTTTCAACAAAAACTCTTTTTCATTTTTTCACAAAAAATTAATTTCTCTAACATTTTAATTAGAAAACAATGACAAAACATATACAATATGAACATCAAATGTGTACTAACTAAGTATTACTAATAAAATAATCCAATTTAACTCTAACATTAACATGAATTAATTAAATTCGACTTAAATTAATAATTTAATATAATTGTAATAAATTATTAATATGTATTGAATTTGATTAGTTTGATTTGAGTTTAAGAGCTGAGTTAACTCATCATATAAGTAGCATCTAATTGGTATAAATGTCATATTCTTGTTGCATATATATTATTGTTATTTTTAATTTAAGAGAAGTGTTTTTTAATTGAAAATCAGAAGAAAATTTTAAAAATTATAACAATTACGAGATATTTAAAAGTTTCTTAAATTTCAAGATGGGTGTTACTTTATTAATAGATATATCACAAGTATTTTTAAATATTAGGATTTTTCGTACTTGAAATATTGGTATAACTACAAGCTTATTTCTACATTCATGAAAAGAATTTATATTTGGTTAGGTATAAATTTTAGTTTTATACTCAAGTTTTATTAACTAAAAATATTTTAAAATTTCCTGTTAGTTTAATTTTCAGAAGATTATACACAAAATAGTTTGGAGGCATTTACAAGTGCAAAATTATTTCAGAAATGAGACAAAAGTAATTAAATTTAATTTATAAAATATGTTATTCATGTCATTAAATTTTATTTATCTTTTTGTAATTTTTACTTTAATTTTTGCCGTTTCAAAGGTCACATCAAGTAATACCCACGACTCTTTTTTTTTTTTTTTCCAAAAATGGAAAACTTAATGAAGTTGCTTTTAACTTGTTGAAACTGAACTTATGATTATAAATTGTGGTTGGCCAATCATTTGATGAGTTAAGAAGTTTTAAAATTCGTGTTGGGTTAAATTCTGCGTAGTTTGATTGTAGGAATTGAATATGAGGGAGCTATATATAACGTTGGTTTTGTAACATTTGACTACACTTGATTATTCCAACTAGGTATCTAGTGGCAATTGTTACGTACATTACTTGTACAAACGATTACGTATGCAATTTTCACCATAAATATAATATTTCAAGAATGTGAGAGTAATATAAAGCACTTTGCACGCCACAGGAGTCTTTGCGATTTGAAACATTTGAAATATTCTGCATCCTAACTACTATAAGATTGCGAGCATCAAGTTATTGGAATTTATGGTGATGAAACAAAAAGAATATGAAGAAAAAAAATTAAATATTTTATGTGGACATCCTTTTCTTTTCTGGTCTTACTTTCCTTGAATCTCGAATATGGTGGATCACAGATTTCTTCCAATCTCAAACATGTACAAGACATAATAAATTTGGCAAGGACTGCGACTAAATACAGGGGGTCACTACTCCTATTGTGGACTGTTGCGATACACGCAAAAGAATACAGATTAAGAATGTGAATGTGAATCACGTATGTGGTCTGCATGTCCCGCACAGATGGTGCATAGACTCTACTATAATTCAGTCATGCAGGCATGGACGGAAATAGATGGGTCCAGTGGTCCATGGGCCTCCCATTTCCAAGATTGTTATATGTATATATATATTAAGATGGAGTTATTTAAAAATTAGTGGTGTACTGAGCCCTTAAATTTTAAAAAAATTAAATATTTAGATCCTCCATCTTAAATTTCTGGTCCATCCCTACTTGCAAGTATCTTAGTTACAAGCACAAGTGTGAAATTGAAGAAAGGATGGCAAATGGTCCCTTTTTACAACAGTGAAATTCTTAATAATTATTATATTTTAAATATACCAAATTTTAATTACATATTCAAAAGTGTATTCTGACATAGCAGCAATCCGTACAGTGTCTGATCGTAATTGTGGTCAGAGCGATAAAACTTCGAGCAAGTATTGCTATTGAATTCTTGAAAATGGGAACAGATCTTTTGTTTTCCAACCCTATTTTCTTGATTTTCATGCACAGGTACAAATACGGAGGACCTCATCTACCGGAAAATAAGCCGAGCTGAACTTTGTTAGGTAAGCGTATTTAATGTCTTATTTAAGGCATTGTTATAAAAACAAAACCAAGTATAGTTATTAATTATATATAAAGTCGAAAGACAAAATTCATTTTGGTTGGAATTCGAGTAAATTCGGGTTTAGAAATTTTTTTTAAAAACTTTAAGTAATAGTCCAGTTGAGTTAATTAACAAAAAAATAAATAGTCCAGTTGAGTGAGAATGGAATAACGTCATTTTGTTAAGTTTTATAAAATAACATTATTTTATTTAATGAGCAAAACATTATTCTCAAGTTCAGTCAAAGCGACTTGATATGGTCAACCTTCTCCAGTTCATTACCTTCTCATCTCTTACTTTCACCCATTGTTACATCGTAATCATCGCTACCTTCTCATCTCTCTGCTACTAATCACAGTCCAAAGAGCCTTCGCACAGTTGGCTTTTGTCCGTTGTCCTTTCTGTGAGGAGACAGCTTTCACGCCTTACCTCCTGTTCATATTTCAATCGAGATACTCGAACGTTTAAAACCTTTTTTTTTCTTTTCTAAATTAACAGAGCAGAAAAGCGAAAAGTTATGCTCATTGCAATAAACGAGCCAAGGGATTGCAGAAATGTAAATGCCGTACGAGCCAAGGGATTGCAGAAACGTCAATGCCTGACGGCATTTACGTACGGCATACACACGTTTAAATAATAGATCCCGTTTTCCAAATTTTTGGTTTCCAAACTGTCCAGGATGGCTGTGCTTGAATTGAAGCCAAGGGGCACATGGGGAGAGCATATCGAAGGACGAAGGAGGACCAAATTTTCTTTCTTTTGTGGGGTTCCATAACTTGTACATCATTGACACAATGGCCCCTCAAGGACCGAAACAGACACCAGTCTGTTTGCCACTATTGGTTGATGTACTCAGCTTCAAATTTTCATAAAGATACTGATTGATGTCAAAGAGCTATTAACCTATTGTCGGATTTCACACTCAAGTTCTTGTTGGTAAGAAGAAACCAAATAGGGAGGTGTAACAAAGTTATGAAAGTTTGCTTACGGCACTCGTTTCATAATAACCCTTGTGGAAAGCAGGGCCAAATTTTAAATGAACTCCTTAAAGCTTCCGTGAGAGTTGAAAGTTGAAACGCATGCGAGGGAATTTGTAGAGGAAAAAACAGAGAGAGATCTCAGAGTCATTGAGTCTGGACATTAAATCTTTGAAAGAGAAGCTCACTCCCGTCAAACAAGTGACCAAGTCATATCTTGCTACGTAGTAAATGACAACAGACGTGTCCCTCGAATTAAACGACGGTACTGTCAGTGTTAAGCTGAAACTCTGAGAGGGTGTGAACAGATAAGAATGAAATGACGGGAATAAAGTAAACGACGAATACAATGAATACGTTAATATTTGATTTAAAAATATAAATTTGAGATGATAAATAAATAGCAGATTATCGTCGTCGTTAGGTATATATATTTAAATGTCTCACCAATTTTTTCGTATTTATATCATCTTTACATATTTATTTTTTGTACCATTCATCTCTGTTACATATCACATATATACGTGAATTTATTAGAAACAACCTCTCTATAATATAGGGTTAAGGCTGCGTATTATCTGACCCCTTCAGACCTTACTTCAATGCGGGACTTTGAGGTATGATGATGACGACGATGATGATTAAATAAATAATTAATAAAAATTAAAATATTTATTATAGTTTCCAATATTATTATTATTATTAATTTCTTTATTATTAATATTAGTATTAATATTAATATTAATATTAATATTAATATTTTATTTTATTTTATTGTCATTATTTTATTATTATTATATATTATTATTATTAATTTTCTTCTTTTTATTATTAATTTAATAATAATAATAAAATTATTATTAATAATAAGAAAAATAATTAGAAAAAGAAAAAAATTAATAATAATAGTAATAAATTAATACTACTACTATTAATAATAATAATAATAATAATAACAATAATCATAATAGGATAAAAGATTGTCTTTACCTATTATGTGTTCCACAAAATATGTAAAAATAGAAGGAAGATACCTTTAATTATTACTGAACGTGTCGGAATAAATAAACTTGGGTTTAGTTATTCCGTAGGTTGTTTTTTAATCAAACAAATGAATAATTATTCATTAAAAATAAAATAGTTATTCAACTGAGTTTGCAACGTCATTGATGACTATAGCGTAATATGTTAAAATTATTCAACAGGCTCCAGATACATCATTTGGACCCAATGTCTGGTTCACCTCTTTTAAGTTTAAGTTTGGGCCATCAACACGAGTCACTGACTCATATGCCACACCAATATTTTTATACATAACCTAAGGTAAGAGGAGAAGCAAGCAATTTTCTTTTTCTTCAGCTGGATGATTAGTACTAAATTAAGGTTGGCTTATATCTACTTTGTTTTCTCATATTTCATTCTATAATACGATAGCTAACTTCTTACCATTTGCTAGCTCTTTTACCTACAATTACAGGTCTCATACTTTTCCCTTTTCCCTTTTCAATTTTCTTGTCAATGAGCAAGTTTGTTTTATTGAAGTTAGTTTATAACATAAGAGTATCTATATATTAACTTTGGTGTATATCTCATTTAAACTTTGAGGTTTAATGTAAGAATATATATACATGTATGCTAATTCCTATTATATATATAATTGTATTTATTTATTTTTATTATCATTTTACTTAAGTATTTTTCACTACTACTATTTATTTATTATTTATTATATATATTTATTTGATTTTTTTTCTTCTTCCAGCTTCATGTGGGTCATTTGTAAACAGTTTCACTACTAATTAAGTGTAAGATTGCATATTATTAAATCTCTCTAGACTCCGTATCTCAGTAAGATTTATTCTAAATGTTGTTGTAGTTGATATTGTAAGGTGCAACTCTATAAAAAAAAGGAAATGGACATCTCTACCTTAATATATTCTATTATTTGATATAATATGTTTGCACAGTCACTTTTGACATTATGTTTGAAGAACCATTTTAATTTTAAAAATAAGAAAAGTATAAAAAATGAATTCACATATTGTGGACGGGAATTTATGGTTGGGGCTAATTTTATAAGGAACAAAATGTTTTAATTTTATAACAAATAAATTTATAATAATTATTTTTTGAACCTGTAATAAATAAATTATTACATATATAAAATAATTTATAAGTTACATATTCTAAATAAATTATTTAAGGAACAAATTACACAAAATCAAGTAGCATATTCAATTTAAATTAACCTAAAAAGTTAAAGCACTTTAAAAATTTAAGAAGTTTATGTTACTCGATCCAAAATGTAGCGATCGAAAAGGTATAGCAAAAGTTAAAAAAAGGAATAAGTTGTGGATGTGGACAAGAGCAAAGTTTCTGTGAATGTGTTGAATCTCTCCATGTTGGATATTTTTGACTTTTTCTATAAAGTTCGGCAACATTTAATTGTATTTTTCAGTTTTTCAATAACTTATCAGTTAAGTTATGTAATTTGATCTGGATAAAGATAATAAAGGGCCCCAATAAATGATCTAAATTAATGAATCTAATTCTGGATAAAAAAGGATCCCGATCAGTGTGGACATGACCCATATCGGGTTTGTGATGAGAAAACCTGATATGGATGCTATATATAAAGGTTAAGGTCTCCTGCAGTTACTCATATCATTTGTAAGCATAAGGATTCTCTGATTCATTAAGAGAACTTACATTTTGAGAAAACTGTAAAAAGTCGTTGATTGTGTTCCGGTGAACAGTTCTCGTGAAGACAACGAAGGATTCAACTTTGGAAAGTTGGTTTGAAGTTATGGAATCAAAATTAGGTATTTTTCGCATTTTTTCGTTTATTTCCCTTTCACGTTCGATCCGAGATACGTAACTAAGGTATCATTATGTGTTACATGTAGTATCAGAGCGGTGACGTGATCTAGTGATTAAAAACGAAGATATTTCATTTTTTTCTCCATAAGGTTTTCTAAGAATGAAGTTCTATTTCTCGATTTTTTCTTGCCTTTTATTGCAAGAAAGTAGTATACATGCGTTTAGCCTTGAGAAAAGGGGTAAAAACGAGCCCGGGAGCTCGAAAATCTTCTTGAAATTGGCTGGACACACGCCCGAAGCCTGCTGTAACACCCCATTCCCAACTGACATATGCACGTGTGTCTATCGGATACACGTTTACATGCCTGTTAGAAATGACATGTTAACTATCTTACCTTCACTGTACATAACATGGCATCATACACTAAACCATCAATCACACATTTTCTAAACTCAAAATGTTATCACACTAGTCAAAATCCATAATTTACATTATTTCATATAACACAATACCATCCAAGGTTTACAACATTATCCTATGAGCTTAAACAACTCAGTACACACCAAATACAATAAACATGAAAAAAGGGCTAAGTCCTCAATCTTAGCTGACTGACCTCTGAGCCAAATCTGACTGTAATAGTTGCACAAAATATGCTTCTATAGAGTCTTAGAAGCTAGGTCGTCTCACTCTCGAACCTGAAAAGCAGCGGTGCAATTTTGATGAGATTTGCGAACTCAATAGAGTAACCATTCTCGATAGTTCACTCATGTCATAAAACGAGATCAATTATAGCATATAAATCATACAACTCAACTCCACTTAACAAGTATCAAATACTATCACAGATAAATGATTTCTCAAATTCACAGTTCAATCATATAACAAAATTCACACAACTTTGCAAATCATTCAATGAATTCATATTATATGCGGATGCGACATGTATGATTTTTATTTTGTTATGACTGTGTGCTTTTACAGTATCCCGAATTATCAGGCTCGGTCAGTCAGTCAGTGATTCATTGATCACAATGAGCCATAGGCTCGAACCACATATGCGGGAGCTTACAACTCATATCAGTAACAGTATCAGTAATGAAGTGCATGCCATAATTCAACCAACAATTCAATCACTTTCATTTGCATATAATATAACAGTATACCAGTCACAATATCAATTACAAGAACAGTCACAGTAGTAGTGGTCATCGGACTAGGTCCGGCATTCAACCTTTCAGTTGATAATCAGAAAATCATTTAGGCAAACGCATTCACATTCAGGTAGCACTTCCAACATCATTCTCATTCATCAAAACGCCTCGGACAAATATTGTCTAGAATCTAGTACACAATCAACACAATTCAGTACAATTAAATAAGATCACAATACAGGTTAATGATGTACAAAACAATATGGTGAGACCATCTTAGGTTACTCACACTATGCTCCAAACTGCTATTGCCTAGATGTCCCAGCAATGTCTGGATGTGATCAGTCAATGCGCTCCTTTATACATACAATACATACACATATTACAATATTGCACAATTTTGTATTCATTAATGCACATTCATGTAAACTAACTATGTACAATACATGTTCAATGACAATTCCAGGTATTTTATTGTAATTCTCATCATTAAATCGATCAGATATCAAAGCCCTCAATAATATCATTTGGTGCTTATAATTTGAATCAAAATAAAACAATGTGACATCAATTTCATAACCTAATTAACCACTTCAGATTTTCTACCCACATGATTTTTGGGTCAACTTTGCATAATTAATCTGATAGGATAAATGACAAAATTAAACAAAACTCCCTTCTGGAAGATTGTTCTCCAATGTCTTAAATTTCTAATGACTCCAAGATCATCCAATTTGCTTCAGTATTTTATGAGTTATGCAAAAAATACCACAGACTATACACATTTGAACTTTTAGCTAGTACACGATCATACCCTCTAATTACACAACTCATATCTTTCAGCTCAGATATCCAAAAATTACAAACTTTATACCAATTTAAA
>JAOTAX010000006.1:31357054-31371585 GCA_025629825.1 Erythroxylum guanchezii
CCTTTTTAATTGCCTTCTTGCATAATTCAAACATTAGGCTAGTCTTAGGATCAATTCTGCACTGGTTCCTTGAGAGTTGACCCGAGGTTGCATCCTATATTGCAATTCTTGGTATAAATTTGTTTTGACCGGTTTCCAAGGATCAATCTTAGGATTGAATGATAAGCCGCGATCAACGTGTTATGACAAAAATGCCCTTATACATTATTTCAACATTAATACTTTAATTTCATCAATCCGAGCAATAAATCCTCCAATCATTAACATGCTAATTAAACTCCAAACAAAAATAATTAATCAATCAAGACCTCAATAATTAATTGAAATCATGCTTATTCAATAAGAAAAGAATTCAGGCGCTAACAAAAATAGTGATGGTGAGTTAATACCAACTTGTGTTTAAAATGGTTGGAGAGTCTGCATAGATTATAGGAAACTTAATTTGGTTACTAGAAAAGATCATTTTTCACTTCCATTTATTGATCAAATGCTTGAAAGACTTGTAGGTAAATCTCACTATTGTTGTTTAGGTAGTTATACAGGACACCACCTGATTTTGATAGCACCCAAGGATCAAGAGGAAACAACCTTCACATGTCCATTGGCACCTTCGCTTACCAAAGAATCCCATTTGGATTGTGTAATGCACCAGCAACATTTCAAAGGTGTATGGTAAGTATTTTCTCTAATCTTGTGAAAAACTGCATGGAAATTTTTATGGATGATTTCACGGTCTATGGAGAATCTTTTGAAACATGCATTGTCAACCTTGAAAAAGTGCTTAAACGTTGCATTGAAACTAATTTGGTTTTAAAATATGAAAAGTGTCATCTCATGGTTGATCAAGGCATAATTTTGGGTCATACTGTCTCTTCTAAGGGAATTGAAGTTGATAGGGCAAAGGTAATTGTTATTCGATCTTTATCTTACCCGCGACTGTGCGGGAAGTTTGTTCTTTTCTTGGTCACGCAGGATTTTATCGGCGATTTATCAAGAAATTCTCCAAAATTGCACAACCCATGTGTAAACTACTTCAAAAAGGCATGAAGTTTGATTTCGACGAACCATGCAAAAGTGCGTTTGATGAACTAAAAGAACGAATTACTACAGCTCCGATTATTTAGCCACCGAAATGGGACATGCCTTTTAAGTTGATGTGCGATGCTTTGGATTATACAGTTGACGTTGTGTTGGGCCAAAAAGTGGACAAGGTATCTCATGTTATTTATTATGTTCCATGACACTTAATGATGCCCAGAAGAATTATTCTACGATGGAGAAGGAGTTTTTAACCATAGTCTTTGGATTGGAGAAGTTTCGGTCATACCTGTTGGGGGTGAAGGTGATCATCTGTTCGAGCCATACAGCTCTGAAATATTTGGTGAATAAGAAAGAAGCCAAGCCAAGATTGAGTCAATGGATTTTACTGCTTTTTGGTGGCCGATCATCTAAGCATGATCACTTCGAGTACCACATCTGATGTTCTTCACAACAAATTTTTGGATGAAAGTCTCTTCGCAATTCAACAGGTAATTCCATGGTATGCAGACATAGTAAACTTTTTCGTGACTAAGTCTTTACCTAGTGACTTATCTAGAGCTGAAAGAGATAAAATTAAGCTAGATGTTAAATATTTCATTTGGGATGAACCTTATCTTTGAAAATTTTGTTTTGATCAGATTGTTAGGACATGTGTCAAAGATGATGAAATTCCTTCCATATTACATTTTTTCATTCATTTATGTATGGGGGACACTTTGGTCCTAAAAGGACTGCTCGAAAAAGTCCTGAATATGGACTGTTTTGGCTTAAGTTGTTTTATGACTCTTACATGTTTTGCAAGTCTTGTGATCGTTGTCAAAGAATAGATAGCTTAGGATCGAGAAATCAAATGCCACTCACAAACATCCTGGTATGTGAGATTTTTGATGTTTGGGGAATATACTTTATGGGTCCTTTTCCTTCTTCCTTTAGTAAGAATTACATTTGCTAGCTGTGGATTATGTTTCGAAATAGGTTGAAGCTAAGGCAACTTTATCTGACAATGCTAAAATTGTTATAAATTTTGTTAAATCTAACATTTTTGTTAGGTTTGGAATGCCTTAAGCTATCATTATTTATCAAGGAACCCATTTTTGCAACATAATTTTTGAGGCTTTGATGAAGAGATGTGGTATCACACACCGAGTCCCTACAGCTTATCATCCGCAAACAAGTGGACAAGCTGAAGTGTCCAATAAGGAGATCAAATCCATACTGAAAAAAGTGGTGAACCCAAACAGAAAAGATTGGAGCTTATGATTAGACGATGCCTTGTAGGCGTAATGGACTGCTTACAAAACTCCAATAAGCACATCGCCATACAGGTTAGTTTTCGGTAAGCCTTGTCATTTACCTGTGGAAATAGAGCATATGACTTATTGGGTTGTGAAACAGTTGAACATGGATCAGGTGGAAGTTGGTAACAATAGGAAGTTGCAATTGCAAGAGTTAGAAGAGATTCGTAATGAAGCGTATGAAAATGCAAAAATCTATAAGGAAAAAACTAGAGCTTTTCATGATAAAATGATTTCTAGGAAACAATTTTCAATCGGACAAAAAGTTCTTCTTTATCATTCGAAGCTTAAGTTATTTCTTGGGAAATTACGATCTTGTTGGCTTGGACCGTTTATTGTTACTAACTTTTTTCTCATGGTGTGGTAAAAATTCAAAGTTTAGATACCTTTAAGGTATTTAAAGTTAACAGATATCGCCTAAAGCCATATTATGAGAATTTTTCGGTTGAGCGAGTGGAAGAAATAGAGTTGGTATCCCCAACCTATTTCTAATCAGGTAAGTAAAGAAACATGTCTAGCTAAAGACTTTAAAGAAGCACATTTGGGGCAACCTGTAAAATTTTCAGGTTTGTTTATGTTTTTTTTTTTTAATTTTTCAGCAGTTTTCATTTTCATTTTTATTAGGCTTATTTCATTTTAGTTAGGAATTTAATTTTAAGTAATTTAACATTTTCAATTCTACATTTTCAATTCTTTTATCTTTTAATTTAAAAAAATGATGAAAACGAAAATTTTCCCTCTTTCCCGTCGCACCCCCCAATTTTCCCTATCTTTTCCCTCTTTTTCTTTCACTTAGTTTTTCTCACCATCGATTTTCACTGCAAATTTCACACATCAATACTCATCTCGTGGACACTAAATTACACTCTCCATACACTACCCCACATTCTATCCTATTATTCACTGAAACTCACCCAGCCCTAACTTGCGATTTTACTGGTGTTGTGTCTCTCTTTTACAGTTGCAGGTCTATGTTTTTATGGAGTTAAAACCGTGCCAAGGAGAAAAAGTGAATCCCGAAGGTTGGCCACCCCAATCACATCTTTTGTTGATCTTTCCTCTCCACCACAACCCACCTCAACCACAACAGTACCCACGCAGACAGCCCCACTGATTTCAGCTGCTAACCCAGGGCCATCTACTCGCAACAGAATAAGAAGAGGAAAAGAAGTTGAAAACCGCAGCTAATGGAGCATACGCAGTGGTGGATTCCCCTCTTTTCGGCTTTCGAAAGATACAAAACATTTTCAGAAACTTAGTCAAAGTAAAATCTACCCTTGTAAGTGTATTCTTTCCGATACGCTTGAAGCATTGCAAGTCTATGATTCCTTTACGCAAATGATGGGTCATATTTGTTAGAGTGCATTTGCTAGAATAACTTGTCCTGCTTTTGTTAAATTGATAAGGGAATTCTACAGTGCATTTCAATTTAACTCTCATGAAAATTCGATGTGTTTATGGAAGGAATTGTAGAATTTCGGTTGATGGAGAAAGAATTTGCTTTATCGGTTGATGATTTTAATGTGGCTATGGGATTTGTGTCAGTTGCTGAAATTAAAAATGAGTTGTTTAACAATTCTAGAAGTGACTATCATGAGGACTTTAATGCATCAGAATTGTGGAGTTAGTGGTCTGTTGATCCTAATCCCTACAATGCTAGTATTTCTAAGAAGTCGTTTTTTAGAAATCCCGTTTTTAAAATCATACGTCGACTCTTGGCATACAATTTTTCGGGTCGTAAGGATGTTGCAGGGACATCGTCTAAAGTAGAATTTTATTTTATGTGGTGTATAGATAGGCATATTCCTGTTAATTTGAGTTTTTGGTTTTTAACACAATTTCAATCAGTATTACATAAAAAATCTAAACCTTTGATTCTCGGTTCCTATATTACACAATTGGCCATTAATTTGGAATTGTTAGATTTTGATAATACTGACATAAATGTGGCTTGTGGTATAGAACCTTTGGATTTAGATTGTTTGAACAGGATGAGAATTATGGATCTTAGTCATGGCCACATAACTTTCACAAATTCAGGCCCAACTTCTCTTTCCACTACAAGGCTAGCCACACCAAGTCGGTTTCCTACAGATGAACCGTATAGCCACCAACCGTCCCAAGCTGATTTGAATGACCGTCTTAGTTGCCTTGGACATAGAATGCACTGAATGGAGCACAACTTGATGGCTTATTGGGAGTATGAAGGATTCCAACCTCCACATCCGCACCACCATGATTTCGACATTTCCAAATATAGAAGCTTTTTTTTTTCTTTTCCTTTATATTTATGCTTCTTTCATTTTATGTCTTAACATTGAGGACAATGTTGGTCTAGGTGTGGGGGGAGGAATTGGATTATATGTGTGTGACCTTTTTTCGATTTTTGTGTGTGATTCCTGTCAGTTTTTGCATGTTGGTTATGCATGTTAAGCCATTAAGTTTATCTTATTAGTTTAGATGAGATTGAGTGTTTGCATGAAATTAAATTGAGCTATGTGAGTCTAAGGTGAATCATGTTAATTGATTGCAATAACTGATCTTGTAAACTTAGTCCAAATTTTTACATTTGAGTGATGAGGTAGTTATGGAATTAAGGTGAATTCTTAAGTTTAACCTGTGAGTGGATTTGAGCTTTAAAGGACATCATTTTTATCTCATTATATTTCTTTGTATTGTGTGATGCTTCTCTAATTATGTTTGAATTCAAAACTTGCACTGAACCAGATTGAATTTGTTTGATTACATAGGATATAGAAATAATTAAGGCTTTCTGTTTTTTTTACACCCTTTAACTTAAAAATGACCCACCTAGTTATTTTCCCTTTGCAAACACTTTTGAGCCTTTAACCTTTTTTTTCAATCAATCACCTTACATTAAAACCCAAAAACCCCATTAGCGTTACCTATCATAAGTTGAATGAAGCATTGAGTAATTTGGGACTTTTGCTCTATATTGTGTTCTAAGATATTTTTATAGGTACCTCTACTCATGTGTTTATTAACTTATGCTGCAATTAATTTCTCTTGTCTTTATTGTTCTCCCTTATTCTTAAAAAAAAGAAAAAGAAAAGAAAAGAAGAGAGAAAAAAAGAAGAGAGAAAAAAATCAGAAAAAGAATAAGAATAAAGCATAGTAGCATTAGTTAGTAATGAGTAATTGTAGTCCTTTGTATTCATGTGTTTATCTTAGAATTTTAATTTGAGTGTTCCTTTTACTTGGTACTTTGTGAATGCTTGTGATTAACCTTCACCATTTTTACCTTATCTTTGAACCTAGCCCCATTAAAACTCATAATAAAGTCCTTATGATCTATGAGCTCATGTAATCCGAATGAAAGATAACTGGTAAATTTTCAAGCCTATGGTAATGCAATCTGTTAGAGGGAGATTTGAGAGAAACACTTTGACCTTAAACATTTGACAGTAACAGAGAAGTCTATGAGAAGAATTCACTTTGGTTTCATACTTGCCTTTTGATCAAAGATGTCTTATTTTGACTTTGTTTATGTATATCGATGAAAAGTGATTATGATGTATGTTGCAACCTAGGTCTTACCGGCCCAAGTTAATGGATTGTGCGCACTTAATCTTATGAAGGATGAATTGATAGAGTGTAGTGGTTTGGCATGTTTGCTTAAGGGTGAGCAAAGGTTTGGTGTGAGGGAATTTGTTAAGTTGTCAATTTATGCTTATTTTGTATTTAAAACTCTTTAATGTGTTGAAATTATTATTCAAAATTGATGGATTTGCTTCTTAATTGTTCTCAGATGATTTTCAACACTTAAGAGATGAAATTGAGTCAAAAAGATGCAAAGGAAACAAAGAAAATTCAGTGACTAAGCGTGGGCATGTGTAAGGAAAAAATATATCTGCAAGATTTGTTTTTAAAATGCAGATCCGATCCACTTCAGATTTTTATGATTTTGAGAATCAGATTGCATCCTTATTGATGGGGATCGACCACCTGAATCTGGGGGATAGATTATCTGCTGAAGATCACAAAAAGGAGAGAGAGGAGGGATCGAAAAGTATAAAGGAGAAGAGCTTTTACTGTTCATGCAACTTTAGAGTTAAAATAGTTTTACACTTTCTGCAGATTTTCTATTAGGGTAGTTTACATTTCTACAATTTTTTCTAAGTATTTTCGAATTCTTTAGGAAAAGACCAGGGATGGAGACTTTGTGTTTTGATATTTCTTTGATTTTCATTTTCGTTATGAGTAGCTAAATCCCTTTTCTTGTTGAGAGAAACCACGTTATCATCTATTATGTGTGAGATGTTCTAATAAAGTTTGTTCTGTTAATGAACATTGAGTGTCTTCCAAATTGCATTTTATAATTGGATTGGTTGATTTCTAGGTGCGCAACTAGGAATTGATTCGTTTAATAGCCAGATTAATAAAATATGACGTTCAGTTTTATTAATCACAAGTGGTAATTAGGATTACCTTCTTTACATTAGAGTGGGAAATTCTAAGAAGAAACTCATCTTGATTAAATGCATGTCGTACATGTGTTGTCTTATTCATTGGTTTCTTAGTTCTTAAAGCTATTACTAAAATGAGCTTACAATTGTATCTAATTTGTTGATTGGTAAGAATACTTAGAATATATGTTTCTATTCATTTACACTTAAGAGAAAACATCACCCAGTGAATGTTTATTGATGAACTGAATTTTATATCAAGGATCCATTTTAGTATGATAACATTGGTGACCCGAAACTAAGGTTTGTCTATTAAATTTTTAGATCCAATTACTTTAGTTGATTTTCAATTTTGTCATTCTTTTCTAAATTGCCGTGAATTAGCCAACTCCCCCCCTTTTTTTACTTTTTTTTAAAGTTTTGAACATGTAAACTCTTTACCATGAAAATTTCTTGTTGGAACGATTCCTACTTTTCACTACTACATTAATTTGTATTGTCGAAAGTTGGTTTCTTTTTTAATTTGGTTGCAGGCCACAACAGTACTACCACCTAAACCTTATATTATAAAGCCCCAAATCTTTGTAATACTTACTCTAAAATATGAACTTTTCAAATCACATATATAGAAAAGTAGGACTTAAGAGTAAAAGAAATAAAAAGAGAATGAGTACTTTATTCAATTAGCTAATAATAACATATTCACTTTGTTTATTTTTCCCAATCATGTTTTCCTTTTATTAACTTTTAGAAAGGAAATATGTTTTTTAGACTAAATAACAATGCTTGTTTGGAAGATAAACACAAGAAGTTTAAGCACAAAAAACAATTACAATATTTACAGTAGTTTTGGTTTGATAGAAGCATGTTTTTTATGTTCAATCCAAGTGTTAGGTAGAAGAAGATACGTTTATGAGCAATAATGATCATAAGACGAAAAGAGTTTAGGAAAAAAAAGAAATTAAATCAAGTTATTGGGTTTTTATAATGGGGAACATGTTTTTCATTTTAATAATAAAACGATGCTTTACTTATATGACATTGTCACATGTCTCATAACTATCGTATGAACGAAACTTAATAGAGAAAGATAATAAAAGGCTTTACTCTAGATTCATATACAAAAAGGCTCCAACACTATTTTTAAATTAAAAGAGGTTTTAGTAGAATTTATAAACCACACAAGAGGTTAATCGTTTTATCTTTTTTTAATAGAATAATCACTTCTGAATATTTCTATAAGGCTTACCTACGCCTTATGGAAGAAGTCTAACATTTCCTTTGTTTTTATATAGACACATGTCTTGACGTTTCTATAAGGCATTGGTACACCTTATGAAAGGAAGCCTTCTATTTCTTTTCTTATTTAAACACTTTTAGACATTTTTATAAGGCATGTCCATGCTTTGAATTCTTTTATTTTCCACTTTTGGTGGAGGACTCTTATACATTTGTATAAGGCACAGACATCCATTATCAAAGAAATAAATATTGTTATATACTAGTCAGTATCAGCTGATATGTGTTATATTAGTTGAAAAATGGTATTAAAATTCAAGATATCATATTGGGAAAAGATATTGATCGATATTGATTATTTTAGTTAGGACTGACTAGTACTTAAAATATTGGTATTTATCTGGTAGGAATTGCAATTTTAGAAACTATAAGGACTAAACTAAAAGAAAAAAACTTTTAACCCTAGTGTTGCATCTCCTCTCCTCATTTCAATCGCTCTCCACTTATCTAGCCAAGTCTCCTCCTTTGTTGTCCTCTATTCTATCGTCAATCCTTTCTCATTCTAACTCGTTACTACTGCCTTTAGCCACTATGCAACTCACTAAAACTCACTGCCCTTAACAGCTTTTAAGTCGTCTCTTAACCACCAAATTTTAGGTCGTATCATTATTCCTTACTACATAACTAAGACTGAGTACTTAAAATGTAATTTTTCAGGTCATCAAGTGGTTACCAATGTAAAGGTAAAGATTGGATAAGAAATTATACCACGGAAGGAGAGTTTTAAGTACCTAGGGTCTATCATCCAAAGCAATGGATAGATCGATGAAGATATAACCCATCGTATCAGATCAAGGTGGCTCAAATGGAGAAGTGCATCAGGAGTTTTATGTGACAAGAAGATACCACTCAAGCTTAAAGGAAAATTCTATCACTTAGCAATTAGGCCAACCGTGTTATATAGCTCGAAGTGTTGGCCCATCAAATAAATACACAATAATAAGCTTGGTGACAACGATAAGGATGCTTCGGTAGATGTGTAACCATACTAGAAGAGATAGAGTCAGGAATCTAATGGTTAGAGAAAAATTAAAGATGGTTGGTATTAATGACAAATTGAGAGAGACAAGGCTTAGGTGGTTTGAACACATTAAAATGAGACATCCCGACGCTCTAGGGAGAAGATGCGAGAAAATAATACTTAGAGATTGTAAGTGTAACATCCCATTACTAGTGGGAAGGTTAGAATGGTAGATGTAAGTGATTATGAGAGTTAGAGATGCATTTCTTTGTTCATGCATAATATGCCATACACTTATACATGAATAGTGAATGTATTTGCACATGAAAATAATTGTATATGCATTCATGAATAATTTTGGGTATAATTGGATTGATTTGTGAATTCTTAAGTTATGAATGTTCTTACATGGGAAATATTAGTGATTAGTAGAAATATGGTATTTGTGAATTTTGGTGACTTTAAAAATAGGAAAAAGAAATCAAAAGAAGCTTTGGAGATAATTGGTTTGTAAGGATGGGAGTTAATGAGTTTAGTTCAAAAGAAACTAAGTTAGAGTTTAGTCATTAAGAAAGTGACAAGTGTCACTTAGGCTTTTGGACTTTTGTTAGAAGTAGGTTACTATTCTTTGAGAGTTGACAGGTTAAGTCTTATCTAAATTCCTTCTTCCCATGCATAGTGTTTACACCAGCTAAGAGACTTCTATGCTTTTCCTCCCCTTCACCAAACCCACTTTGTTACTTGTATCCTCTACCCTAAGAAAAACAAAAAATTGGTCATTGCACTCAGTAAAGTACGAAAATTTTGTGGAGATTAGGGCTTGAAGATTTTGGAGTTTCAGCAGGTAAGTAGGGAGTAAATCCTTTAGAGTTGGGGATTCATGCAACAAATTGCTAAGTTATTGTCATCTGTATGAAAAATGACATTTATGTGTTTGTTCATAAATACTGTGTTGTTGGGGAATGAAAAACCTATTTATGGTGTTAATTTAGTGTTTTGAAAAATTATGAGCGTTGAGTGTTGTAAAAGTGATTTTTGGAGTTGAATGGAAGAGATAATTTAGGTAGAAGATGAGTTAGATGTAACGTATTGAAAGTTTGAAAATCTGGGAAATGTTCATTGAGCATGCTTCAGTCTTTTAGCCACAACGTTGTCTCTAGTTGTCCAAACGAGATGATTTTTAATTTTGATTAAACTAGAGATATATGGCTACATTTCGTATGAAGATGTTGGGTTTTAATTCTGTTTCTAAGAGTCTCAAAATTTTTCATGAAGTTAAGAATTGGGTGCAGTATGTTGGTATATGAATGGAAAATTCGTCTTTAGACTTTAGGGGTAAATTTAGAATTGAAATGAATAAATTTTAGCAGGAGTGCCTTCTGTAAAGTTGTAGATCTTTCTTTTATCTTTCCAACGGTATATAGTATGAAAATGTTGGACATCTGAGCTGAAAGTTATGATCTTTACAAGTGGAGACGTTCTGGAGCAAAAATAAGACGAAGTTACTGTTCACCCTATCGTCTTAGTTTAACTTTTTCCGTCTTAGTTTGACCAACTTTGTCTTAGTTTTGTTGATGTCATCTTCGTCTTAGTATGACGTCATCTTCGTCTTAGTTTGACTTTTTGCGTCTCAGTTTGACCGTCTTATTTTGATTCATCTCATGACGTCAGCATCGTCTCACTTTGACCAGAACATATTCTAGCCCAAATTTGATCCTTTAGATACCAGAATTGGTCTTTAAGGTCTTCACAAGAGTTGTAGATGTTGAAGTCCTCTTTCTATTCATTTAAAGAACACCTGAATCCGAGGTCTGTACCAAAAGTTATACCCATTTTTCAATTCGTCTCATGACATCAGCATCGTCTCACTTTGGCCAGAACATATTCTAGCACAAATTTGATCCTCTAGATGACAGAATTGGTCTTTAAGGTCTTCATAAGAGTTGTAGATCTTGAAGCCCTATTTCTATTCATCTAAAGAAAACCTAAATCTGAGTTCTGTACCAAAAGTTATACCCATTTTTCCAATTCGTCTCATGACGTCAGCATCGTCTCACTTTGTTCAGAACATATTCTAGCCCAAATTTGATCCTCTAGATGACAGAATTGGTCTTTAAGGTCTTCATAAGAGTTGTATATCTTAAAGTCCTCTTTCTATAATCTAAAGAACACATGAATCCGAGTTTTGTACCAAAAGTTATACCCATTTTTCCAATTCATCTCATGACATCAGCAATTCATCTCATGACATCATGCATCGTCTGATCCATTTTCTACCCTTCAGACGATGGAATTGGTCTTTTAGGTCTTAATGAAAGTTGTAGATCTTGAAGTCATATTTCCAACTATACAAAGAAAACCTTAATCCGATATCTGTATAGAAAGTTATTTCTGTTTCCCCAAAATAGGTTTAGTATGATTGAGTTCATAAACATGGTTGCTTCTTTTGACCATAACTTCTTCTCTAGACCTCCAAATGACTTGGTTCTTGAACCATTAGATTCGTAAGACATTGATTTACATCTCCTCCAAGGATTATAGCTATCTGAAATGAATGGAGAAACTTTGAGTGAAAAGAGTGGGACGGGTACAGTGAGGGTGTTCCTAAAGAATATGAACTGGTGTTAACCCACTAAACTTACTTTAGTATTTTGATGATTTCTGGAGTTCTACTGATCCAAATGAGATTAGATTTGTGTCGGATAATACCTGGGGTTAACATAAACATGCATTGTACATACTTCATTTCATGCATGTGCATTATTGAATACTTATGATTATGCAATTTGTGATATGGTGTACATTATTTGTTATAGAGGAGCAACTGGCACGTCAACCTCCAAACGTTGCCGGATCTTCCAGGCATTATCTTCGGGAGTGACTAGTGAGTTAACCTAGATGATTTTCTAGGATTGATTTGATTTGAATTTAACTTGATTTATTACACTTCCATTATTCTTGAACTGTTTGTGCAATGTTTCTGGATTCCGGACTTGAGGTCCGAGGAGTTTAATAGTGGGGCATGTATTGGAAGTGCTTTGATTTGCTTTGAAATTCTGTATGTTATGTGTATTCTCAAGAAAGTTGAATGTCGGACTTAAGTCCGAGGAATGTGAGTTTCTGATTTAACATCATATATGATATGACATAATCAGTATGTGATGCATTTCATAAAATGCATGCTCAGATAAAGGCGTTGTGACTTTAGTAGCCAGTTTGAAGCGCTTCCACGTAGAGCTTTGCTCCGTGAACTCTGATTCTGTACGTAGAGCTATGCTCCGTGAACTCTGTTCTCACTGAGCCCTATGGGCCAGTATTTGTTTAAGTGATTGGCATTCAGTCACAACAATAAGAATGAACACAAATCTCATGCATATAATATTATAAGACCGAAAATCATGTATAGTCTGCAGGGTGATATTGAATGATTATGTGATATGCCATGATATATGAGTATCTGAACAATACATGTATGCAAAATGTGATATGTGTATAAGATCCGGTGAATTCATCAATGATGGTTCACTCATTTGAGTTCGCAAAACTCATCAAAATTGCAACGTTGTCTTTTCAGGACTGAGGGATGACTCTCATTATTGAGAGGCTCTACTGCCGTGTAGATTGTGTTTTGGCAGGTGAAGACATGGCTCAAAGGTCAGTCAGCTGGGACTTTTGGATGGCTTAGATAGATCTGATACATTTCCTCTTTCATGTAATACTTTTGTATTAGGTTTTTGATGATGTACATAGGCAAGATGGGAAAGTCACAACGTAGATTTTCGATTTTGTGAAATGAAATGAGGAAAAAAAAAGGTTTGGATTAGAAATATTGTGATCTTCTTATGATGCCATATGAAGTGAATGTAGTGATCGATCGTAGCTCGCCCTTATTGTAGGTTATGTACTGGAATGACCTTCGGGCGTCCTGGTGTGTACCCTACGGTAAGGGACGCTACAGTAAGAGAAAAAAAGGAAGGCCTAAAAAGAACTGGGAGAAAGTGATCAAGAATGATATGGCTAGTTTGGATCTTACCGAGGACTTGGCACATAATAGAAAATTTTGGCATATTAAGATACGGGTAAAAGATATCTCGTAAAGAGGACATTCACATTCTTGTAAGTTATATTAAACCCTATCCTTTTCATTTATTGCGTAGTACTTACCTCCAACTTATTTTAACCTAGTTAGTTTCCTGCTTAGCGTAATTAAGGTCGTGACAGGCCTGATTAGAGTTACTCTTGTCCAAGTCTTTTCTAGTATATATTTCTGTCTTACCATTTATTATTATTCATTGGCATATTCTGTACGTATATTATTTTGTATTGCATTACCTTTTTGTTGCTATTTAGTAGTTATTTGTATTTTTGAATGTTTTGCGTTTAATTTTTTCAATAACTTTTTGAATATGTCTGCACATCCATTTATAATTTTATAGTATCGTCATGTTGTATTATATGTAGGTCTATCGGAAACAACCTCTCAACTAGGTAGGAGTAAGGTTGTGTACTATTAGACTTCTCTAAATCTCATGACTTAATGGGATTTCAATTGGGTATTGTTGTTGTTGATGATGATAATCATCATTAGTCCCTACTGTCACTCTTTACCGCTTGCTTGGCCATCACCTCACTGCCACTCATAGCTCCTCTCTTCACCTCTAGGTTGTTGGTTATTTCTTGCTTCATTTTTGTGACTTTTTTTGGTTGTTTCTCTAAGTTGTTGGATTTAATGTTTCTCTGAGTTATTATGGTTTAATTTTTATAACTTATTTGATGAAATTAATGCTTGATTTTTGTCTCACTTCTAACTTCATAAGGGTAGTAAAAGACCTTAAAAGAAGAACGGGACATAATCAGTTTGGTCAAATTATTTATTTGTGAAAATGATTTGTGGATTAGATTGGGCTAAAATCTAATTAATAACACTACTTTATGAAATATGAACAATCATTTATTATTTCTATTGTTATTTGTTTATGTCAATAATCATTTACAAAATCTAATCAACTGTTATTTATTTGTATAAATGATCCAATGTGATTAAAGTTAGTTATTCAAGTTCTTACATAATCATATTTTTCTCAAAGTTAAGCATATACTGATAAGAACACTACTTAAAGAAAAATGCTTAGTAAAAACTAAAAATTTAGAGTTTATATATTTTAAATGAACTTTTACATATCTAGTTCTAGCTTAATTGTTGGGTCCCGAAACCCAGCCACTTAAACTAAACCGAAACACTTCTACTTTTGCTCTGATACCATCTATCCTAGGAATCGGATCCCAACCGGAAAAGTGGAAGGCGGAAACGAAAATCAAAGAACGGAACGAATCAAATGGATTTCAAAAATCAAACGAAAGCGAAACAAGCGAAATCAACTCGAATCGAAGGTCATAAAGCGGAAGCAAACCGAAAGAGCGAAAGCAACACTAAAGGATCCGAAGCGGAAACATAAGGCGAAAACATAACGGAAATCATAATGCGGAAGCAAACGAATCCAAACGAAT
>JAOTAX010000006.1:31371685-31392379 GCA_025629825.1 Erythroxylum guanchezii
TTTGACCTAAATCAAAAGGTCAACTTTTATCTCCAAAAAGTCAAACTTTCACAATTCTTCATATTTTCACACTTTTTTTCTTTATTTCTTAATTTTCAACTCCCATTTCAATCAACTCATTCACTTTACTTTCATAACCCATACAAGTCTACTCAAATATCTAAGCCATCAAAACTAATCGATTCTTGTCTCATTAATTTTCTTAAATCACAATTTCATCTATAACACTATTCATATACAAAAACACTCATTTCATTTCATCTCTCTAAATTGCCACTTAAGGATCGGGGTCCAACATTAATAATTATTTCATATTTGCAAGCAGGAAGTTTACTAGCATCAAGAATATTGTAGTTGATAATGAAACCATGTTAGAAGAACACTTTGTTTTGATATGAAGTTATTAATTTAATTTTGATTTATGCATTTATTAATTTTTACAAATAAATGGACGAAAATTCAAGTACTTCTGATAATTCATTCTCAACAAGAAGATTTGGTGATCCAATTTGAGCTTAATGAGTTTAGTTCCTAGCATGAAGAACTATAATATTTGTTTTTATTGTAACAAATATTTGAAAGGTTGAGGAATTACTGAGTTAAAGAAATATTTAGTTGAGATCAAAGTTAATATAGATACTTGCAAGAAAGTTAGTCAATGATGTGAAATGGAAAGTATTGATAAGGTTGAAGGTGGTGTTCTTATTGACATATTATTTGGTGTATTGAACTTGAATGATGTTGAAAATGAAACTCTCTTTAATGATAAAAACTTTGTACTGGATGAAAGTTTGAGTGGAAAGAAATTTCAAGTTTTTTCATTTTTTTCTCTTAATTTTTGGTTTATGTATATGATAAATTCTTAATATGTAATATAAAATTGAAATTAATAAGTGTAAATATTGTTTTTTTAGGTTTCTCTTTTACTTTATTGGATTTATGGCACGAACTCTTACTATCATAGTACTTTTATTATATGATGCTTACAATATCCCACATTATTAGTTTGAAAGTGTAAATATGGTTCATTAGTTGAGTAAATCTATATTTTTGAATTAGTTACTTTAAAGAATTGGATATTTAATTAAGACCTTATAGTTTGATTAATTTTAGTCTTATTAAAGATTGGTTTAACGTGTTAACTTAACAAATTTTTTTATGTTAATTACTATGAATTACTGCCAAACCAATAGATTATTATCACTTATATTGATTGATTAATACTACAAATTGCATTTAAATTGTTAATGGACTGAGTTTATATAATTCATTGTACCATATTGTGTAGTGATTATTATGGACAAACCTGTTTAGTTATATCATCATAGAAGTATTGCTTTATAATAATAATAAGGCATGTAAACAAGAAAATCTTCAATTACTATTATTGATGGACATTACATGTGAGTTGCTGTTTTGATTCTTGAAGTTTATATTCTTTATCAAGTTAACAAAAGACTATATTGTAATAAAAAAAAAGAAATGATATTATGCTTTGGCAAGAAAAATAGGACTGAAAATAATCTATAGTAATTAAATAATAATTATTGAATGTTAACAGTAATAATAAAAACAAATTTTACTTATATAAAATTAAGAGTACTTTATAATTTTAAAAACTTATATGAAATGATATTTAGTATTAATACTATATTATATGATAACTAAAATTAATATTAAGATATTCGGAATTTTATTTGTTCTAAGTAAGGATGAGCTTGAATCGTAACTCAATTGGACTGAAGGCAAGTCGGGCTGACCAAACCTGATTTCTTTTTTAATAAAATTCAAAAAATAACATCGTTTTTAATAAAATAATATTATTTTTTCACTTTAGGTCAAATCGGCCACTCGAACCTAAACAATTTTGGTCAAGCGAGCTTGACTCGAGAGACAATCATGCCAAAAAATTCTACTCATAGCCTAGCCAATGATTCCAATTTAATCTGTTAACTTCAAGTAGGCCTGTCAGACCTGTCATTCCTGTCCGGAGTATTAACTCAAAATTTTAACAAAAAGCATTAGTAATATAGGCCTGTCGTACCTGTCCCAGAATGTTAACTCAAAAAGCATAAAAACAGCATTAGTAATATAGGCCTGTCGTACCGGTCCCAGAATGTTAACTCAAAGCATGAGAGAAGCATTAGTAATAAGAAAAGGATCTTGGGAAAAGATAAGATTAAAGTGACAGACCCGCTAGTGTACCCAATTTGAACACGTCAGCAAAGAAAACCACGTGGCAACCACTTGATTCCGTACTTAAAGTTATGATTTCATCCATCATCGAATGTAGGGACCTTTACACTGCAAGCAACACCCACACGTAACTGTTTCTTTTTCCCAAATCCCAACCCCACTTAACGCCGTCATTAACGTCGCAAACTCCTGTCATTCTTCCGTCTCCTTGAAGCATTTTCTCTGCTTCGCTTCACGACTTCAATCTCTGAAGTAGAGAAGCTCTTTATGAATGATTCTATATTTTGGGGCCTTCAGATTTGGAGCGTTTCTAGTAGCGAAATGAAGTTCTAGTGACTGTTCTTGGGGTTTTGGATTTATGGCGATTAGAGGCGTCGATTTCAAGTGGTAAGTTCTAATCTTTTCCCGCTCTCTATACATATATGCGAATCTATCTACATGAAGTGTACTCTATGAGAGTTTATTGGTGGTTCTTGTGCGGGATTTTATGTTTTCTTTATGATTTTGAGAATTGGATTCGCTGCAGGTACGATGGTTTCTTTTTGTCCATGCTGGCAACAAGCGTGTATCCTTTCTCTTTGGGAATTTTTGCCTAAAGTTCACATTTTTTTTCTGGGTTTGGTTCATTGAGTTCCTCTTTTATAGAGTTTGGACTAGTCCTTAGTGTTCCTCATTTTAGTTGACTAGCATCTTGTTAATCGATCGTAGGGGGACAGTTACGGCTTCTTTGGTCATTTCTTTAACAATTTTGGTTGCAGAATCATTGTTGCTATCAATTGGAAGCGTTACCATCTTTGTACATACCCATTGCACATATGGATCGTGGTTAGTTGGTCTCTTTCTGTGTGTTCTATTTGAGCTTTTTGTAACTGTTATAGATTAGTGAGTATATGCAATTTGGATTTAATGATCTGGAAAATCTTGCGTTGCTATAGGTTGATTACACTACAGTGTTTGTATTTCGCCTGTT
Source organism: Erythroxylum guanchezii (assembly GCA_025629825.1). Classification (NCBI taxonomy): domain Eukaryota; kingdom Viridiplantae; phylum Streptophyta; class Magnoliopsida; order Malpighiales; family Erythroxylaceae; genus Erythroxylum; species Erythroxylum guanchezii. The sequence continues at coordinate 31,374,852 of JAOTAX010000006.1, forward strand.
GATGTTCATAGATAATGGACTCGCCGCTGGAATGGGTTTGTAAGTCTTTCATCTGTGTAGTTGAATCTTTAGTTTCTAGTTGAATCTTTAGTTTCTTTGGATCTTTAAATCAATTTAGATCATATTTGATGTTTTGTCTGAATACTGATTTGCATTCTGTTTGAGAGAGTATTCGCAGATCATAATTGATAAACAAGTCCTTCTTGCATTTGTTTACCTCTTTTACACACTTCAGGGATTTTGGCTGGCAGCAAAGATATGCCCGTTTTTGCGGAAGAGTAGTAGTTCTTTCTATACTGTCCGTGTTACTCTATCCGTTTCTCTGGGCATGGACCATTATTGGTTCACTCTGGTTTACAAGTGCAAGAAACTGTGTAAGTCCCTAATGTTTTGACTTTCCCTCTTATTCCTAGTATTCAGGCAACTCCAATTATGAAAGTGATTTATTTTTCCTCTTGCAGTTGCCAGTAGAAGGTCAGAAATGGGGTTTTCTAATTTGGTTACTTTTTAGCTACTGTGGACTGCTCTGTATTGCTTGCATGTCTGTTGGAAAGGTTAGTGAATTTCTTGTCCTTGTGTGATTACTTTCTTTAGCTCAAATATATTCGAGCAGTGAAGCTGTCATTTTCATTTTTATGTTGCATTTATGCATCGAACCCAAATATTTAATGCCATTGCTGACGTTACTTTCCATTTCAATTATTCTGCTTGTTGATGCCTTTAATATCAAATCTTTCAGTGGCTCACTCGAAGACAGGCTCACCTATTACGTGCTCAGCAGGGAATTCCTGTTTCAGAATATGGGGTAGCTCTTCATGCATCTTAACTATTGAAATTTATCATTTCTCTTTGAAGGTCTGAATTGATATCGTTCGGTTGAATATAAATCAGGTACTGGTCGATATGGTCCAGGTACCAGATTGGGCATTTGAAGCTGCACGCCAAGAAATGAGAGGCATGGGCCAGGATCTAACTGCATACCATCCTGGACTTTATTTGACTCCTGCACAGGTAAAACACTAAAGCATGAGTGAAGAAGAGGGGGGAGAGAGAGAGTGCTTGTAATGTTCTATATTGGAAGTACTTCCCTTCATTTTCTAGTTTGAGTGCCAAATTTTCAGATGGCCTCCCTTGTGTATTCTCAGAGAGAAGCTGTTGAGGCACTCATTCAGGAAATTCCCAAGTTTAGGTTAAAGGCTGTTCCAACCGATTGCAGTGAATGCCCTATCTGCCTGGAAGAGTTTCATGTGGGGAATCAGGTGAATTTCCTTTTCTTATTCATCTTTTTTCCTTCCAGATTCTGTAATTCTGTAAATTAGAACTTTTTGTCATGCGTATTAGTTATCACTGTTTGTGTTGTTTGGACCCACCTAAAGCTGGATGCAATATGAATTGAGAAAATTGTTAAAAATCCTTCATTCGATTTGGACAGTTGAGCAGAGTTTTAGAGCTCTCTTGGTGATGCAGTTGTCTGTCTGGGAGAAAATTAAACAGTCAGAGGGTGTGCTTACCTTCATCTACAAGTGCAAGAATTTTAATTTTGTTTTGTGATGTCATTTAAGTTTGTTATTGGTAATTATGCAGGTTCGAGGCCTCCCTTGTGCACATAACTTCCATGTTGAGTGCATTGATGAATGGCTTAGACTGAATGTGAAATGTCCACGCTGCCGATGCTCAGTTTTTCCTGACCTTGATCTTAGTGCTTTATCCAATATTCGTGCTGATTCTGAACGGTCTTCTGCAACAGTTGTTACAACTACTCGCTATATAAGGACTGAACCTTCCAGTCAGAGATATTTGTTGAGATTACATGGTCTGCTTCGCCTAGTCCATACAGGGAATGCTGGGTCTCCAATTGATGCAAGCATGGATTTAGAAAGTGCTGAAAATGGAGTTGCAGTTGTGTCAAATAGAGAATTGACTGGTTTAGATCCGGTTCCTTCAGCTCATTGCATACTTATCAGCCATTTGACCTTGCCACAACACTAGTCTCTTGGATACTCGCATTATCTAGGACTTGTTTCTCACCTTCAGCCAAAATATGAGTGGTGACATTTGCTTAGGCTGCACCTTGATGGCTGTACAAGTTGTCAACCTAAGGCGAATCCTTGTTCGAGTAATTAGCAGGTGGTGCATGGTGGACATGAAAATTAACAAATGATCCCTTCTCCCTTGATAAAAGGTGTAAGGATCTATACCAATGGTGAACTTGTGCCAATTCACACTGTCATAAGAAAAAGGAAACTTGGAATTTTGAAACATCAATTAGTGGTGCTAGACAAATGAGTCAAAAATGAATATATTCGTTGGAGGAATTTGCACTAGGGAGAAGTGAATCTCTTTCTCACTTGGAACTTTTTGATTCTCAGTTAAATGATTTGCATTTACTGGAGGAATCCCTCTTTGGATCTGAGAATCGTTGTTTATTGGTCAATAGTTGTCATTACTTTGGGGGACTGGCATGGGCTCTCTGATTTAGCAGTTTGTACATCAATGAAAGCTGAATAACACGGGTTAAAATGAAAGCTCTCTTAGCAGGGCTATGATAAACTGAACCCAGGAAATTGTGCGGTTACTTGTGGACTCTTTTACAGTAGGGCAGAGTCTGCTTAAGAGGATTGAGTCTATTTCTGTGATTTGGTAAAGCTGCTTATGTTTTTATTAACAGAATGTTCTTTTTATTATGTTTTGAAGAATGGAATTTGAGGTATAAAGGGTAACGAGTATTGAAATTTGGAAACCAGAACAGAACAGTGAAAGAACAAGTCCAAGCTTATCCCATCTATTTCCTTTCCGCAGGTACAGGTGCAAATTGTGCAGCGTATTCTTCTAAGAATAGCCTTTGGCCACTCATTTAAACTAAAATATTTTAAATGGAAAATTATGCACCATGTACTTTGCTCCCACTTGCATATGACTAAAACCACTAATTTTCTTTTTGTGTTACTTTTGAGCCTGTCGCTTTAAGGTTACAGCGAATGACTTTCACCTAGAAAGTGAACTGATAACTTACAGTCAATTTCTAGAACACATAGTTGAATCCAAATGTTTCTTCCCCTGGTTGACGTTGGCCGTTACAAAAATGTTAATAAGTGGGCCCCAACCTTTTTTTAAATATTATCTCTATATGTTATTTCAAATATATAATTGCAGCTTATCTTGTTGAGTTCCTCAGGGCCTGTCCTCGCAACTCCAGTCTCGAAGACCAAAAAAACACACAAAACCCGCACTAAGAAATAAGAATACCAGACTTTGTTTCTGAAAAAAAAAAAAAGTGACACAGACTTTGTGAGAGAGATAAGAACTCAGAAGGGGAAGAGATGGTGTTGGGAAATCTATGGGGATTGGGGCAAGCATCAACGACAACAACAACAGTTCCCCAATTGAGACCCTTCTGTTGTATAGATTTCTCAGCCAAGAAATCTACCAATTTCAGCTTTATTTTCAACTGGGGTTGCGGTGTTCTTCACAACAGATCCAGTTCGAAGATTTCGTTGTCTTCCAATTGTAATAGAATCCGAAAGAGCTCAGATTTGTGTTTCTGTCGTTGCAGTAACGATAATAGCGATAATAGTGGCACTGCTTGTTCTTCTTTGGAGTGGGACTGGAATAGATGGACTCGCCATTTTTCTGAGATTGCGCAAGTTGAGAGCTTTGCCTCTGTTCTAAGGGTACTCCCTTTTTTTGTTTTTCTTTTAAATTGCCCTTTGGGTGTCTGTTGTTTTCTGAGTTGGGTTGTGGGTTCCTTAGGATTTTCTTGTAGAGGTTGACTGCTTGCCTAATACCTATTTTCCTTTTTTTTTTGGGTGCTTAATACATATCATATATTATATTTGTATTCACTATGTTCTTCTTTTGAAAGAGCTTAATTTACCTTAAGTGCTGTCTTATTGACTAAATTGCTGAGTCATATTATAGAAGACTATATGTAATAGTTATCCCGTTCTATAGCCTTTGACTTCTTTAGTTTGGTTTTAGGGTGTTTTAGCAGTTCTGTTCCCCTCTGGGGGGTTGAATTTCCCTTACCAATATTGCACAACAGTTTAAAAGTGACGCCAACCAATGGCAATTGTCTTCTGAAATACGACTATGAGATAATTGTTGATTTTACTATAGTTATTGTGTGCCTCCCAAAATGTTTCCTTTCAATTTGTTGATTCAATTAAGTCCCTGATTTTATTCGGATTGGCTGGGATGCACTTTGAAATCTTTGTTTGAAAACCAAGGTATGGCTGCCTTTGGTAAAGGATGTTGTTTGTCTGCCATTAGTAATGACATCATATCATACATTTGGCATTGGCTGCCTGTTATTTCATAATTGGAATAGATGGTTTAAAAAAATTTCAAAATTTATGTAGTTGGGACTTTTGATCTCAACAAAGGATTGGAATTGGAACTATTTCCCTCGTGTTTGGAGCTTTCTCTCTCTCTCTCTCTCTCTCTGTGGTTTTACCATTTAATTTTTTAAAATTGAGTAAAGCCTTTCTTCAAAGTTAAGAAGGGTACATTCTCGTTGAACTTAACCTACGATTCAAGAATCTCTTGCCCTAGTTGCTTATGATTAGATGTAGAAAAGCAATCTGTTCACCCAAATACAAGAGTGATTTTTTCTCAAATGATCTAAATGAGAACTTTTAAATTATTTATTTATCTGTGCTAACTGAATGTCATTATTGGCAGTTTCAACTTGAAGATGCAATTGAGAAGGAAGACTTCCTAGAAGCAGCAAAGTTAAAAGTCGCAATTGCAGAAGCTACCTCAAAGGATACAGTCGCTGTTATAATGTCTGAGCTGAAGGTTAGAATATGATATGGTACAGATTGTCAAAAGAGACAATACGAGTTCTTTGAATATGAACTGTCATGCATAAATTTGGTTCTAATATTATCTTTGTTTCATCCGCAGAATGCAGTAGAGGAAGAGAGATATCATGATGCTTCAAGATTGTGTAAATATACTGGAAGTGGTTTGGTAACTATAGACTCTACTTACAGTTTTTTCCAGCTATTTGATATCATGCTACTAGTCAGGTTTTTGTTACTATATTAGCTGGCATCCTTGGCCAAGATTTTATTAATGGATGTTCAAAATAACACAAGATGAGGACTGAATCTTAAAAGATAAGTTTCTAATAATTGAGTGTTATGCTTAACTTATTCATGCTGCTCCTAGAATTCACCAACTTTTTAACTTTAAGTAGTATGGTGGGAGTGCCAATTTCTTAAGTACTTTCGTACTTCACAAGTTGTGTATGAGTGTTCACATTGGTAGTGTAAACAAGGTCCTTATTTGATCATGAGTCCCAAACTTTGTAACATTCTCATAGTAATGAATTCAGTGTAAACTAGTTTTAAGTTTAAACTGCTGTATGTTAATATCACCTAAACTGCTGTCAAGTTGACCAAAATGCTTTGTTTGTAATTACAGGTAGGCTGGTGGGTGGGTTACTCAAGTGATTCTGATGATCCCTTTGGCAAACTGGTACATATAACACCAGGTGTTGGCAGATTTGTCGGAAGGAGTTACAGTCCAAGGTAATTGAATTGTTTTAAATGTAATTGATCTTTGCTGCTGAAAGGTATCATGATAAATGCTTTGTGGCAGGCAGTTGGTCACTACATCTCCTGGCACTCCATTATTTGAAATTTTTGTTGTCAAAGATGCAGATGGAAGATATGTTATGCAGGTAAGCAGGATTGTTCCTTTTAGGTTATAGCCATCGAGGATTTCTAGCTTCATTCTTTTGGTTCATCATTTTCGATAGAAACCAAATTTATGACTGTGGAAAACTGTTAGTTTCAAATGGATAGAAAATTCTGTACCTGTTTTGTGTGCAGTTGGAACTTGACCTTTTAGTGACAATTCAAATCCTGTGAAATTTCGAAGTAAAGGTTTGATAAAGGAGGCATAGAAAAGTCTCCTCCTTCATTGTAGTTCATACTGTTGTGTGGTGTACAATGGAAAAGAAGGAATTGATGGTTTGGTAGAGCATAATATGGTTTAGCTTTTCTCTATTTGTCAATCTTATGATGTTAAAATTACATCCTTTTTAGTATAAATTGTCATCTTGCAGTTCTTTTTGCGTTGTGATGTGTAATGATATTGCATCTCGGCACAGGTAGTATGCCTGCAGAGACCTAAAGGAAGTTCAACAAGCCACATGAGTTCCCCTACTGAATCTGCTAAAGGCAAATCCCCATCGGAAGTTGAAAATGATTCTGTGGTAGGTGTTCAGGAAAATGAAGGTAAAGATGATGGAAATGAGGAGAAGGGCATACATCTTGAGGGGGCAACTGAAGAAGGAATAAAAAGTGTGATCAATTTCCTTAAAGAAAAAATTCCTGGTTTGAAAGTAAAAGTCATGAATGTTAACGCCACAGGGGAGGTGATGGAGGATAGTGAATCTGTGAAGCAGTTGATGCATGAAGATGATGAGAAGTCTGTTTCTAGTGAGAATGCTGAAGATGAAGATAAGGTGGAAGAGGTTCAAAATGATGGTGTTTCACTGGCTGGTGATGGTGATTCCTCTGAAAGTGGAAAAGATTTAGATATGAAGCTTTTTATTGGTGGTGTTGTACATAATAAAGAAGATAATACTATTAAAGAAGACTATGTGCGTCTTCCAGCCGAAATTAAAGATGTGGAGAAAGATTCTTTTGTATTACATGTTCCAGGAAGAAGCCAAGACGATGACAGTCGAGAAAGTAGAGTTGCTAAGCTGAAAATGGCAGGAATAGCTGCTAAAGGCGTTTCCGAACTTATGCCTCCTGAGGTTGTTAAGGCATTTTGGGGCTCAGACAAAGTTTCATCAAAGGTAAGATGCACTAATTGAGAAAGTTGATTTTCGACAGAATGCATTATGCTTCAGTGTTGACCTTTGAATTTGTATTGGGAGAATGCTTTTAGCTTACTATGATAATTAATTCCCCAAATTTCTTGTCAAACAAAACCAGTGCGGGTTTTTCAATTTTCAGTCACAATTCTGGAAGTTTTTCTACTCTTTAGCCTTTAATGATAAGATCATGTCCACATATTTTTGTGATTATTAAGAGTTGAACAGCTATTTCTTCATGTAATTGCAACTCTTTAGAGGTCATATTAAAATTATTAGTAATCTAAGCAAAATATTATATGGTTGAAGGATTAAGGTATAGGAACTCTGTGGATCCTGAATGTTCTTAGTTTATAGTCATGTCTTCCTCCTTTCCATGACTTTAATGTAGCATCTTATATTCTGCTATTTAAGTGTTTTCACGAGAAGTTGATTGATGTGATAATTGCTTGAAATTTCTACTTGCTAAGAAATTGGTTCCTGTTGTAATTCTTTCTCTAGGTTTCCAGAAATGTGCGGGAAATTGTTAAACTTGCTGTTAGTCAGGCTCAGAGACGAAGCAGCTTGTCGGAATATACTACGTTCAATAGAATTACTACAAGTAACAACAGTTTAGATCCATTTGAGGGTAAATCTCTCTATATTCCTCATTCCTTCTCGTCCTTTTTTGTCTCTCTATGTGTATGCCATTTATGTGTTTGATGGCATAATGTGCTGGTAGTGCAGGCCTCTATGTTGGTGCTTTTGGCCCTTATGGAATTGAAGTAGTGCAATTGAGGCGAAAATATGGTCATTGGAATGGTCTTGGAGACAAGTCTTCAGATGTGGAGTTCTTCGAGTATGTTGAGGCAGTAAAACTAACTGGGGATCTTAATGTCCCTGCTGGCCAGGTTTGCATCCTTCCAAACCTCTTTCTACCGTGCAGTTGCACTCAAAATTGATGGGCAGTTGGACATTCAGGTGACGTTTCGTGCCAAAATTGGGAAAGGAAGTCGAATTCCAAATGTTGGAACGTACCCAGACGAATTAGGAATGGTAATTTTACTTACATATTGATCTCTAACTCTACCACCCCGTGCTTTTTCTGCTAGGATATACCTATTAGAATATTAAATTAAAAGAAAAATAGGGTTGCATGTGGATTCAATTCATTTATGTAAATTTCAAATATGTCTAGGGATTATTGATTTGGTGAATGCTGAGGTTTGTAAAAATCCTGTATGTCTAGGTTGCAAGATACAAAGGTGAAGGAAGAATTGCAGAACTTGGGTTTCGCAACCCACAGTGGGTTGAAGGTGAACTTCTGCAGCTAAATGGGAAGGTAAAAATCTAGATGTGGAATTTTGTAGTGGTAGGCTTTATTCTTGCTGCTAACCTCAATTGGAGTTGTCATTATTCCGTCTATAGGGTATGGGATCTTTTGTGAAAGGAGCAGGTGCGGATCTTGGTTTCCTTTATGTTGTCCCAGATCAAAGTTTCCTTCTGCTGTTCAACCGGTTGAGGCTTCCGGAATAAACCACTTTTGTCGGCATCTGATACTGGTACTGACATTGACACTGACACTGAGGCAGTGTTTTTTGAGAAATGACAGGAGCTTCATCCTTCCACTCATCTGGCAACAACAGAGAACAAGGTCTGCCTACTTTTGTTTTGAGGGGCATTTTTCCTTGTATGCCCTTTCAAGTTCTTTCTATATGGCATGTAAATCATCTTTTTGCTGACTAGTTAAACATATGAACAATAATTATAATGAAAACCTTCATCTTTAGTTTCACTTTAAAATTCGGTAAGCATTAAAATGTTGCATTCAAGCGTAGTTTTAGTTTTGAGGGAAGGAAGAGACTGATGTGTTGGACGAGACCTTTTGATATAGTAAATAAACTAAGAGGCTGACCGGTGTAATAATTCCATTTCTGCTTGCTTAACGATTACACGTTGTAAACCGACAGAAGGTTTATCGGATAGAAGTCTTTAACAATTTGGAATTAGAGTTAGGCCGAGGCCCGAGGGGGCATGTTCACTAGAATTGAGACGCCTTGAAAATAAATATACAACATAGCGAGAAGCATTCAAGAATTGAAAGAGTGGAAGATTCAGTGTCATCAGTAAACGAAGCAGAGGATATAGAAGTTGGATGAAGATGACAGAAGGGTGCCGGACGATAGCAGGTGGTGGCTCACGACACATCTGTCAGTATCATGTTCCAATCTTGGAAAATTGAGTTTCTAATCTTTAGACGAGACGACTTGAGAACTTAGATCTGAAATTTGGATAAAACACCAGAAAAGTTCAAGGTAAGAATTATCTATATGCATCTTGAAAGCAATGTTACGAAATCAGCCTAGGTATGTAGTGGGACTGATCAATATTTAGTATTGTTTCGGGTAATTTTTTAAATATAAAGTAGTTCTTGAATTTTTTTAATTGTAAAATAGTTCTTTAATTTATTATAATATATAATTTTGCATCAATCATTTTTCCAAAAATCATATTAATAGAAATTTAAAATAGCAACAATTTATTAATATTACTTTTCACATATAAATAATAACCACAATTAATGTGAAAGAAATTATTTAATCATCATACAAATACAAAATTAGTGACAATACAAAGCACTTAAATGTTTAATTTTATCATATAATAAATAATAATTACATCAATATATTAAATAAAAAGAATAATAAACATTCATGACTTTGTAAGTATTACAATTTACAACAACAATTTGTGCCAAAGAATCAACTAGAAATGAAACTTGAGACAAAAATATTTACAATTATATTGCATATATAAAATTTTATTGCTTAACAATTAGGTCGGTTATACTCTATAAGACGAAGTGTTGGCCCATAAAACAAGTACATAATCATAAGCTAATGGTGACGGAGATGATGATGTTCCGTTAGACATACAACCTTACTAAAAGAGATAAGGTCAAGAATGTAATAGTAAGGAAGAAATTAAATGTAGCTAATATTATTGACAAATTAAAATAGATAAGGCTTAGGTAATTTGGACATGTTAAGAAGAAACACTCAAACGCTTTAGTGAGAAGATGCGAAAAGATCATACTTAGAGATTGTAAGAGAAAAAAAAATGAGGCCTAAGAAAAATTGGGAAGAGGTAATCAAGAATGATGTAGCAATGTTGGAACTTACCAAGGACGTGACCTACAATAAGAAACTTTGGCGTACTAAGATACAAATAAAGGATCCATCATAAAGAGATCCTTGTAGTTCTCAGAAGGCTTTCAACTTTTTTCTCTTATTGTTGGCCTAAACTTATAAATAGATAGCACCTACCTTTTAAGGATGTAGCCTAAGCCTTTTTTCTCCTATCTAGCTTTGCGTACTACTGAACCTCTTCAGACTCTGCGTGTTAGTGAGATTTCTATTGAGTTATTGTTATTGTTATAAAATTAAACATACACATCAAATATATGTGAAATTAAAAGAAGATGAGAAACAAAAATTTGGAATTTCATTTAGCTGAATACCCACTTAAATCACATTAACCTCAATTCTCATTTGATACAAAATCTTCATCATTGAGAAAAGTCTTATCATCACCATCATTCAAATTTATTGTACCAAATGACATGTCAATACTTTTCATCTAAGATTATCTTTTAAGTCACTCTCATCTATTAAACTCGATTCTTCAAGAACCCAATCCACTAAAAGATTGATATGAACAAGGCATATTGGATCTACAAAATTACTTATTCTATTAATAACCTTACCAAATAATAAAATTAAATTATTAAGAAATTACAAGAAATTCTATACAACTTAATAATGATAATATTATACTTTTTTTCGAAACTTTAAACTATATCAACAAAGATTAAGTCATTCAATCTTTTGTGCTCAAATCTATTCCTTTTCTTAGAATGAGTGGATTCAAATGTGCTCCAATTCCTTTCACAACTTATTGCACTCACACATTGACTTAGAATATAAACTACAAACCTTTGCAATTCTGAAATATCATTTCCAAATTGGTCCCATCAAGTAATTATAAGTCCTAAAACAATGAAAGTAACATTATAAACAAAATAAAGTGATGATTAATTTTCAGCAAGTTCAAAAGTGAGAAAAATACTTGGATTAAGTTTATCATTTTGACGAATAGTAACTGACATCCCAAAATCACCAGAAGCACCCTTATAAATCTCCATTTGTGAGCTTATGAGATCTTGCATCGTCTCATAAGCAACAATTATTGTAATAGTTAATAGCATTCCCCTATTAGCTTCAACTTCTTTGTAAACCTTGGTCTAAACAATGCCCCAGCTGTAAACAACGAAGAGTAAAGTTGTCTTTTCCATCTCTCATTCATGACTGCAAGATAAGGTGTGTTAAAAGAATGCTTATTTTTCAGACTAGCCTTAATTGCTTTCTTCGCTCTCTCCATGACATCCAAAAAATAACTCATTGTTTCCTTCTCATCATTATTATCCAAATGAAGTACCCTTATGAAAGGCACACAAACTCTGATGACAAATTGATATTAGGACTAAAATTCATTATCTTCAAGTATAATGCTAGAAACCTTTAATTTAGCATTAGACCTAGCATGTTGAGATGTAACTCACTTATCACTTATAAACATTTGTCTAAACTCTTTCTTCATCATAATAAAACATTTGGTTGCAAATCTTGTAATATTAGGGCAATGTAAATTCTTACCATTGGTGAAATTCTTTCTCATTAAATTCAAGACTCATATATGATTGTAGGTGAACTTAGTCACCTTTTTTGTTTTCTGCATAATCTCATCAATAATAGGAAAATATCTAGCATCCCTATATTTTTCAACATCAAATCAATGAAATGTGTAGTACAAGGAGTCCAATCCAATTGCTTTATAAGTGGGATCACTTTTAATAATGAACTAAACAATATTTTCTGGCCTAACTTTATTCACAACTTCATCAAATAGTTCAAATAAAGTACCAACTATCATATCTGATTAAACACGCAAAAGTAGCCCAAATCATTGTTCTTTCATCCAAATGACTTTTTATTTCATAAATAGAGCTACTTAGAAGTTTACCTTTGTAGTCATCAATTGAAGGAGTTTTATATTCTGGACCGTAAGAGGCAATAACTTCTACCATAGGTTTATAATAATGAGACTGGGAAGCATTTAATGTTATACCTGAATCATACCATCATCTAGTCATTGTCATATCTACATTATGCGTCGCTTCTCTAGATTTTAAAGCACTATGGATTATGCGTCGCTTCTCTAGATTTTAAAGCACTATGGATTGAAAACTAAGCTCTAAGAGTCATTCGTGGTGCAAAAAACTTAGACATTTGTCTTCTTCTTTTTCTAACATCAGGTACAATATTCCTTTCTTGTTGGGTAAGAATACTACCACCTTCAACATTCTCACTATTGTCTTGACCACTAATAAAAGAACTTCCACTACCAATTTTGTAATTTAATATTTTCCTTCTATCTTTCTTATATTGATACTCTTCAAGTAAAGTCTTTATTTGTCATTTCACATTATAATTCACTTTTTTACAAGGCTCTACATCATCTTTTGACCCAAGCTAAGAGCTTTTTTAATCTGATAATTCCTCCACCTTTCAAATGTTTGCTGCAAGATAAATAAATGGTATGATTCTTCATTTCATGAAATAATCCAGTATGAGCCAAAGCTAGATCATTGAATCTTCATGAAGTGGTTGAATTATTAGGAGTACTTGAGCTTTTTTTCATTTATCTGTAAAAATAAATGCAAACATGTGTCAAAATTAAATTGATAAATTCTTATTCAAAAATACAATTTTTGCATATAATAATAATATCATTGCATAACTATAAAAATTCAATTATAAGCATATCTAGATTCTAGATAGACTATATCTTACATCTTTCTTTATGATAACACATATTGTCAAAATGTACACATTGTAAAAATGATTTAAACACTTACAATTTTACAATATGATGAGTGATGAGTATTCTCTCATAAATTCACATACTATTTTCTACTATATATTTAACTACCTATAAGATAAGATGATGAATGTGTATTTGCTACTCATATGATGAGATTAATATTTGTAATTTTATTTTCTAATGAAAACAATAAACAATATAAAATGCAAACATTTAATTTTCTTAAGTAAATATATTAAATGATTTAATTATATATCAAATCTTATATTTAAATGATTAATCACATGTTAAATACTATTTATATATAAATAATAATTAGTAAATTGTATGTTGCATATAAATTAATTAACAATTTAACAATTTAATGAATTAAATTTGAGCTCATTTTTATGATTACTAAAATAACAAATAATATGACATGTTCTTGAATTGTACACAATTCACAATACTTAAATATTCTTCCATAATGCGTACACAATATTATTTTGATCTCATTTCTTCATAAATTCATAATGCCTAAATGTTATTGAAATTAAACTATACATAATTTAGACGAACAATTTCAACTTTCAAACCCAAATTAGTCAATGCATATTCTATAAACCATTCACAAAACACACATGACACAACCAAAACACAATGCAATTACAATTTAGAGCAGAAACAAGCAACATAAAACACGCAAAAAAAAATCAAAAATTGCAATTAAGTTAGGGTCAGGTTAGGTCGAGTCAATGGATCTGGATCTGGGTCTGAAAATCCTGTATTTCTGCAATTTACTTGACGAGTAATGGCAATGGTGGATTGAAGAAGAACAACGACGGTGGAAAGAGCATGCCAGCAGGTGATCTTACCCGAGGTAGTGACAGTCCAGCCAGGCGAAGAGACAAATGTGGAGGAAGTTTGCTACAATGTGAAATGTTGGGCTTGGTCAGTAGAGTATGATGTGATGGTACTGGGTTGCGGGTGGTGGCATGATGGCAGTGGGTGACTAGTGGCAGACACTGAAAATATTTGGTGATTTAAAGATTGAATGAAGATGTGTGGAGAGGAGAGAGAGAGCTAGAGTGAGTGTCAGTGCGTTTTGGTGTTCGATTTTGTTAGGGTTTTTTTTTTTTGCAATTTAGTCCATAAAATTTTTAAATTTCACGATATCGGCTAGTAGGAAACTTTTCAATATAGTATCATTTTCTAATTGGTATGATACCTACTGTTCAGTATAGTACGAAATTCATACCTTTGCTTGAAAGACTCTTTTTGATTTGACACTAACTTTGTATGAGTAATAGACTAACAATTGAAAATCTCATTTTAGGATAATTTTTTTAGTGTTAGAGTATAGGCTTGATGAAGCCATCTTTTAAAGATTCTGTAGGAGAGTTAAAAAGAACTCAGATAAGAAGGATATATGAATGATTATTATGCAACACTTAACCTCTTTTAGCACCAGCTTGTGATGTTTAAACCTTTCTTAGGGAGTTTACTTTTAAAAGAGTTAAAAAGAATAGAAATGAACCATTTAGTCAAGATTTGGGCTCCTAATGTCTACAATAAACTTATGATTTGATAAAGAAGCATAAGGTGTGGCTTCAGAAGATTATGGAGCTATAGAAGCAATAAGAGATATTAGGTATTTGGTGTGCAACTTTATGTATAAAGGAATCAGCTAGGTATCTTGTTAAGACCACCTTGGTAGTAATAAATCTAATACAAAAGAAAGAATCACCTAAACTACCAAAAACAAGAAATTGGATGAAAAGAGAGATAAACGTGTTTACTTTTAGTGTAATAAAATATATAGACTTGGCCTAAGTGGAAAAAGAGAATGATGCATATATATTTGGATGAGGATGGAAATGAGGAGTAGAAGAGTTTGAACAAGCTGACCTCTCTACAACTAACAGTAGGTACGATTTCTTCAAATTTTTAACAAATAAAATGTTTTTAAAAAGTATAGAAACAAAATTATTCATATATTACTTGACGGTGGCAATACTAATAATCAAATTAATGAGAAGTTAGTAAGGAAGAGTATGGTGGAAGAGATCGATGTAATGTTAATTCTAGTAGATGGTGGATTGCAAACTAAATACCAAAATATATGAGGGTTTTGAATGGATATGAGTGACCATCAATTCTTAAGTGATGCTTTGGCTATTGATATAAGAGGAAGTGCCATAATAATAAATTTTCAATGGTTATCTACATTTAATGATATTTTATGCAACTATAAGAATGGAATAAGCTAAAATAATGGAATTGAGTAGTAGCCAGTATAGAGGGAGGTGGATGAAAGGCACAAAGGTAATGTATTAATTTTTAGTGTTACAATGGAATGATCATATAAAATTGTTGGGTGCCCCACAATGTTGTTATTAGGCAACGGAAATGGATACTATGAAGAAGCATATGTCTAATAAGGAAATAAGCGTTTTATAACAACTGTTTGAGGAATTTGAAGATTCTAAAAGGCTCCCACCATTTAGACTTCATAACTATTGAATTGTGCTAGAAGACAGAGTAGAGATAACAAATTTGAGACCTTATAAATATGTTGGTAGTAAAAAGGGATGCAGTGCATGAGTTGGATGAAATTTTGAATCAAAGAATCATATAAGAGAGTGTAGGCTCTTTTGCCTCTCCAGTAATCTTAGTCTACAAAATATTAGTCATAAAGATTTTAAGTGGATTATAGGGCCCTTAACAAGAGCTGAGTACTTTACTAAATTGGATTGGGTTAATTACCATGAAATATCAATGTATGAAGGTGATGTACACAAAACTACATTTAGGATTCATAAGTGCCATTATGAGTTCTTATTTATGTCATTTGACCTAACAAATTCTCCATCTAGATATTAGGGCTTAAACTCTATTTTTAATGTTTATTTAAAAAATCAATATTAATTTTTTTTAATGATATATTGATTTGTAGCAAAATATGGGAGCAACATTTAGGGTCTATGAAAGAAGTATTGTAGGTTCTAAGGGGCCAACAAATTTATATGAAATAATCTAAATGTTCTTTTGCCTCTAATCCTAATAAAATACAATAAGTAGTAGCTTGACCAATGCCTTTAATTTTGAAGCAATTGAGGAATCTCTTAACGATAATGAGCTATTATAAAGGTTTATAACAAGCTATGATTACATGCAAGCCCTTGACAACATTATTGAAAAAGAATGTTTTGTGTGTGATTTTTGTAAACTTGAAACAAATGTTAATTAACTCATTATTTCTTGCTCTACCATATTTTAGCAAGCTAATAGTGATTAAGGTTGATGCTTCTAACGATGGAATTTGGACGATTTTATTGCAAAAGTGTCATGCACTTGTATAAAATTCAGATGAAATCACTTGTTCTATTTTGTTTGTTCCTACCCTGTTCCAAACCAATCTCATCCACACATTTATGTAGAACCTAAAAAAATGTGTGGTTGAGATGGGTTGAAATAGAGTAGGAATAGAGAAAGTGGAACAGATGATTTGTTCCGTATAAAACCTTATCCATTAAGTATGCTCATTTATTTACCTACAACTCGGCCTTCGGTTTTTTAGGCTTCCTCTACCCACATCTTTATATGCCTGCAACACTTTCATATGGAAAAAGATAGGCTTACCATGTTCCATCAATAGCACCTAACCTAATCTATTCCGTATAAAACCTTATCCATTAAGTATGCTCATTTATTTACCTATGGAAAAGAATTCTTGGCTTTAATGATGGTAATATGTTAGTGGTCCCATTACTTAACTGAGACATTATGTAGTATAGAGATTATCTCAAACATTTGCTGGATTATAAGATTAACAGTTCATTCTAACAAATGTGGTCACCCAAGCTCTTGGAATTTTATTTTGAGATTAAATACAAAAGGAGTTAATAATAAGGAAAAGATTCAACCTTAAGGACTAAGCTAATGTCATTATTTCACAATGTTAATATAAAGGGATATTCTGGATTCCTTAGTATTTATAAGAAGAATCAATTATATTTTATCTAGAAAATGATGCACGAGAATGTTAGAATTTTTTTCAAAAATTGTGACATATTTTAAATGAATAAATTTGAACTTATAGTTATTTTGGGTAAGCTACAACCATTAACTATTTATAATTAAGTGTGGACATATGTGATTTAAACTTTGTGGAAGGTTTGCCCAAGTTAGTTAATTACTCAATTATTTTGACTGTAGTGGATTGACTTAATAAATGTGGTCATTTTATTTCCTGATTCATCCTTATTAAGTTTACGTGGATTATGTCTACAAGTTACACGATATGCCTATGAGGCTAGTTAATAACAGAGACCTAATTTTCACTAATGCATTTTGAAAAGAAGTTTTTTTACTTTAATGTGTTCAGAAATGGTTTACCATCTTTAATCTGATTGACAACTTAAAGTCCCCAACCATATGTTAGAGACCTATTTAAAAGTGTATGACTAACAATTCCCCTCATTAATGACATTGCTAATTAGCATTGGTGGAATGGTGGCCACCTTTCACTGATGTTTTAAAAACTGGATCAGACTGATTGATCCGACCAAAATAAATACAAATTGATCTAATTTTTGATCCAGTTAATATTTATAACCCTTTTGACTAAAACTTGCTGATTTAATGATAAACTGGCTAGTTTTTACTGTTTTCTTTAATAAACTGGGTGAGTAATAACAGCTCAAGTATGTGGAACTGACCATCATTTACACAGGTGAGACCCACCATAAACCTGTCTCTTCTGTAACAAACCATGTAGGGGGGGGGGGGGGGG